>ML781606.1:483126-537621 GCA_009831015.1 Picea engelmannii | reverse complement strand
TTTATCATTTTCATGTTTGAATGCTATAAGCTGTATTGAGTTGTCCCATTGATCCACATTCACAAAATACAAAAACATTCATTTCTTAAGTTACCAAGCACCTTTGGTCTGCAACCACAAAGGGTTTCTTGGAGTGATAACAAGTACCATAAAAGTCCTTGGCACAACACCGACGAATGCCGCTCCAAGCAGTCCATCGTGGTCGAGTTGAAGTATTTTGAGTCAGAGGATAATTCCAATTCCGAGTCAAATCCTAAAGGAGGGAAGTGGATTATCAATGTTGAACCCAGTGCCACGGTCGCTACCACCAAATTTTGACCAAGCAAACCAGAGGAACCAGAGGAAGGGGAACACCTCTTTCACTCGCAGATGTGGGTTAAGCGGTCTCTGATTCACTTCATTGTCGACAGCGGTATCCAGAAGAACCTGATTTCAGCAGAGGTCGTCAAGTGACTGAACCTGTCAAATACATCGCACCCGCATCCCTACACCATCAATTGGATTCATCAATGAAGAGATCTATGTGTCAACCAATAGTGTCGTCTTCCCTACAACATCAAGCCTTTAAAATATGAGGTATTGTGTGATATTTCTCCCCTTGAAGTTTGTGACATTCTTTTAGGACAACCATATTTGTGGAAGTGTCATGGTGTGTATGAGTCTAGACCCCGCAGTGTTATTATTACTTTGGGTAGACAATTGTACAGGATCCCAGAGGTGGCAACACCTACTCTTATTTCTTTAATATCTACTAATCAATGCAGTAAGGTCATTTCACAAACCAGAAAGTTTGTCTTCTTTGTGATCCTTGCTCATAGTAAGAAGAAGGTCGTCGCCACATCTGTGGCCTCTACACAACACCTCTCTTTGCAGCAGAAGCAAGTGGACGAGATCGTGGAAGAATACAGAGACATCTTCGTCACCTACAGGGGTACCAACACACTTTCAAGTCAAGCATCCAATTGATCTAACCCTCGTCGCTCCTCTATGTAATGGACTAGTCTATCGACACTTGTTAATGGAGAATGATGAAATGCGCCAGATCCAAGAGATTCTTCAAAAGTGGCACATCAGACCCAGCTCCTCCCCTTGTGAAAGCCTGATTGTACTGGTGCATAAGAAGGACGGGACTTGGCGACTCTGCATTGATTAGAGAGCCTTAAACAAAATCACAATCAGGAACCACTACCCAATTCCCAGGATCGATGACCTTCTTAACCAACTCAAGGTGGAAAATTTCTTCAGCAAGATTGACCTGAATTCTGGCTACCATCAGGTTCCCATCGAACCAACTGATGTCTGGAAGACAGCCTTCAAGTCTAAAGAAGGTCTCTACGAATGTCTAGTCATGCCCTTTGGCTTAACAAATGCACCATCCACTTTCATGAGGTTGATGGACGTTGTATTGAGACCCTTCGCCAACTTCTTTGTGGTAGCATATTTGGATGATATCCTCATCTTCAGCAGAACGTGGGAGGATCACATGCGGCATATTCAGCAGGTTTGAGCACTCTACGGCAGCACAAGCTTTATGCTTACTTGGAAAAATGTTCTTTTGGCATGAATAGGGTCCAATACCTAGGCTACATTGTTGATGAGCATGGGGTACATGTTGATCCAGCTAAGATCTAAGTCATCCATGATTGGCCAGCCCCGACCACACTGACCGAGCTTTGGAGCTTCTTAGGACTCACCAATTTTTATCGACGGTTCTTGTTGGGATTCTCCCATATTGCCTGGGCCCTCAGCCAGGTGACCAAGGGAGGTGGTAGGGCCAAGTTCGTTTGGGGGAAGGAGAAGCAACGAACATTTGAAGATCTGAAACATCATTTGTTCTCAGCTCCAGTACTCTCCTTACCCGATCTGCAACAAACATTTGATATTGAGACTGATGCATCTGACTATGTTTTCGGCGCAATTCTCACTCATCACGAGCATCCAGTGGCATACCATAGTGAGACACTCTCTGATACTGTCCGAAAATACCCCACCTATGACAAGGAAATGTATTCCATTGTACAAGCCTATTGTCAATGGAAATATTACATTCTGGGGAAAGAGACGATCATACACACTGATCACAAGCCTATGCATTTCATACAGACATAGGGGAAATTGCAGAACAACCACCATCAGAAGTGGTCCACCTACCTGCTGCAGTTCCATCTCAACATCAAGAATAAGACAAGTATCTCCAATCATGTCGTTGACTGCCTCAATTTGCCTATTGTGGTTGCACTTACCATTGTGCTCCTTTCATGTGAACATGAAACATCGGAGTGGCCCCAACTTTACCAGCAAGATCTGTACTTCGTCACCACATATCAACTCTTGGGTACAGGCGCCACTGTCACTGATTTTCACATTCAGGACAGACTCTTATGCCACCTGGACCATCTATGTGTTCCTACAAGAGAGCATGCAAAGCTGATTTGGGAATCCCACTACAGTCAGGTGGCAGGACATTTTGGTGTAGAGAAAATTGTGGTCGTTCTTCAAAAACATTTTTATTGGCCAAAACTTCGACAGGACGTCAACAAATATATCAGATCTTGAACTTCTTGTGCCATTGCCAAGCCAGCCATCAAGAAGCAAGGCTTATACACCCCTCTTCCTATTCTCGAGAAGCCATGGGAATCCATCTCCATGGATTACATGTCTAGTTTGTCGTCCACCAAGCATGGAAATGACTGCATGTTTGTGGTCGTTGATCGGTTTTCGAAGATGACCATCCTCACAGCATGTAAGAAGAATTTCACAGTGGCAGATATTGCCAAGCTCTTCTTCAAACGATTTTGGGTTCACTTTGGGATACCATAGACCATCATCTCCGACCGAGACAACAAGTTTCTCAACACCTTTTGGTCGTGTCTCTGGTCTCTGTTGGACACCAAGCTCACAAAATCCACTTCTTTCCATCCCCAAACTAATGGCCAAACCGAGGTCATCAATCGGATGATTGTGCACATCTTGCGCATGTACAATTCTAAGCATCATTGTACATGGGACGAGAGTCTCCCATATTTCCAACACAACTACAACAAGGCTCTCCATAGTTCCATCGGCCATAGCCCATTTCAGGTGGGTCTGGGATTCCAACTTGGGACCCATTGATGTTGCACTTCCTCTTTCCACCGCACAGACATACTCTTCCCCTGATCAGTCTGCGATCAACAAAGCCATCAAATCCATTGAGTGGATTCAGCACATCCGCTAACAGGTCCAGGAGATTTTTCAGAAATCCAATGCTAAGTACAAGTAGCGCCATGATAAACACAGGGTACTGCACTAGTTTCAGGTTTGCGACAAAGTCTGGTTACATTTTCAGAATGAGCATCTCACTTGGCCTCGTCGAAAGCTTCGACCCCTTCGTTATGGGCCTTACATTATCACTAAGGATGTGGGTAGAAATGCTTTTGAGCTCAACACTCCACCCTTTCTTGTTCTACATCCAGTATTCAATGTGGACCTCCTTTAGCCATATTTTCCACCATTATTGGACACTTATAAGATCATCGAACAGATGACACCAACAAAGCTCAACCATGATTGCATGAAACAAACATCCACCGATCAGATTGTGGACACACAGGTCAAGGGCACTCGCTAGTCGCGGATCCAGCTTTATCGGGTTGTCAAGGTAGGGAAACTTCTACACCAAGGAAAGTGGCTCACCCAGTGCTAATTGAGCAGAAGTGTCCTCACCTGATGGGGGAACTCAACGCAATGGAGGCCATTACTTCCTAAGGGGGGAGGATTGATCCAGGTGGATATTGGTGGCCACCCACCTATTCCAACTGGCTCCTCATGTCTGTTTTTGTTCAGCACGTCTTTCTGTACTACTTTATAATAGTGAGTTCTACACTTCTAGGGTTGTCTGAAGCCTCACACATTATCCAATTGGGTACGGGTGTCCTCTCGCCTAATCCAACTGGATTATTTTGTATGTTTTCATGTCAGCACATCTTGTTGAACTTTCAGGGTTGTTTTGGGGCCCTAAATATTGTTTTTGTCTCACCATATTCAAACTATAGATGGAGTTAAAGTCTAATGGTGGAATATGTAGATCTTTGAAATACCTTTCCAACGGGCTATCACGCGCCTAAAACGGAGTTTGTATGCAAAATTTATGACCCTGGGAAGTTGAGGTACCAAATTACACAAACTTACCCATAGGGCCCACATGAGTTTTGGCATTTCACCTTCTAGGGTTATGTTTTTGGATGTCTAGGGTTTTGGAATTCATGAGTAATATGAAAAGGGCCTATGGATCCTCATTTTAATCCATTCTGCTCAGACGGATGTGTGTAGCAACCACATCTCTTCTCAGAGATAGCTACCACCATTCGAGCAAGTTTCAATTCTGTAGTTTTACAGTTTCAGCCTATTTCATTATTTAATAGAATATATTGTTCACTGAATGTTTGTGTTATGCTTCCTATCTCGATGTTTATTGTATTTAGTATATTAATCAGTTCGTTCCTCTCCTAAATCTGGATCACTTCCTTTGTTTAATTTTTAGCTTCTTGGACTAATCCCTGATAGATAATGAAGCAAATAAGCATTGCTCTAGCAATGTTGTAATGTAGGCTTTGTAGTAGACAAAACCTTCATTATCCTTCTGTACTGGGACCGACTAGCCACCTTCCCACCTCATCACCGACTAGTCGTCTCCCTACTTTCCACTATTACCAGTCCCCACCCACTGCTATCACCGATGAGCTTGATCTCAGCTCTCCATCATAGGCCTAAAAAACAAAAATAATTGAATGACCATTAGCCTTATTCATTTCCTTTTTAAGTCACTAAATATTTGACTTGATAGTTTGATAATTTGAACAATTATGTAGAGAAGATAGTTGCAGTCCCAATTTTAAGAAGGATTCAAAGATTCATGGACTTTACCTTCAACTACAATTGATGTTGATGATGCAAGGAGTGAACCTTAATTTCGATTTCAAGGACTTGATGTTCTAGACAAGTAAGGTTAATAGCCCTTCAAACTCATTGTGACACTAAAATGCACAAGTTTCTCCATTGCAAACTTATTTCTTATTTTCGTTTTGTTAGAATGTATCATTTATTTATCAATTGGAAGTCAAGTCTTCATAGATACCTATTTTTTGAATCAGCTTTATTCATAAAATCTGTAAAGGAAAACGGTTCAAGAACTAACTTGACTTAAATTGTATTGCAACTCATGGATACCATTGCATGTAGGTTCATTAATGAAAACCCCAGTTAAAACATAGTTAGATATATTGCATGTATGGTTGATCTATATGGCTAGGAATCCATCAATCAAATCCAAAACCAAAACTAAGCATGATAAACTAGCTATGGAGGTAAAAGGCACCTGGTACCAATGTTAGGTTGAGTGGTTTCATGGAGTTGTTGCTCAAACTAGAAGCTTGTACAATAGAGGCGTTGATTAAGAACTTTACCAAACAAATCAAATGATGTGGACACAACCGCAGGCCATTCTTGGTCTTAGACCAAGTTTGTAGGTGGTATTTACTCGACGGAAGGTAAAGCTTGACTAGGAAAGTCGTATTAAAAGGTAGATCCTGACCTAACCTTCCTTTTGGTATTTTTTACTACGTCTATCTGGCATACACAACCCTAGTCTTGGTATGATCCAGGAGGATCTCGGTGGCAATTTACTATTTTTAGCATTTTTTCGAGTCCTAAACTTATGGGGCCATTTTGAGGTCCTAACGACATTTTTTCACGATCAGACACCTCAATAAATATTAAAGGATTTGATTTGTCCCCCAAAATGAAGGTCCTCATCGATACCTTTCCAATGAGCTATTGTGCACCCCAAACGGAGATTGTATGCCAAAGTTACGCCCCCAAGAAGTTGATACACCAAACTACCCAAAACGGGGTCCAAAAAACTATTGGTTTTTCATCTTCCGGGGTTAGGGTTTTGGATTTTATTTATGTTAAAAGGGCCTTTTGAGCCTTAATTGTAATCATCTTCTTGCAAATGAGCATAGCCATCACATCTCTTCTCAGAGATAAGCTGCCACCATTCTAGCGAGTCTTTCACTCTGTATTTCTACAGTTTTGTACATTTCGCTCATTAATAGAAATTGTGTATTATTGTATCTCTGTGTTTATGGATATATCTTTGTTACATTATTGGATATCTGATATATCTCTGTACATTTATTTATTATTTCTCCACTCTGATTTCATTCCAAAAATAATCTAGATCAGTGGTATCAGAGCATGTTGCCCTTGATCGTTTTTCAATGCATGTCCCCGATGAGGTCCAAGTATAGAAAGTTGGGTCTCGAGCTTGTCTCTCTTAAGTACAATCACTCTCAAATGCCCAAGAAACCCTCCATGGTGGAAGAAAAGAAAAATGACGGAGCAGAAGATTCTAGTAATTTGTTGCTTGAGCAAGCTCTCATGCAACAGAGGGACGAAATGATGAAGAATTGTTCCCACATCCTTCAACGCATGTCGATAACAACATGTTCTTCTTCATCAAGCGACCACTTTGGAGGAACCTCTCCCTTCAAGGTACAATTTAATTTTGATATTCTCGTATTTGAAGGACAGATAGATGTGGATGCCCTAGAAAAATGGTTAAATCTACTAGAAGGTTATTTCTTTGTTCACAACTTTTCCCACAAGGAAAAGATCACCTTCACACTCCTTAAGGCTCTCCCCCATGTCAAACATTGGTGGGAAACTTACTCGGAGAAAAGTTCCACAGAGGATTCTGGAATATATGGGGTCGAGCCCACTTGGGATTTTTTTGTGGATGCGGTCAAGGAACAATATTACCCTGTTGGTAACTATGATGACCAGTACATGAGATGGACCAAACTGCGGCAAGAGAGGGGCCAAACAGTGTCGGAGTTCACAAATACTTTCCATACCTTGCGCACCAAGCTGGGTATCAAAGACTTCGAGTTTCATCTGGTTCTGAAATACCACGGGGCTCTGCATAGGTACATCCAAACCAAAATGGATTTCCTGGACATCTCATCACTGGGAGTTGCTTATCGATATGTTCTCAAAATAGAGCACAAATTTAGGCACCAGAACAAATGGGACTTCAGGTCTCCAAATCCGCAACAACTAGAATATGATAATGACGACCCTAACAAACAACCTCCTAAAAACTAGTCCAAGTCATAGGAAAAAAAGGGTCACGGAAAGATGAAGAAGGACACTGGAAAGTGGTGCAATTTCCACAAAATCCCCTAGCACAACACTGATGAATGTCACTCAAAACAATCATTGGTGGTCAAGATAAAATAAAAGGAGTTGAACCCTGATTCAGAATCTGATTCAGAAAATAATGGGAAAAGACAGATCATCGACGTAGACCCTTCTATTGTCACAACCGCAACAATTCAGCCAGAAGAACTAGAAAATCTTGAAGAGGGGGAGTGCCTTTTTCATTCACAGATGTGGGTGAAGGGGACCCCACTGCATTTTATTGTTGATAGCAGAACCTAGAAGAACCCCATCTCAGCAGAGGTCGTCAAACAGTTGGAACTGTCGACAACACCACACCTGCAACCATACAACATTGGGTGGCTTTGCCAGGGATGAGATCTCTATGTCATCCAACAGTGACGATTTTCATATGGCATCCAAACCTTCAAGGATGAGGTATTATGTTATGTTTCCTCACTAGATGTCTATGATGTTCTTTTAGGCTAGCCATATATGTGGAAGCACCATGTTATTTATGAGTCTTGACCCCATAGTGCCATTGTTACTCTGGGGGTCATCTCTACAGGATACCAGAGGTAATTATGAATATTGTCCCACTGAAACAGTGTCGCAAGGTAATCTCTCATACTGCAAAATTCATCCTCTTCACAATCTATTCAAAAGATGAACAGAGGAACACTGCAGCCACTGCAGCCTTGTCCCAAGACCTTTCTATCCAACAGAAGCATATTGTAGAAGAGAAAGAAGTTATTGTTTCTTCACCTACAAGGTTGCCTACACACTGCCCATTCAAGCCAAGATACAACAAGTTGGTTGACTAGATTTAACCCCACCACCAACAAGCTTGTGATAGCCTTCAACAAGCTAAGTCGTGCAACTTCTCCAGCAAGGCAAGCAACTCACCAAGATTCATATTCAGCAAACGCTTCCTAAATGCAATGGAGATCATTGCTTCCTAAGGAGGGAGGATTGATCCAGGAGGATGTCGGTGGTCACACACCTATTCCAACTCGCTCAAAACAATTTTTGGCAATTTACTATTTTTAGTAGTTTTTTAGGTTATAAACTTATGGGGTCATTTTGACGGCCTAAACAACGTTTTTTCATGACCGGGCACCTTAATTAAAATTAAAGGCCCTGATTGATCCCCCAAATGCAGCAACTCGTCGATACCTTTCCAAGGATCTATTGTGTGCCCCAAACGAAGAACATATGTCAAAGTTACGCCCCCGGGAAGTTGATACACCAAACTACCCAAAACGGGGTCCACAAAACTGTTGCCTTTTCATCTTTCGAGGTTAGGGTTTTGGATTTTATTTATGTTAAAAAGGCCTTTCCAGCCTCAATTGTAATCATCTTCTTGTGAATGAGTGTAGCCATCACATCTCTTCCCAGAGATAAGCTGCCACCATTCCAACAAGTCTTTCACTCTATATTTCTACAATTTTGTACATTTTGCTCATTAATATAAATTGTGTATTATCGTATCTCTGTGTTTATGGTTATATATCTAATATATATCTGTTACATTATTGGATATCTAATATATCTTTGTAAATTTCTTTATTATTTCTCTGCTCTCATTTCGTGCCAAAAATAATCTGGATCACGGTATATTGGGTTTCATCTCACTTTCCACCACCTTTGTCCATCTAGCCTCTAGCTCTTGTGCGAAAGGTCAGACTGGATGAAGATCAAACTTACACATTCACAGGAACTGGGATTCGATATCGATCAAATGCAACTACTACTTTTGGATCTCCTTGTGTCAAGTCTTGTAATTCTTCCTAATTTTTATACCTCTAGCTATTTTCTGCTTGGATTTGATGGAGTCCTTATACTTACGTAGGGTATTAGCGTGGAAAGATTCCAACCAACCTGCCTCACTACTGTTGGTAGGTTGGGTGAGTAGTGTCATGCTACCAAATGGAAATCAATCAACTGTAAACATGTTTGAAGGGCTAATTAATTTAGCCTTACCTACCCATTACAACACCACTAAATGCTTCAACAAACTTACCCCCTTCCATGGGAACCTTTCACCCACAAAACACTCGGCCCTAGACAAACTTCTATCACTATCAACCCTACTTGAATGACTCCATCTCTCAGTTGGTTGTTTCACTACATTCTTCATATTCATTGGCACATATGGTCAATTCAACTTCCAAACACCTACATAGAAAGATGCATGATGCACCGCTTGACCTACATAACAAACTAGGTGGGATTCGGTCAAACCCCCTTATGTTCAGTCAATCGGTGAGTTATCATGTCCACCAGCTAGCTTAGAGCAGAGCAACATCAACAATTTTTTGGAAAGACATGTGATTCCCAATGGTCACAATCCTAGGCATGGTCGTATCCTTAGGTATGGCTAGAAGATGAAAGCTAGAAGTTGGATAAAAAAATGTTACTGAATAATGGGCTTCGATGCAGGGAGGTTCTTCTTGACCATCAAGTGAAAGAAACAATTGCTAGGTTTCGTCGATAAACAAATAAAAAGAATAAGTAAGAACAATTCCTTACCGCATGCCACCATAAATCCCTATAAGCTTGAAACACCATTGATTTGGTTCAAATCTTTTGGGCTAGTTGCACCCCACCTCATCTTCCAAGTATTGGGGACAACTCCAATTTTTAGTATATATTTTTAAACTAAGTGTGGCATAAAAAAATACCTACGGTTCTTACCTCAACTGCTAGCACAGATGACATAGTTGAGAGGGACCACTGGTTATGACAATATGTTCCCGAGTCTGGAGTCAACTGCACTCAAGAGATTAGAGGTCTTGTACTATGGAAGAGTGCTTGAGCGAGAGGAGATCTAGATCAGATTAGTCTGCATGGAAATTCAACAATAGGGTGAGTACTCTCCCTCCCCACTATTTGATACAAAAATAAGTTTGGGTAGATAATGATTAGTTGTAGAAGCTTGTCTGGACCTTCCCTTCACTTACCTATTGAGTTCCTCACCTTTAGCCAGACCTTCCCAATATGATATGTACATGTTTGGCTAACCCACCTAGTCTAGCGATTGACGAATATAGACATGCACCATATGTTTCAAACCGCCAACCACATGGTGAGTGAAAACATCCACTAGGCGAGTTGTTAATGTGGATACGTAAGAACTCCTTTGCCCAAGAATGTGTCCACTCCCAACTAGTGGAATTTTTTTTGCATAATATGATGTAGCATTATGGTTTTTTAAAAGGTACTTGCACCTTTCATTTGATAGCCATGTTGGAAAATTGTATATGTCTTTTTATAACTTTTGTATCAAGTGATAGATAACACTTTTCAAAGTTTTGAGTTTTGTGTCTTTTTAAACTTTTTGGATGCTTAATTTCTTTTACCAAAAGCCAAAATTCTCATTAAATGTGGTAGATGGCTAGGAACTGGATGTCTGGTGGACTGTTTCAAAGAACGATAGCGTGTAATATATCAGATATAAAAAGTATGCAGAACAGAAATAAAATGCTAGAAATGGCATATGAACAACCATATAACCAGAACAACACCACAATAATACCAAAATGATATCAAAATAACACTAGAAAGAGCACTTTGATCACTGAGAGCAATGTTCACTTGCCTATTTCGAGGGGGCAACCTCCAGTAGAGCATAGTTCTATTACAATAATATCCAAGACAAAAGTTCGCATACCCTCGACTACTGTTTATACTAAATATGTCTATCAAAAGAACCATCTAGAGGAAGATCCTTCTAGAAGCGAAAGCTTCTATTAAGTCTTCTTACATTCGACTTATTCTTCCTTATTGCTAGACCTTATTAATATTGACCTTTATTACATCGGAATATATTATTCTACCTACATGAAAGGTTAGGTCCCTAACATGGCCACTACACATTGTGATTTGTGTATATGTTGAAACAGGGCCTAATCTGTGAATTAATTTGTGTATATGTTGAAACGGGGCCTAATTTGTGAATTAAAAACTGGTGAATGCATAACAATTTTTAAGGTCGATAAGAAGGTCACGGCGCTAACATTGAGAATTACATCAATATATGTGGTTACTAGGTAATATTTCAGTAGTGTGCTTGTAAGCAATATAAATTTTATATATTTAGTAGTACCTACCTAGGACTATCGTTATTCGAATTTGTCTCAATTTATTAGTGGTATAATAATATCGGCAAAGGAAACAAATAAATAGGTGAGTGGATAACACTTTTAAGGTCAACAAAAGAAGGTGAAAGCACTGACATTCATAATAACATTGATATATGTTTTGATAGAAATAATATTATCCAACTAGGAAAGAAGGAATTCCATTTTTGTTCCAGTTCCTCTCTCTTAGGGTTCATACTCCAAGCTTTTAGTTTAGATCTCGCTCGTATGTTGACAAAGGACTTGGATAAAGTGCTCCATATGACAGGGCCTCGCCATCCATCACAAGGACATACTAAAATAAACAATTATCTATCATTGGAATTCTAAGCTTAATCATTACACAGCCAGAATCCTTTTTGGGTTCTAAATTTAATCATTACACGGTGTCATATGTGATGGCAATTCGAAAATCAATATTACTATAGAGATTCCTCGTCACAAAGACAATAAAATAATATTTATTTGTTAATGGATTTCTAAACATAATTATTACGGAGTGTAATATGTAGATATCATGAATATATCATATAATTTTGATAACACTTATAATCTACGATAAAGATGGCTCCTAACCGGACCCAAACTATCACTATTATTTATAGTTTTATTAGTAGGTAAGTGTGGCATTAATTGTTGTTGTTTATATTATTATTATTGTATATTGTCGTTATAATATTTCTTGTTATTATTATTGGTTGTCATATTGTATATTGGTCATATTATCGTAGGACTATGGCTATGGAACTCAATGCGGCGTATAGTATTTTCATTCCATTGTATATGTTTTCATTGGTTATATTTATGGAATTTTGGCGCTATAAGAGACAAAGAGAAACCTCAACGACACAATGTGAAAAAACCTTGTTGACTCCAATACTATAAAATGCGCAGTTGTAAAACATCCAATGGTAAATTATTAAATCCATACTTTGAATTTTCAAATACTCTGACTCTATAAGGTCAAAAAGATTGCGAACAAAGGCATGCACACATTTTCTAGGTAGTAAAATTAAATTCTCGTTTTTCATTCCAAATTTGTCAATTTATCTTAAGCATTTTGAATTTGTTTGATCTTGAATTTTACTATATTTCAATTGGACGTTTATATTGTCTGGTTGCTTCCATGATTTCATGACATTGAAGGTCACTTGTAAAATGTCACAAACCCGAGAGGTTTACTTAAGAAAAACTTATATGGTTTCAACATTTTTAAATTGTCTAGTTGCTTCCATGCTTTCATGCCATTGAAGGTCAAGGTCACTTGTAAAATGTCACAAACCAGAGGTTTAAAAAAACTTATATGGTTTCGATATTTTTCCAAAATAGGATGTTCAAATTGTCTGGTTGCGTCCATGCTTTCATGTCATTAAAGGTCACTTGTAAAATTTCACAAACCAAAGGTTTACTTAAAAAGACTTATATGGTTTCAATATTTTCAGAAAATAAGATCTCCAACATAAACATTAATTTTTATCACGTTGTATAATCAAGTAATACTTGAAATTACTCGTAATTTTGATCTATGAACAAGTCATGCTAACTCTGCTTTTTATGCTTAGCTTGGTTCCCTATGTCTGTCATTTTTTTTTCAAAATACAACCAACGCCAGGGACATCGCCACCGCATTAGCATTTGTTTATTATAATGGTGAATGTGAAATGGAAAAACTGATGTATTACATGAGAACTCTTCACCTTGTCCCTTTGCTTGTATATGTTCCAGTATGTTGTTGAATGAGAAGAAATGGAGATGCAAGGGTTTTTGCGAGAGTTGTTGGAAGAGCTAAATAGCCTACTAAGATTAGTGACGTTGGTAATACAAAGATAATGCACACGGATCACTTGGTATATGTCACTTAATATATAAACCATGAAGTAAGATCTCCACAAATAGTTCTTTTGCATAAAATTCCAAAATGTATTAAATAAGCTTAAAAAAATGGGTTAGATATAAGCAACCCCAACCCTCCTTTGTTGGAATCTAGTGTTTGTATTAAATAAGCTTCAAAAAAATTCAAAAAAATGGGTTAGATATAAGCAACCCCCAACCCTTCCTTGTTGGAATCTAGTGACACTAGAAGTTAGAGTTTTGACTAATATGAAACTTATTATTTTTTAAAGGATTTGGACTAATTATAAAACCCTTAAGGGCATTGCTACACCATGCATGAAATTTGGATCATGATGAAATTATAATCATACTTGAAATTTCTTATTTCGAATTTGTAACTTAAAAAAGAATATCTTTATTACAAAATTAGTTTACTCCATTTATTACTTAGATAATTATATATTAACTTATTTTGTTATAAATTTTAAATCTGTCTATAATATTGCATGCATCACTAGAGCAATGAGTAGCAGATCAGGTATCGCTCTCGGAGGATAGGGTTTTACCCTAGCCACCGCCCTTGAACCTGTTTGTAGATCTGTTATGCTTGATCTATCTGAGGTTGAACCAGTAGTATGTTCACTGGAGTGCTCATGCATTTGTAGGTGTAGGGAACTGTTTTGGTGTTGGCGTTGGTCGCCCTTCTCAACTATGGTACTTTCTCTTGTGGGGATCACTCATGGATGATAACGACAAGGAAATTGAGGTGTTTATTGTGCTAGTTCGGGACCTAACCCCAAGTAGTCTCCCTTAGCGACAACAACTTCGCTTTGTCAAAACATTGGATGTTGGTCCCCATTTGGATCTCTTGTCCTTGAAGGAAAGAAGAAAATCCCTCATCCTATCTGAGAGGTCTCTGGTTGGAAATTTTACAGGATTGTGACCCAATCCAAAAGGTATGGACACATGGGTAGCAGAACATTGGGCACCAAAAATTAATGGACATGTATTTGCATTTGTTTTAGGCCAAGGGTATTTCATCTTTCTTTTTTTAAGCAGGGAAGCAAGGGATTTAATATTCAGAGTTGGGCCTTACTTTATGGGTTTCAAGGGAGACACATGGGTAGTAGAATAGTGGGCACCAAAAATTAATGGATAGGTATTTGCATTTGCTTTAGGCCGAGGGTATTTCATCTTTATTTTTTTTACGCAAGAAAGAAATGGATTTAATATTCAGATCTGGGTCTTACTTTATGGGCTCTAGGGGAATGTACTTATCACCATGGACCTTCGATTTCGACCCAGTGTTAGAATTTTTTAATGATTGTGTAGTGGTCTTATATTACATGGCTATGGAATTTTGTAGTTTTATTCTTCAATAACTCTCTATATTGTAAAAAGGGTTTATCCCACATGCACTATGTGAATTGTTCTCCTTTCACTCTCTCATATATAATAGAGGTGAAGGAGGCCCTTTAGAAGTGCAAGAGCAAGAGGAGTGTGAGAGAGTAGGTGGTTTATGGTATTGATCTTTAGCCTAGACACTATGAGTCCTTAGGCTAGATCATCCATATGGGGATGCCCTCTCTTGTAAGATTGGAATTTGCATGAAGAATGCAAAGACCAACTTCTATGGATGTTTCCCCACATTGGGGTTTTACCATGTAAATCATATCTCTTTTGTCACTATTCTCTCTTGCATCTTTGATATACTGAATTTATCGATTCTTGGTATATGAGTTTATATCAATTGGATTTCTTGGTGTATGCTCTTGCATATTTCCCCGATCTAACATTGTATCATAGCTGGTTACCGAGATCTCTCCTAGTACAAATTACTTTTTGAATTTTCCACATCAAGAAAATTCATTAGATCAAAGAGATAAGAGACAAGAGAGACAAATGAGACATGATTTACATGGTAAAACCCCAATGTGGGGAAACATTCATGGAAGTTGGTCTTTTTATTCTTTAGGCAAACTCCAATCTTACAAGAGAGGGCATCCCCACATGGATGATGTGTCCTAAGGACCCATAGGGTTCAAGCTAAAGATCGATACCATAAACCACTTACTCTCTCACACTCCTCTTGCTCTTGCACTTCTAAAGGGCCTTCTTCACCTCTATCATATATAATAGAGGTGAAGGAGTCCCTTTGGATGTGAAAGAGTATGAGAGAGAGTGAGTGGTTTATGGTATTTATCTTTAGCATGGACCCACCCTCTCTTGTAATATTGAAGTTTGTCTGAAGAATACAAATTCCAAATTTTGTGGATGTTTCCCCTGTTGATATTATGGTAGTTGCGGGAGGTACTTACCTCTACATGTAAACCTAACGAGAATAGAATATTCTGTGAAGAAAGAAGAAACCCTAATTGATTGGTTAATAACCCTAGAAGACAAGTCGGCTCAAGGGAATGACTTGTATTAGGTTATTAGTCTCCAAGAGAAGAAGTTATCTAAAAGAAATAATATATACTTAAGAATTAGTACCCAGAATAAGAAGTCGGTCCAGGCAGTCTGCCAGATTTAGTATAAATACAGGACACTAGACTTCATTCTAGCAAGCATTCTCAGAACTACAGAAGCAGCACTTGTGCGCACTGCAGTTGGTTAGTTCGTGTGCAAGTCTGGAGGAGAGTTGTTGTTGCAGCTGTTGCAGCTAGCAGATTTCGGTTTTGGTCTGGACTATCTGATCAGCTCTTGTTTTATGCACTATCCTTGGAGAAGGGTGTGCTACCCTTTGTTTGGCTATCTAGCCTAAGGTTTTCTTTCGGAATGATTATGTGTCAAGTTTAAGGTGCTCAGAGGGTGGCTTCGGCCTATGGTTCGGTGAAAATAGTGATATTGTCTATGGTAAAATGAGCACATCCTAACAGGTTATGGGCCCACCACTTCCTTCATTCAGACTAACCACTAGAAGGGAGCATAACCATAAGGATACTAAGCTCGTTGAAGAACTGTCGCTAGGGTTTCTAGCAGGAGAAGTTACTAAATCATTGTCGCTAGGGTTACTAGCAGGTGTAGTTGCAGAAACCCTAACCCTATCGTTGAGGCACCTTAAGTGAATGGATTGACCTAATTTTTGGATAGACTAGTGTGCCCTAGCCTAGCGTGCCTCCCAGTACTCTCAACAAGCCAAGATGTAAAGTTTGACTTTTTGATAAAATCTAGGGTTAACCGAGTCAAGGCAACCATGACCCACTCTATGAAGTCAGAAAATAAGTTAGATGGGGCTTCCAACTTCAGAGCGTGGAAGACAAGGATTGACCTCATCCTTGCCAAGAATAAAGTGTTGGATATCGTGAAAGGAAAGATTGTGGAACCAGAGTTTGAAGAAGGAAAAGAGAAGGAATCGCAAAACATTGTAGTTATGGAGAAGTTCAGAGACATTGACATCAATGTCATGAGTATCATAGTGGAATCTATAAAATACCACTTGATACCCTACATCTCCCATCTTGATTCATCTAAGAAGATGTATGATGCCCTAACAAACCTCTTCTCAGTCAGAAACATTGGACAAGTAATGAGTCTGAAGAATGAGCTCCGTGACATGAAGATGAATGATGATGACAACATAACATCATACTTTGTGAGGATCTCTCAGTTAAGATATCAACTACAATCTATTGAAGAGATCATCTCAGAGAAGGAACTGGTAAATATAGTACTCAACGGTCTTCCCAGGACATGGGATGCATTTGCCGCAAGTATGAACACAAGGAAGGAGTATCCTACATTCTAAGAACTTTGGACTTGTTGTGCACAAGAAGAATCAGGGATTAATGCAAAAGAGAAACTTCAAAAGAAATACGATGATCAAGCCTTCACAACAAGATTCAATAATTTCAGGAACAAAAGGAAGTTTGGTTCAAGGAAGAAGCCAATTCAAGAGAAATATATGTCAAAAATACAATGCTTCAACTGTCTAAAGTATGGTCACTACAAGAATCATTGTCCCGAGTTGAAGAAAAGGAAGGAGACACACGAAGCATCAAATATCAAAGAAAAGGAACCTTCAAAGAAGATTAAGCAGGATGAAACAAACTTCTTCTTCTAAGACAAGGTAAACAACACTCTTCATAGTCCTTGTACATACCATGTTTTTATGTACATATCTTGCATATCTATTTCTTAAAAGATAATATGTTCAAAGAAGAAACTACACTTATGGAAGAACAACAAGATAAGGATTTCTACAAGTCAGACAATACACATGAAAGCATGAAGTACATCAACAACCCCTCGTAACAATTCATGTGGAAGTTATTATCAGAATCAATCTTGAAGAAACCTAGAAGAAGTAAAGACAAAAAGGAGTCAGCAATCAAGAAGAAATTGGAAAAAGATTTGTGACACCTTGCAGAAGGCAATAAGGATGCAGACAGAAGTGTGGACTCTCATGGATGGAGGGAGCCGATTATATTATCAAAAGAAGAACATGCATTCGTGCATGAAGCAAGGATTACGAGAAGCTAATTATAAACTATATGGTCCATTGAAGATGATGAAGTATCTATCCATGGTAGCAACCATGAAAACCAGCAAGTGTTCAGTGTGACTTCAGAAGAATTCTTCTTCGAAAAGAAGCCTTAAAGTAATCCATGGTTTTCCATACACATCCATGATCCTATTATGAAAGAAAGGAGTTGGAATCTTCAGAGCATGAAATCTATAGAAAACTCCATGAACTCAAGAGCTAAAGAGAAACATGAGGAAGAACATGAAGATTCCAAGAGAGAAAGAAAAGACAGAACAACCAGTCATTGTATCAAGAATCACAAGACTACCAGCCTGATATGAACTCACTAAAAGCAATCAAGCAGAGGAACTGAAAGTTGTGATGAAGAACAGTGTATGGAAGACTTATGAATGAAATCATTGCGATATCCATAACTAAAGGTTCGCCCAGATGGAGGGAGAAGACTATGATGATTGTTCGTTCCAGTAAACCAGACATACCTCTGCATGAGCCATTATATCGTCTACAATATCCATGGGTTGGAGTTAACATCAGACAAATGTAAGGATTGTTCTCCTCAACGGAGTAATCAAACAAAGAAGTGTATAGCAACCTCAAGGTTTTGAGGTATACCAGAAGGAGACTCGTGTATGCAGATGGAAGAAGACAACTTGGTAGAGAGCCTCCAATGCACAACAGAAGCGTGGTGAAAAACTTTATATAACAAAGATATTGTATCATAATGGTTACTCAGAAGCTCGAGATGGTGGATTGCTAATCCATGGAAAATCCTCATGAAGAAGTACCAATTGGATGTGTTCCAGTTTGACCCTTGCCATGATGTCATGAGCTAGCAGGAAACAAAAGATGAATCCAACAATGATTGGTCAGAGCTATATGAAGCCTTCAGAAAATACCAGTGTTCCAGAAATACTGAAGTACATTGAGATCAAGCATTAAACTCTCCATGTTGAAGTCCAGAAAAGAGAAAGTGGTTCTCAAATATATATCTCCACAGATGATCAGATAAGCAGACATTTTGGTAAAGCCTCTGTCCAAGATAAGAGAGTTTGTGTACTCAAGATGGAGATCGTGGAGACGACTTCCTTATTGAAAAAGGAAGAGATGACTCCCAGGTTGGGAGGGAGCACTGATGTGTTATTGATTTATGGACAATGATTTTTCAGTTCAAAAAATGGTCCAGGATGAGCAGTTTCTTTCCAGTTTGGAAAGTGGTTTGAGATTTATGACGGACAGGCATTTTCCAATTTGGAAAATGTTCCAGATCGAACGGTCATTTTCGGAATGAAAATGGTTCGATGGATTGTTAATGTACCATAGATAGTGATTTCCATTGTGGTTAACATGGGGAATGGTCTAGGACAGTCTCTCTCCTTGAGGGTTACTCAAGAAGAATGGTCCACCTTGACGGACAGTCATTCTTTCGAAGCTCATAGTTGTGAGCAGTTTCGTAGAATGGTCCATTTTGGAGGTTGGTGCAGGACAGTCATTTCCTTTGGAAATGGTCCTGACAGTCATTCCCTAGGGCAGATTCATTCTCTCCAAGTTGCACTTTGTTTAGTGCCGGAGGAATGGCCCAAATAGGTGAATGGTTCAGGTTCAGCAATCAGGGACAAGCATTCCCTAGGGAAGACTCATTCTCTCTAGGTGGCACTTTGTTTAGTGTCGGAGGAATGGCCCAGGGTGGGGAATGGTCCAGGCTTAGAAATTGGGACATTTATTCTTCCTTGCTTGAGAAGAATAGTCCAGATAGCTCATCATTGATGTTTTACCTTCTAAGGGAAGATGCTCTTCCAAGATCTCGCAGATGTGAGTGGAAGAATGGCCCAGATGATTCAGTTTATATCATAACAATGTTTCTTGTGCAGGTTGATATCAGATGATTGTTATGGAGACTATATGTCTCTTGACAGTAGATGTATGCTACTATGGTGGATGTGTTCCACTAATTGTGACTATACATCACAGATCAAGTATTTGTGTGCTACTTGGTGTGGTAGTGTACCACTAGATTGTAGTTGTTTACTACTATGGATAGACACAATTGTGTTCTATTGAATGATATTGTTATGATTTCCTTGAATACTATCAGCAGTGTTGGAAATGATTATCAGCTACATGGATGATCAAAGGACAGAGATTTCCCAGAAAGAAAATGGTTCAGAACATTTATTCTTCTAGGACATATGTCCAGATTAGAAGAATGGCTCTTGTGTCACTATATGGTGTGAGTGACTTATCCAGCATCATGTCTGATTACTCAGATGGAGTATGGTTTTGAGAGATGATGCAGTTGATGACACTGATAGTGATGATGGTGCTCATGATCTAGTCATGAGATAGTCTATATGACTATGTTGATGCTACCAGGTAAATGGTATGTTTGTGCTCAAGACCATTACCTTCAAATACCTCCCTATCTAGGAGGGAGTGTTGATATTATGGTAGTCGCAGTAGGTATTTACCTCCACATGTAAACCTGACGAGACTATAATATTTCAGGAAGCAAGAATAAACCCTAATTGATTGGTTAATAACCCTAGAAGACAAGTCGGCTCAAGGGAATGACTTGTATTAGGTTATTAGTCTCCAAGAGAAGAAGTTGGCTAAAAGGAAATAATATATACTAAAGAATTAGTACCCAAAATAAGAAGTCGCCCCAGGCAATCTGCCATATTTAGTATAAATACAGGATGTTAGTCTTCATTATGGCAGGCATTCTCAGAACTGCAGAAGCAGCACTTGTGCGCACTGCAGTTGGCCAGTTTGTGCGCAAGTCTAGAGGAGAGTTGTCGTTGCAGCTGTTGCGGCTAGCAGATTTCGGTTTTGGCTTGGACTATCTCTTGGTTATGGTTTGGACTATCTGATCATCTCTTGTTTGATGCGCTATCCTTGGAGAAGGGTGTGCTACCCTTTGTTTGGCTATCTAGCCTAGGGTTTGCTTCCGAAATGATTCTCTGTCAAGGTTATGGTGCTCAAATGGTGGCTTCGGCCTATGGTTGGGTGACAATAGTGATATTTTCTATGGTAAAACGAGCACATTCTAACATCCCCATGTTGGGGTTTTCCCACGTAAATCATGTTTCTTTTGTCTCTCTCAATGTCTCTTGTCCCTTTGATTTATTGAATTTATTAATGCTTGGTATAAGAGTTTAGACTGGTTAGATTTCTTTGTGCATGCTCTTGCATATTTCCTCGATCTAATTAGAAAATTAATGCAGTCCATGTTTAGGTCAGGTTGCCCCATCTCCCATTAATATTTTGGTAGGAAAGTTCACTAAGAGAATTAGGGAATAAATCGGGCTGCTTCATTGATCGTACAGAAACCAAAGGGAATCTTTATTCTTGCACGAGAATATGTGTGGAGGTTGATATAGAGAAGGGACTTCTTGAAGCCTTGCAAATAAACCTCGATGGGTGGAGTCACCAGCAAGTATTATATTAAGAGAAGATCCCATTTAAGTGCATGGCATGCCATGCATATGGACTTTGTGTTAAGAACTATCCAAATGCTCTAAAAGTGCAATCTTCCCCAATACAACAATCAAAGCAGCAGCCAAGGAAGGAACCCGAGTTCAAGACGGTTTCAAATAGACAAAGGAATTTTTAGTGCGAAAGGCCTTCCAACCCAAAGTCATCTCAATAAGACCCAACTCTATCAAGAATTACCAAATATGAAATTCTCAGGAATTTAGAGGAAAAGGAAAATCTGGAAAACACGAAAAAGAAAGTTGAAGAGGAACAAGTAGTGGATCTCAATCCATAAAAAAACTCATCCTAATAGTGGATTTCATCCATCCCATGAGGATATAACGCCAAATGTTGAAAATGGAGCGGAGAATGAAGAAGAGGAACAACAAGATTATTCAAAAGAGTTAGAGTAGGAAAACTAGGAAGCAAAGGAATCACTTGAAGAAGAATTAGATTTAGCTCAAGAAGAGGAAACAAAGGAAGAACTGGAAGTGTAGTTTCACCATAAGCCATCAAAATCCTTTGTCAAAGTTTTGAAGAAGGTTCAAAACCAATCACCCCCCCTCACAAGGGGCATACAATCCAATCAGGAATGAATAGCTTAAGAGGCAGAAATGAATATTCAAAAGGGGCATCAAACAACCCTTGAGATTATTTTCCTAGGTTTTTGATGTTTTGTTTAGGTTATTCTCTATAACTAATTTGTGAGAATGTATTCATGTATTCAATATACTGATAAGGAAAGCACTAGAAATATTCGATCTTTCTCTCCCTTGTTCTTTGAAGGGAGGTTGGAAATCAACAATAAGTTTAAATCTTGTTGCAGTAGAAACTCTTTTTGATGTAACAAAATATCTTTGAATTTTGTTAAAATAAATAAACATGTTTATAATATGTCTATGTGTATGGTGAAAACATATATTTATTACATTGTAATGAAAACAATGTGTTTATAAACAAGGGTTGCATGGCAGCATAGTCCATGTTGATTGGAAAATATATGTTGTTGATTGGAAAACATTTGGCAAACAATGAGACTTAATATAAGTAGATGCATAGATAATGAATTGTCTTTGTGAAAAGATAATTAAAATAAGAAAAGAAAAATAACATTATTCGTTATGCTATAGTAAGGACACTAAGCATAAAACTTTGTAAAAATGAGAAAAAACGCAAATTGGTAAGTGTGGAATAAAACTTAGTAAAAAGGTGAAATGACCAATGGGGATGTCAATTTATGTGTCAAGTGATGTAAAACATTTGGAGTAAAAAACAAGTAAAACTAAAGTAAACTAAATATATGTTGTTGAGTCAGAAATATATGTTGTTGGGTGCGATGTTAGTAGGAGGTTTGCATATGCAAGAAGCAATATAAAGTGCTTCCACTATAAATATTTAGAACAAAACTTTGTAGAAATAAACAATGTAAAATATTTAGAGCTATATCCTTGCACAGAGCTAGTCTAATAGTTGTCAATGTTATTAACAATAGAATATTCTTATGCATATCCATATGTCTAACCAAAAAATAAATTATATCTATATGTACATTAAAAATAAATTTTAATTATTAATTTAATGAAAGTTAATTATACATGTTATTAATGCGAGAACCAATGTAACGTCGTTGGAATTCAAGACAAAGAGTAGCAACTACAAAAGTTGGAACAAGTTTGAGATGTTATAGTTGTGCAAGGGAAATAAATAACAAGTTCTCAAGTTTCATATTTTTCTTAAGAGAAGGAAAAACATATTTTCTAGATCAATTATGAATGATTTATTATTTTTTTAAATCAATTGTCAAACTCGACTTGACTTTTAACTTATTGTTTTTATTTTTTAATACAAAGGTTGGTAACACATAGCCTAAGCAACTATGTAAAGGAGAGCATCTCTATGATTTTTAATAATAATAAAAAAAAATAGATAACTTTATAATATCAAAATCTTAGTAAAACAATTTACCTATAAATTATAATAGGCGTAATGAGCAGCGATTTTGACTCACTGTTTTATTGAAACCACCAAAAACGTTTTAAATTTTTGTTATTGATTGTTTCCAGTGAACGGTCTTTATTTGATTTAAAATACAAGCCCAATCTTGGAAATTAGATCCTAGTACAGGACGCCAATAAGTACTCTGCCAACCAAGACATGTATCGCAGCTACCAATCATAAAAAACTTGCACTGCTCAGTCAGATGATCTTAAAAAATTGCAAATAATAGGATCGATAAGAAATAATAAGATAACCAAGTGTTTGTTTTGCCTCGTTCTATTGTGCAGAAGTAAATGTGTGTGGATATAAATGAAAGTGATGGAATTGTAGATTCTTGGCAGATAAGAGCTAGTCAAAAGTGTGTGGAAGCTAGCATGTGTGAGAAGCAAAGGAACTAAAGTTTTATCCATAGAATATCAAAACTCGCATTGGACTATGTATATAAAAAAAATAGGCACATCGAGCAGGAACAAATGTTCACTTTGACTCTTTTTATTGTGCAGAAGTGAATTTGTCTGGATATAAAGGAGAGCAATGGCCAAGATGTGTCGGAAGCAATGCAAACTATGCGGGGACCAATGTAAAGTGTGCAGATGTTGGCATGTGTGAGAATCATAGCATGTAAAGTTCTTGGCACTGAATACGGTATTTGGCATCCAACTAGGTAAACTTAGCAGAAAGCAGTATGTGAAGACAAAGATGTGACAGAAGCAATGTGAATTGTGTTGATGGTAGGATTCGCTCAACGCTATGTTCCTATAATTGTCGGTAGAAGACATGGAATTTAACATAGAACTATATAATAAAATCTACCACAAAACTTTGTAAAGAGGTTGCATAGATGAATATGTGGAGAAGCGATGCACACTGCAGCCAGTGCAGGATGTGCCAGAAGCCATGTGGGGTTCACATAAGCCAAGATGTTCGTGAGACAGTGCAACTTGTACATAAATTAGGATATGCAAAAAGCAAATGCGATAGAGTTGTCTGTGAAATATATGTTTCTTGTGCAGACTATATGCGGAGGCCAAGATGTGCGGGAACAATGTAAAGTGTGCTAATACTACCATTGGCCTAAAGTTATGTAAATTTTACAGAGGATACGATATGTGGGTCTACAAGGAGTAAAGGGTGTGTAGTTCTGAGCACAAGACATGGCAATTAGCATACAACTATGTAAAAATATCGTGCCATCAACCATTATACCTTGTAAAACAATTGTGGAGATAAAGATGCATAGAAGCAACACGGAGTGCATCCAACCCATAATGTGTGCGAGACAACGTGAATTGTGTATAGATGAGGATATGTGAAAAGAAAATGCGATTGACTTATGTTTACAATATATATTGCTTGTACAGAGGTTGAAATTGTGAGCAACACTTCAAGTAATTGTTTACCGGTATGACTTTTTTTTCCCCGAAGTTAACAAAAGACAATTTGCATATTATGAAAGACATGAAATAGAGTCCAACACTAGAAATATTGTCAATGTTCCAAGTTAGCAGGAAAAGTCATTTTTCAAGAAAACATAAGAAAACACATTGCACGGAAAATCTAACAGGTCAAATACTGTACAAAACCAAATGAATTGTCAATGTTCTAGCTTTTACGAAAACTTGTTTTGTGAACAAGACAAAAGAAAAACAGCATTTTGATGTAACAAACAATGTTGAATGGAGTAGGCCAAATGCATATGCAGTTTACATGCGATTTAAATGGGCAGCATAAATCGTGACAAGGATGTATTCTATTCAGTATTTACAATGTGCAATAAAATTTACAAATGATAGCATAAAGGACAAAAAGGCATTTTTGCACAATGAAAGTAAATATCCACATATACAGAGAACTAAACATGATATTTCATTGAAAAACGATACATAGTTAAGGCATAAGTGACTATTCAACTAGAAACCCAAAGGGTTGAAAACCATTGGGAATCTATGCAAAAATAGTTCTTTGGCAAGGACAAAAAAATATGCAGTTGTTTTTTACATAATGCTTGTGAAAGATGTATAAAAGTCGAAATAGGATTTCCTAGAATACAAGTAGCACATATGAAGAGAACTTAAAGTGATGTTCGATTGAAAAATCATAATGAGTGAAAGCAGAATTGAAAAATTAATTTTAAAGTAGGAGCCTGGAAAATAGTAGCCATCTATGCTAAATAGTTCTTCGGTAAGTTCAAAAAAGATACAATTGTATTTTAAATAAATTCTCTAAAAAGTAAATGTGTTTGTCCAAATGGACTAGGATTGGGGCTCCCATGGGACAGTAAATAGAAGAAAGACCTAGAAAAAACAGAGAAAGATAGTTAGAAGGCAGCCTTAAATCTGTTGAGGACATAAAACAAGTAATTGTCATCAATTCCCAACTGAGAAAAAGAAAAGGATAACAGAAGTAGTTGGTAAGTGTTTTATTTGGACAGGGAAGAAAGAGCATTTTATTGAACATTCTAGGAGTAAGCACGACTGGATTCTTTGTTTTTGTTGTTACTTTAATCATCATTATCCTTCAGTCGAACCTTTGAGCACAACATGTCACGAGTTATTTGAATTCAAATACTTCAAAAACACAACCATCATTGACCATACATGTGGTCCAAAGTCTATCATTTTTCTTTTCTTTCGGTGTCTTGTTTAAGAAGCACTCGTAGGAGGCAGACCAATGGAAATTATTGCCTCACTTGACTAGTGAATTGATAGTATCGTTGCAAAAGGGTTCTTTCTTTTGTCTTTTTGTCATAGTGTTGTCTTCTTAATGAACCTTGGTTTAGGCGAGCCTTGTGAATAGTATATTAGTGAGGTGCAATTGCTTTAAAGAGAGTTGCATGGGTTGTATTCACCAGAAGGTAATTTCCACACATATGAACTATGTTTCAAACATGGGTAATCATTAATAGGAACCATTATCTAGGTGTTAGAAAAGTGGGACATTTACTTTGCATGAAGTCTATTACCTACTTGCCCTTCTTTCTTGCCAAATCATAGCAAATCACGATGGCATAAATGCTTCGGTTATAGTGCAAATTATGTGGCTTGTTAGAATCTTTGTTGTGAAACTATTGCGTTTACAAACGATGGAAATGGTGACAGATATGGTTGTCATGTTTTTACTAAAACGTCTTTTATACAGGTAAGTTACTCATAGAGTACAGGCAGCCATGAATAGAAACCACTAGACAACTCATAGAAAAGGGGCAAATTTACTTTGCACAAGTGATAAACAACTTCCAATTTTTTTTCAAATCGACGCAAATAAAGGTGTCATAAATTACTAGGTTAGCATGCAAACTAGCTAGTTTGAGCAAAAGTCTTTGCACATATACATTACAATGTGCAATGCATTGTTGCCTATGTGTGTAGACTTTTGCACAAGTATATATGTGCACAACATGGCTCCACGGGCGTATATGGTATGTGCGTAGAGTTTTGCTTTGACAGTTTGTTAGCATCTTCGCACATGTTTGTTAATTATTTAATATTATTTATTAATTATTTAGTATTAAACAATTATTTATTTATTAATTACGTGCAATGTGCAATGTGCAATGTGCAGTTGTTTATGTGCATATACTTTTGCGGTGCTTATGTGTGAAGACTTTGTATGGTGATGGAGTCATGGCTATGTGGGGATATACTTGTACAATTGTGTCCACACATTGCATACGGCATATTATTAATAAAAAATTAACAAATAATATTAAAAAATTTACTATTTCCCGCAAGGGTGTAGACCGACTGGCAAGTGTCGTGTTAATGACGGAAATATGTAAAGGAGGTCTCAAGTTCAATTCTCACCTCGACTTACACGTGCCCCATGCTTGTGGGCTGTGTGGACGCACATGGAGGTTATAGTGGTAGCAGACGGGAATCAACCCAATGTCACGCGAGTATGAGAACCGCCTAAGTTGTTGATTCCGCCAGCACAAAAACAAATTAACTATTTAATATAGAATAAGTAGTTTTTTTTACTTGTATATGCACGACTAACAGACATACCTATGTGAGGGATGTACCTGTGCAAAAGTCTCCACGCATAAGCAAGAGCCCATTAAATAATGCACATACGATGTACATGTATGAAACCATACTTGTGCGGAGATATGCATGTACAAAAGTCTCTGCATGTAAGTAACAACTCATTGCACATTGCAATATTAAATAATTGATAAATAATTAATTGTTTAACATTAAATAATTAACAAATTATTAATCAATAATATATAATAATGCACATACTAGTACAGATGTTACACACTTATTTGTCACACTTAAGTGAGGGAGTGTTTGCCATGATCCCTAGACATGTTGGGGGAGGAATTTATCATATGAAGGTCAAAATACTATGTGAACATGTATTATTCATTTTTATTGAAAAAAGGAAATTAATTTAGTGTGAGAATCCACCTCACATCTAGTTTCCTAATCTCAAGGAGAAGTTGAGAGTCTCATGGATGGTTGAGATATTTTCTCAAACCAATATCCTAATTTGATGGATCTTGAGAGATATTTCCTCCCTAAAATACTTGAGAGATATTTTCTCCCTAAAAATATTGGAGATCCCAATTTAGTGGATCTAGTGAGTGATCTTCTCCTTGGATTGTTGAGTTAGTTCTCAAATGGAAAATTATTTAAATTCCTTATGAGAGAGCTCGGGAGGGGGGTAACTTGGGAGTATCATAGTTCTGATCATCAGACATTCAATAGGAGGTAGTTCATAGCATCATACCTATCATCTGGTAATGCACAAAGGGGCTAGAAAGATGTTTGGGGGAACACTAGCACAACATCACAAGGCTGTAAGTTTTTCCATGTTTTCCATTATTAATATGAAACTTGGCATATTTCCTTAATTGTATCTTGTTCAGATCATTGCATGAATGTTTGTCTTTGTTTATATTATGCATAGATAAATTTACTATTATCTAACGATATACAGTAGCAAAAGAGAGTTGTCTCATGTCTTGCAGGAGGTGCTTCCACGTCGGGATCTTGGAGATCAAGTCGAATAGTTGGAGCAGCGAGGACAACAAAATAGGTAAGCCATCTCTCTCTCTCTCTCTCTCTCTCTCTCTCTCTCTCTCTCTCTCTCTCTTGATTTCATGCATAAAAACATAGAATAGGTTAAAAGAAGGGAAGTTAGTGTCCATTTGTTTTCCTTATGTCTTGGATCGAAGGAAACCCGATCCAAGGGGATTTCACATGTCCGAAGGGGGAATTCACCACAACAGAAAAATGGCAACCATACTGGGGATGAACTTTGATGTTTTCCTCGGTTTCTATCTCTCTTGAATTTTGTTGTTTGCTTGACATTTTTGGTTATTTGCTTGTTATTTAAACTCTTTCATTTCCCTCATCTTCATTGGGAAGTGTACAAAGTGAGTAGCCTGATCTTTGTTGAATCTGGGAAAGATTTAATGTTTTTTTAACCACTTTCAGGCTTCATCACTCCCCTATAGTGGACTGTAGAGTGTTGAAACCCCTAATCAATGCTCCATGACAGTGTTTTGGGAAGCGTTGACCTCTGTTCAATGCCATGTCTGACATATTACAGGAGCATTGATCTCCTTCCTGGGTCAGTTTTAAGCTCATTTTGCCTCTTTCTTCTCAGATTCTTGATTCATATCTTTACCTTAGAGTATTTCATGATTGGTTATGACTTTGTTTATCAGTCTTTTTGCCTCTTTTGAGTTTGCAAATCCTTCAGAATTATGGAATGAACATGACAACCTTGGGCTAACTTGATCCTTTGGTCAAAATATGTCTTACTAGTAGTTTGATCCTCATCACGAAGGTTCTCAAACTTTTGTTATCTTGATTTCAAGACTTTATAAGTGTTTCACTTGATTTCTTTTGAAGTCTTCTTCATTGATTTGGGATTGCAAGGGTTGCTTTGAGAATTTTTTTTGAGCTCCTTATTGTCTTCTTCGGAAATATTTTGACCCTTTGAATATTAGAATCTCTATAGCCTTATTGCAACTTGGAATTTATCTTTGATTCTTGCTACTAATTTTTTGAGATTTTCAAAAAGTGATTTCCCTTCTCTTTTTATAAATCTGGGTTCTTGTTTGAACTTGTGTTGGAAGCATTCTTGCATTTGCATTTTTTGAGTTATTTTTAACATTTTGAGTGCACATTTTGTTTAGATATTTTTTGCTTCGTGTTCTTTTGTATTAGCGTTGAATTATTTAATTTTAATTCAAAGAAAGGAAGAAAAAAGGACTTGCATTTTATTTGATTTCAATGCATTTAGAATTAAACAAAAAAGAAAAATCTTGCATTCTAGTTAGTGGGTGGATCATGTTTGAGCTTGCATTTTAAAGCAAAATAAGTTGGATTTCAAAAAAAAAAACCCCGGGGGCCAAGAATCATGTATCCTACAGCTTTTTTGACTCATATATCAAACACATTTTTCATTCAAAGAGTAGTTCATATTTCTTGCATTGAATGTTACGTTTGTTTCTTTGCTTGAGACCTCTTGCTCCTTTCTATATATAGGCTTCATCAAAACTAAAGATTGAATTCCATTCATTTTTTATTTTGAATTCTTCTTGGGGTCAGAGTGATAACACCATATAGTTCCCTTCCATTTAACCTTTTGAGCAACAACAACCATAAAAGGAACAAGGTACCTAATCTAAAATCAACTAGACTTTTTCTTTATTAGAAAACAATCACAAGTCTAGGTTGTAGGGTAGAGAGTAAATTCTCCAAGGCCATTGAAACAAAACTAGGAACACTAATAAGAGAAATCCATTAGTAATGTGAAGTGTTTGTTGGGAAATCTCCTCTAATACAAAAGTTATGCAGTAGGAGCAGTCGAGAAGAGTGTTTGGACCGGTCCCCAACACTCTCTCTCGATGGGGTTATGTGAGTCAAGGGGGAAATCTTAGTAGAGTCAATTCCTTGGGGTGACGCAACTATCTGAGTTTCTTTGGATCTAAGACATATGTCTTACGTTCCCTGACCATTCTTATAAGCTCTCTCCCATGATCGTTCTGTCCAAACACCAAGCGTGAATTGGTAACCCTAGTTGCTTTTCTTAGGTTACATTCCCAGGTGACTACAGTGGTGGTACTGTCAGTGCCTGAGACAGACGTACAACACACAATTTTGGCTCCTTAGGAGGGTACTTGGTTGTGTTTGGTACTTGTACCTCTAGAAGTCCATTACAAAGTAGTTGTGGGTAAATGTCTCTCTTTTCTTTGTTAACGGCCTCATCTCCCATCTCTGGAAGATCCTTACTTCCTTTCTCTCTGTTACAAGAGAATTGTTTGCTTGCTCTTATTTCATAGGGACATTGGTAGTGTGTGCTATTTGATTTAGTAGACCCTATATTGAGTCTGTGTCTATGGCAATAGTTCTGGAGCCTACCAATCAAGGAACCCCTTTACATGCGGTTCCTCATCCTTTTACGGGTTTTGTAAATATTGGTCCTCCTTACATTGCTACATTGAGTCTTCCTAGATTCACTATAGGATTATTGGTATGGTTTTTTTCCACTCCGGTGATCCCAAATAATATTGGTGTTTTGAATGCAATCCCTCCACCCCAAGAACATCAACCTCATGTTGACCCTTTTCCTTCTTCGCCCATCAGGTCTTCTTTACTTTCTTCTTCCTTACCTGGTGAAAGTCTTAATGCTAGTAACTAGGAGGATAAGAAGAAGAAGAAAAGGAAGATTAACAAGAAGAAAAATAAGCAAGGGGGGAATCAACTAGCCACTATTAATCATGTTGGGAGTGTTAGTGATATTGACAATCCTACCAATAAATGTCACAAGCCCAAATTCCCTTACAGGATTTGTAAGGATGACCACCTTCTTAAGGATTTCCTTGGTCTTCCCAAGGTCTTAGAAGTGTGGTCCACAGGTTCCCAACAACTGGCATCACAAACCACCTCTGGAAATCATGCTGATGACAACCCATCAACTAGTGATCATACAGTTAGGGGTAAAAAGGGTAAGGTCAAGACTCCTTGTTGGTTATGCAAGTAAATTCACCGCGCTTACCTATGTCCTCATATGGATGAAGCTTCAAAATTGTTAGAAGACATTGTTGTTTCCCAACAACAACCTCCAACTGCTTCCCACGAGTCCTCTCCCAACCCATCATTGGTTGATGAAGTGGTTGGTTTGATTCAATCCTCGGTCGATCCCACACTTCCCCTGAAGAGTGAAGTGGATATTGCTCAAGTTTTTCTTGTCACTTCATATTTCTCCGGACAATGGGGCATTTTACTCGTTTCAACGGAACCCCCTCCAAGTACTGAGGTTATTTCCTTTGATTGGAATAGTTTGACGAAGCCTTTCCTTCCTTCCTACCTTCCTTTCCAAATCATTGTATAGGTTTATGATCGGTTCATAGATTCCATTATTATAGACGAAGGTGCTTCTGTTAGTATTTTATCCTCAACTGCTTGGAAAGCTATTGGTTCCCCTTAGCTTGTGTCGATGACCCATCATCTGTCGAATTTTAATAGAATATCCAGTGAACCTTTATGGATCCTTCCTCATTTGTTCATCACCTTAGGAGGGAAAATTGTCTGTGTCGATGTTATGGTAGTCCAAGGCCCCTTGGACTTTAATTTACTCCTTAGGTGGGACTATTTTTATAATAAGAAAGTTGTCATGGCCACACTCTTTCAAGTGATGCATTTCCCTTATAATGGAAACATTGTGACCATTGACCAAATTTCGTTCATTAGTCCTGATCTGACTGTCGAACACCTGAATTCCCTAAATGCTCCTTATATGTATGCGGTATCCCCCCCCCCCACAAGCTCATTATGTGGCATTATCTCCCATGCCTTCTATTGATAATGAGAAAGAGCCTCTCATTGTATGCTCATCTTATTTGGATTTACTTCTAACAGTTGACATGGTAACTCCCTCGCTAGGGACATTGGAGCATGTTCTCCCCCTTGTTGATCAAAGTGAGTCACTTGACATGTATTCCTTCCAGAGCATTATTCTTTTGTATGATGAAGACCTCTTGGAAGCCACAGTAAAGGTTTACGAGCATAGTTCGCTTTCTGTGTCAACCTCGTTAAAAAATAAAACAAATGACTGTGAACATAGTTCTTTTCCTATGTCAAGTTCGTTAAAAAATGAAATACATGACTATCAACATAGTTCGTGTCCTATGTAAGGCTCGTTAAAAAATGAAAAACATGACTACGAGCATAGTTCTTGTCTTGTGTCAATCTCGTTAAAAAATGAAATAGATGACTACGAGCATAGTTCTTTTCCTGTGTCAAGCTCATTCAAAAATGAAATAGATGACTATGAGCATAGTTCTTTTCCTGTGTCAAGCTCGTTAAAAAATGAAAAATACCCCCCTCCAATTAAGTCAAGTCTTCCACTAGATCTTGTACTTAAACCTTCATTTCATATGCATGTGTCAGTTGATCCTATTTCTTCCTCTCTCTCTCTCTCTGGTGAACCTATTCCTATTAGTAGCCAGGAGTCATTTCGAGTGGAGAAGAAGAGTCAGCAGATAAAATGAAGCTTGGGGGGCATGTCTCCAGCCTCTAGACATCATGTTGGAGTTAAGTCGCTAGCTTCTGGCAATCATGCTGGGGGAAAAGTACCAACCTATGGACATAATGTTGGCAAGAAAACCTGTTAATGGGTATCACTCGAGCATAGTTTTATCCTATGTTTCAAGCTTGTGTAAAAATGAAACCAACCTCGAGTACATTTTTATTTTCAGATTCAAGCTCATGTAAAAATGAAACCAACCCCAAGCACAATTTTATTCTCTGTTTCAAGCTCATCTAAAAATGAAACTGACCCTGAGAACAGTTTTATTCTCTGTTTCAAGCTTTTGTAAAAATGAAACCGACCTCCCCGGATGGGGTGTCACTCAGCTTATCGGCACATTTGGCGGTTGAAGGTACAGGGAGCTGTAGCATGGCCACGCATGCCAGGCATGTGCCAAGGCCCGTCACCCTGCCCTGTATTTAATCGCTCCACTTCGGCCATGAAGTGCAGTTACAACGACGTCCTTTCGATGCACTCGCAAGTGGGTTGGGTTATTATGGAGCTCCTTACGCTTTTCGGGCTCATTCTGCAGCGGAACAGCAGTCTCCCCTGGTGCGAGCAAGAGCCATTCCCTCCTTGCCTTTCTCTGCTCCACGTCCCCTTTGCAATTCTCTTCGCTTGCTCCATGCCGAGGCAGCGAGGCAAACCCCGGCGAGGCGCACTGTGGAGGCCCCGTCGCCCCTCGCCCTCCTCACCAGACATCTCCTCAGACGACTCTCAGCTCGGCTCTCAATTTGCTTCTACTCCGATGAATTTGCAGCCCCCGCATTTCGGCTCCATGGCCATTATCCCCAATCCTTCAGCCACTCTGCATCGGCTTCACCCCGACCCCGGCCCCTCCCAGCCTTCTGTCAGCGAATTGGGCCATGGCCAAACCTCTCCAAGACATCTCAGTCCGCCAGCGATAGGCCGCCCGGTTCCCTTTGACAAAGAACAACTCCGGGACAACTTGGCCACTCTGTACACCCTGGTTTTCGAGCTGCGGCAGGAGGTTGCCGACCTACACTTTCGGGTGGAGGTTACGGAGATTAAGGTGGCCGACTGTCTCCAGCTCTTGGCGTCCCTGCGCGATGCTTTGTTCCCGAATTCAGACGTAGAGGCCGAAGCCGAAGACCCCGGAGTCGAGGGAGATGGAGCCGATGCGCGAGGATCTTTAGGCAGCAAGGAGGAGGCAATGCGGGAGGCCAGTGTCACCGCAGCTGCTGGCATTCAGGAGAACGACGAGACTGGGCACGCGGCGCATGGACCAGTGAATCCTCCAGCCACATGGCCGACCTATACGTCAGGTGTCTAGTAATTCAGTACTTAGTCTTCCAGGTGTCTTAGTTTCCAGATGTCTAGCTTTACTGTACTTAGTCTTCAGACAGTTATGTCCTAAATGTTTTGTCTACGGCTTAAAAGCCCAACTCCAACGGACCAGCCGGACTGGTTTCCTCCATGATGGGGCAGTCCGGTAACTGCGGCCGGTATGACTTGGCATTGTTGACCTGGTTTTTTTGGAAGCTCTTAATATAATACTACTTTTACTTAAAAAAAAAAAAAATGAAACCGACCTCGAGCACAGTTTGCTTTCTATGTCAAGCTCGTTAAAAAATGAAGCAGAAAACCGAGCATATTTTTATCACTTTTTCGGGCTCATCAAAACTATATGAAAACGGAACTCTTGGGAGTCTCCTTTAATTTGTTTTCAGACTCCCTAAACATGAAAATATTTTCAAGTAAGCTTCTTTCCTTTCACACTCGTTAAAAGGATTTGAAAGGACATCTATTCGATGCAAGTTTAACCTTTTTTTCAGACCGGATGATCTAGATTATTTTTGGCACGAAATGAGAGATGAGATATAATAAAGCAATGTATAGATATATCTCGGATATCCAATAATATATCATAAATGTATCAGAGATGCAACCATAAACACAGAGATACAGTAATACACAATTTTCTATTAATGAGCGAAAATGTACAAAGATTGTAAAAATACAGAGTGAAAGACTCGCTAGAATGGTGACAGCTTATCTCTGAGAAGAGATGTGTCCGCTACTCACATTCGCAAGAAGGTGATTTTACAATGAAGCTCCAAGGCCTTTTTATCATAAAGAAAATACAAAACCCTAACCCTGGAAGATGAAAAGCCAACAGTTTTGTGGACCCTGTTTTGGGTATTTTGGTGTATCAACTTCCCGGGGGCATAACTTTGGCATACGATCTTCGTTTGGGGCGCACGATAGCTCGTTGGAAAGGTTTCATCGAGGAGATTGATTTTGGGGGCTCAATTAGAGCCTTTGGTTATCATTGAGAAGCTCAATCCCAAAAAACCTTCATTTAGGCCCTAAAAAAGGCCCTGGAAGTTAAAAGTTGTTAAAAATAGTAAATTGCCAAAATTTCCAGAAAATTGTTTTGAGCGAGTTGAAAAAGGTGGGTGGCCACCGATATCCACCTGGATCAATCCTCCCTCCTTAGGAAGAAATGGTCTCTAGTGCATTGAGTGCTCGGGGGAGAGGAAAAAGAGTTTGTTGAATCTGCATCTTGATGAGATGCTTGCCTTGTTGGAGAAGTTGCATTGCTTAGATTTTTGAAGGTTGTCATGAACCTGTGGCTGGAAGGGTTGGACCTTTTTAACCAGTATAGCTACATGAGATGTATGTGTGCAGAAGGAATATTTGCACTTTGTTACATTCTTATCGACCTGCTTATGTTGGATAGAAGGTGCTTGGGCCAAGGCTGTAGTGGTTGCAGTGTCCTTTTGTTCACTTTTTGAACAGATTGTGAAGAAGCTAAATTTTGTAGTATGAGATACAACATTGTAGCATTGTTTAGGTGGGACAGTAGTCGGAACCACCGCTGGTATCTTGTAGAGATGACCCCTTAGAGTAACAATGAGACTACGGGGTCGAGACTCATAGATAGCATGGTGCTTCCACATATATGGTTGGCCCAAGAGAACATCACAGACATCTAGCAGGGAAACATCACATAATACCTCATCCTTGATGGATGGATGCCATATGAAAATCGACACGGTTGGCTGACATGGAGATCTCGTCCCTGGCGAAGCCACCCAATGTTGTATGGTTGTGGGTGTGGTTTTGTCGACAATCACAATTGTTTGACGACCTCTGCTGAGATGAGGTTCTTCTGGCTTCTGTTATCAACAATAAAATGTAGCGATGTCCCCTTCACCCACATATGTGAATGAAAAAGGTGCTCCCCCTCTTTGGGATCTGTTGGATCTTTCGGTTGAATTATTGTGGTCGCGACAATAGTAGTGGGGTCTGCGTCGATGATCTGTCTTCTATCAGTATTTTCTGAATCGGATTCTAAATCAGGGTTCAGCTCCTTGCCTTTGATTTCGGCCGCCAATGACTATTTTGAGTGACATTCATCAGTGTTGCGTCAGGGGATTTTGTGGAAATCGCTCCATTTTCCAGTGTCCTTCTTCGTCTTCCCATGACCCTTCTTTTCCTGTGGATTGCACTGGTTTTCGGGGACTATTTGTTAGGGTCATCTTTATCATACTTTGGTTGTTGCATATTTGCAGACCCAAACTCCCATTTGTTCTAATGCTTAAATATCTGGACTATTTTAACAGCATATCTATAAGCAGAACCGAGTGATGAGATGTCCAAAAAATCCATTTTAGTTTGGATGTATATGTGTAGAGCCCCACGGTATTTCAGAACCAAATGCCATTCGTAGTCTTTGATACCCAGCTTAGTACACAAGGTATGGAAGGTATTGGTGAATTCTGGAACTGCTTGGCCCCTTTCTTGCCACAGTGTAGTCCATCTCATGTATTGGCCCTTATAGTTGCCAACAGGGTAATATTGTTCCTTTACTGCATCCACAAAAAATCCCCAAGTGGGCTCGGCCCCATATATTCCAGACTCCTCTGTGGAACTTTGCTCCTGGTAAGTTTCCCACCAATGTTTGACATGGGGGAGATACTTAAGGAGTGCGAAGGTGATCATTTCCCTACCGGAGAAATTATGAACAAAGAAATAACCTTCTAGCAGATTTAACCATTTTTCTAAGGCATCCACATCTATTTGTCCTTCAAATATCGGAATATAAAAATTAACTTGTACCTTGAAAGGTGAGGTACTTCCAAAGTGGTCGTTTGATGAAGACTCTCTTGTTTCTAACAGCGGGCGTTGAAGGATGTGGGAAAAATTCTCCATCATTTCGTCCCTTTGTCGTGTGAGAACTTGCTCAAGCAACATATTAATAGAATCATCTGCTATTTGAGAAGAGGTGTGTCAGCTATTCGCATTCGCAAGAAGGTGATTTTACAATGAGGCTCCAAAGGCATTTTTATCATAAAGAAAATCCAAAACCCTAACCCCGGAAGATGAAAAGCCAACAGTTTTGTGGACCCCGTTTTTGGTAGTTTGGTGTATCAACTTCCTGGGGGCATAACTTTGGCATACGATCTTTGTTTGGGGCACACGATAGCTCGTTGAAAAGGTATCGTCGAGGAGATTCATTTTGGGGGCTCAATTAGATCATTTCATTATAATTGAGAAGCCCGGTCCCGAAAAGCCTTCATTTAGGCCCTCAAAATGGCCCCAGAAGTTAAAAACTGCTAAAAATAGTAAATTGCCAAAATTGCCAAAAAATTGTTTTGAGCGAGTTGGAAAAGGTGGGTGGCCACCGGTATCAACTTGGATCACTGGATGGACTAATTACGAAAAAGGAATACTCTATTCAAACTTGGCCAGAAGAGTTCTCCATTGCATTTTTTTATACATTTCTCGAGCTCATGGAACTAATTTACAAAAAAGAACAACCCTTGACTCTTCTTTAAGTTCATGTCATACTCTCAAAACGTGAAAATATCGTCAAGTTTATTCTCTCTGGGCTCGTAAAATTATACATAAGGACCCATATAGGGTATATGGGATCAAACCCCTCCTTCTTCGGGTTCGTTAAACATGTGATGAGGGGCTCATCAAAGATGAGCTATATTGAGCATGTGTTATCCTCCTCAAGCTCGTTTACAAAGAAAGAGGTACTAGCTAATCATGGTGGAAGAAAAATTTGACAGAAGTGCATCAAGTTTTGGAAAGCATTATGGTAGTTGTTTATTGTCGCCCTTGAACATGGCACTTGTTTGTGTCTCGTCTTACAGTTGGGTAATATACTTGTCTCTGAGTCATACCAATCACATGAGTTATCCCTTCTCCTTAATTCTAAGAGTGCCCCGGTGATTGTTGCACTATGTTTTGGTCCTTATTTTCTCAAGTCAATAATTCCAAGTCACTTGTCGTGCCTCAAAATGTTCAAGGGAAGTTTCACTTCAAACCAACCACTCTGCAGTATTACCAACCTTCATCCTTGTGTCAGTTTGTACTCATTTGATCTATCATCTTACATTATTTTTCTATGCCAGTTTCATGTCGATGATGGGGATACATCATGGCCCTCCTTCGACAAGTTTGTTCCTCTCGACTTCAACACATTATCTAGGAATTAGACTTAGAAACCATTTAGTACCTTGGAACTTGCATGCCTCAATGGAAAGTCTCCTCGCCTTCGACAGTAGGTTTACAGCATTGTCCTCTAATTGAATGATTCCACGAATGTTCGACTTCATCTAGTTTGTTCACATTCGTTGGAATGTACTAGGGTACCTTGGGAGTCATTGCCATCAGTGGTGATTTCCCTCGCACTCGTTAATGGTACGAATCAATGACCGATAATCAAGTGGTTTATGCCATGTTCGACATCAGGACATTTATTCACATGGCTAGATTCATACCATTGAGAGATTGAGGGGAAGACCCTGGGAACTCCTCAGACACCCAGGTTGCAATGGAGACTATTTGAGTAATTAGAAGATTCTAGTATCGTCATCGTGTTGGCAATCTCACTGATGTATATGTTGTCACATAGATCCACTTTGTATTGGTTTGTGGCTATGTTTTTTCATACCCTACCTCCAATGTGTATTCTTTCATGGCTACAACCTCATCACGTCATGGAAGGTATGGATCCACATTGTATTTTGGTGGCCATATCCTTAGTCAGTGCTTTCATGGATCCGTAGTGTATTGGTTAGAGGCCATACTTTGAGTCAAGCCTATTTTGAACATGGGTATGCCTACCTCGGGGATGATACATATATACAATTTGATGGTTGTTTGCAGCTTCCGCTCGATTATCATATTCCATCACCCTTTGCACACATATTTTTAAAGTGTTTTGGCCATCAACTTTTCTTCTAACCTCACACTTTAGAGGGCATTGTTACACACCTCTTTGTCACACTTAAGTGAGGGAGTGTTTGTCATGATCCCTAGACATGTTGGGGGAGAAATTTATCATATGAAGGTCAAAATATTATGTGCACATGTATTATTCACTTTTATTGAAAAAAGGAAATTAAGAGTCTCAAGGATGGTTGAGATATTTTCTCAAACCAATATCCTAATTTGATGGATCTTGAGAGATATTTCCTCCCTAAAATCCTTGAGAGATATTTTCTCCTTAAAATACTTGAGATGATACTTTCTCCTTATAAATCTTGGAGATCCCAATCTAGTGGATCCAGTGAGTTATCTTCTCCTTGGATTGTTGAGTTAGTTCTCAAATGGAAAATTATTTAAATTCCTTACGAGAGAGATTAGGAGGGGGGGGACTTGGGAGTATCATAGTTCTGACCTTGAGACATTCCAGAGGAGGTAGTTCATAACATCATACCTATTGTCTGGTAATGCATGAAGGGGCTAGAAAGGATAAGTTTGGAGGAATGCTAGCACAACATCACAAGGTTGTAATTTTTTCCATGTTTTCCATTATTAATATGAAACTTGGTCTATTCCCTTAATTGTATCTAGTTCAGATCATTGCATGAATGTTTGTCTTTTCTTATATTCTACATAGATAAATCTACTATTTTCTAACTATATATAGTATCAAAAGAGAGTTATCCCATCTCTTGCAGGAGGTGCTTCCACATCAAGAGCTTGGAGATCAAGTCCAACAGGTTGGACCAGTGAGGACAACCTACATGAAAGAGGTAAGCCATCTCTCTCTCTCGCTCTCTCTCTCTCTTTTGATTTCATGCATGAAAACACAGAATGGGTTAAAAGGAGGGAAGTTAGTGTCCATTTGTTTTCCTTTTGTATTGGATCGAAGGAAACCCAATCCAAGGGGGATTTCATCTATCTGTGGGGGGAATTCACCACAACAATGGAACCATAGTTGTGTGGGGATATATCTATGTAAAAGTCTTTGCACATAAGCAGCAGTGCATTGCACATTGCAATAATATATAATTCATAAATAATGAATTATTTAATATTAAACAATTATTAAATAATATTAAATAAGAGCCATATGATGTATGAGTGCGGAACTATAGTTGTGCAGATATATGCATATGCAAAACCGTAGTCTAAACATTCTATGTCTTTTCCCTTTTCTGGGGATATTTTTCGAGGATATTTGCCCGAAATCCAGCCAAAACCTGTTGTATCTGCATGTTTAAGTGGTTAATTTTGTGTAATCCAAGTGGCCCTCGGGTTTTTCAACACACTTAATCCATTTCTACATTTAGAAGTGAAATTCAAACAACAACAAAATTGTGATTTCGTGCAAATTTATGTTACCAGATTTTGACAAAAAGGGAAAGAACGTAGAACAGTTAGATGATGGTATAAACCACCAACTTCAACCCATAATCACAGAGTTTTCAACACTCTGTCGCAATCAATATTCGGATTGCTTTCTTGGCCTTGGATCAACACGAACTTGCACTCAATTTTTCCTTTTTCTACAGCATTGGATTGCAATTTGTCATAGATAACTCTGCACGGAATTATGACTACGTGAACATACCTCTACCTAGAAGCATCAACAAACAATGTTGATGAAATTTGTCGCAGAGAATTTTGCATGAAATTCAACAAATAATGAGGGTGTGTCGCATGTCACTATACACACAAAATTTTGCAACAATACTAACTTGTTGTGGATCTTTACTGGGTATTCCACTGCCCCAAATCATGATTATTTGTTCCTGCTAAGACAAATACTTAGGAATATTTTTTTAAACGGAATTTTAGAACTTGATGAAATTAATGGCGCACGGTCTTCCTGCAATCACATAAACTTGTCACTCTACCAAGATAGCTTATACATTGATTTTAACAATTCAAATATACAATGCGACAAAATGCAAACACACGACTCGACAAAACCACACGCTATGTTCTTTCTTAATATCAATGAAGGAGTAAATTTACACAAGAAACATTGTTCCTTCTTGGTCTCTTGGACAAGTGTGATCCAAACTTTTACATATTCAATCTCACACACTCGCTAACCTATTCCTCTTACAAAGCATTCAATATATCTCGAGCCCTCGGATAGCTCACAAACAAATGAATCTTGAGTTATCTTAACAAATTCCTAAACTAGATATTTGTTCCTAATATTTAGCAACAGACTTAACACCTATGATAAATAACTCGATATCTATTGAAACAAACTCAACGAAAAATGTCTTCTAGAGACATTTAGTAATTATTACAGATATAATAAAAGAAATTACAGAACCAACTCCCTTGGTAAATGTATGTGTTCCATGAGATCAATCTTTAAGATTTATTGTCAGATGCTCCTACATCAGACTCTTGGGGAAGAAAATAACTATTCATCGGGTATTCAAGGTTTGTGTCGTACTTGGAAATTTATGTTGTTGTTATCCAAGTAGCATCCTATGTTGGTCGACCTTTCCATTTGACAAAGTATTGGAAATACTCCTTGCCTTTGGTTTTCCTTAATACCTTATTATCCAATACTGCCTCGATTTCCTTTTGCATTGCTCGAGGTGGTTATTCTTTCCATTCCACAATATCATCTTCATCACTTACAGGTTCATCTGTTGAAACATCCTCTGTCTCCTTGAAGAGATACAAATCTGCAACATTAAAGATTGGAGAAATTCCAACACCACTTAGAAGTTCTATTTCACATGCATTAGAAGAAAATTTCCTTAAAATTTTACATGGCCCAATCTTTTTAAGCTTTAGTTTGTTATAAGTCCTTATAAGAAACCTCTCTTTCCTTAAATATGCCATGACCAAATCACAAACCTCAAAATTCATTGATCTTCTCTTCATGTTTGCTCACTTCTTATACTTGTGGTCGTTGCCTTGCAATTTATGTTTGACCCTTTCTTGCAATTCTTGCATACTTACTGCAAAATCATCACCATCAACACTTATTAATTGTTACTTTCCCAAATTCCTTACCCATACACTCTTGTAGGATGCATTCTATACAAAATTTAGAATGGAATCATCCTTGTGCTTCTATTTGGTGAGCCATTATATGCAAACTCAGCTTGGGCAAGCATATGATCCCACTGCTTAGGGTTCTCATTGACAAGGCTTCTCAAAATATTTCCAAGACTTATTTTTACTACCTCGCTCTGCCCATCAGTCTATGGATGATAGGTTGAGCTAAAATTGAGATTAGTACCAAGATTTTTCCATAAGGTCCTTCAAAAGTGTCCCACAAATCTAGTGTCTCTGTCAGAAACTCATTGTTTTCTTGGAAATCCCAACACAAAGTCCATACTCACTACATCCCATGGTCTGCTTGGAATGGGTAGTGGTTGATACAACACTGTATTCTGACTTCTCCCTTTAGCATGCTGAAAAATCTTGCACTTCTCCACAAACTTCTTCACTTGATTTTGCATACCTGGCCAACAATAAAAAGCATTTACCTGAGCAAAGGTTCTATCTTGTCCAAAATGTCCTTACAGTCCTCCATTGTGTTTTTCTTTGATCATATTCTCGCTCATTGAACACTTTGGTATGCACAATTTATTGTTCTTAAACAACAATCCTTCATGTAAAATGTAGTCCAACCACTGACTTTTGTTACTAGCAATGGGATTTTCACAAGCTACATAGCCATCCTTGAAATTTGCATCACCTTGATATGTTTCTTTTAAACCATCAAAGCCTAAAGTGATGACTTGAAATTCTTAAAAAATTAAATTAATTCTACTCAAAGCATCAACAACCTTATTAGTCTTACCACTTGTGTGTTTAATCACAAAGATAAAATTCTATAGAAATTCAACCCACTTGGCATGTCTTTGATTCAATTTTAGTTGACTACTTATAAATTGTAATGCATGATTGTCACTATACAAAACAAATTCCTTGGGCATGAGGTAATGCCTCCACTTCTTAAGTGCTTGAACAATTGCATAAAACTCCTTGTCATAAGAGGAATATTTATGTTTTGCTTCATTTAATTTCTCACTAAAATATGTAATTGGTCATTGCTCCTGACTTAAGACAACTCCTATTGCAGTCCCACTAGCATCAATCTCAACTTGAAATAATTTATCAAAGCTTGGCAAAGCTAACACATGCTTTTCAGTAATTTTTTTCTTCAATAGTTTAAAATTTCTATCAGTTGCTTCAGTCCACTTGAATGGTTGTTTGTTTTCTTTGATAGTTTCTACAATAAGTGCACATATCTGACTGAAACTTCTAATGAACTTTCTATAAAAACTTGCAAGTCCATGGAAATTTCTTACCTCAAATACATTTCTTGGGGTTGGCCAGTTTACAATTGCTTGAAGCTTTTCTGGGTCCATCTTCAAACCTTCTTCAGATACTACAAGCCCCAAATATATCAGCTCCCTCTTCATAAAACTGCATTTATTCAAATTTATCATCAGATTTTCCTTCTCTTAGGGTACTCAAAACCATCTTGAGATGTCTTAAATCTTCCTCTTTTGTCTGGCTATAGATCAAAATGTCATCTAGATAGACTATCACAAACTTCCCCATAAACTCTTTCAAAATTTCATTCATTAACCTCATCAATGTACTAGGAGAATTTGTGAGTCCAAAAGTCATCACCAACCATTCATACAATCCACTATTAGTCTTGAAAGAAGTTTTCCATTCATCCCCTTCTCTAATTATAATTTGATGGTATCCACTCTTTAAATCAATCTTTGAAAAAAAAATTGAATCGCTCAAACAATCCATCAAATCATCTATGCGAGGCAATGAAAATCTGTACATTATGGTAATTTTGTTGATTTCTCTGGAGTCACTGCACATGTGCCATCCTCCATCCTTATTTGGGCTAAGTATTGTTGGTACAACACATGGACTCAAACTCTCCTTCACCAAACCTTAGTCTAACAGCTCATGTACCAGCCTTTTAATCTCTTCATTCACTTGTGGGGTCATTTTGTAGGCTGCATTATTATGCAAACTTTCTCCTAGAAATAAGTCAATATGGTAGCTAATACACCTTATAGAGGGTAATGCATTTGGCAAATAATCAACTATAATATCAACAAACTAATCCAACATAGCTTTAACTTATATAGGTAAATCATCCATATTTGTAGTAGTGAGTATTACCTTTGCCTTGCTAATTAAAGAAAAATGTACCTCTTCTTCTTTCTTGAATTCTTGCAGCAGCTTCTTCCCACTTATCAACAATACACTTGGACTAGCTTCTTCTTTGGCTCCTTCATCCTCCAAAGGCAACAACACATGCATGTCTCCATGTTTTTCTAGAGAATAAGTGCTCCTCCTACCATCATGAATGGATTTTATATCATACTTCCATGTTCTTCCCAACAAAATATGGAAAACATCCATGGGCATTATATCACATAACACCTCATCCTTGTAGTTACCAATATAGAATTCCACTTTACATTGTTCATTCACCAAAATTTGATGTCCTTTTTTCAACCAGGACACTTTATAGGGAGTAGGATGCATTGTCCTTTTCAGTCCCAAATTCTCTACCATTTGAATGGAAACTAAATTATCCGTGCTACCATTATCAATAACAACTTTGTAACACTTACCTCCTGACTTGCATTCAGTACTGAATAGACTTTTCCTATGGGTTGTTTCTTTCGCTTCCTTCTTTGATTTGATTAAAACTATTTTCAGTGACAATGATTCCCCTACCTCAGGAACTTCTTCTTGTGTGACTACCTTCACATCTTCTTCCTTTGCTTCTGCTACATTTTCATTTCTCTGACCTGTTGCCTTGTTCTCTGGATAGTCCCATGACATGTGTCCTATTTTACCACATGTATAACATCTCACTTCTCTACCTCTTCCTCAACCTCTCAAAAAAAATATCATGCCTCTTGATTCTCCTCCTCTTGGTGACTGCCTACTTGAACTTCATGCCTCTTCTTTTGGAGGTTGAAATCTTCCTCTATTAGATTTCCCTTTGCCTCTTGCTAGACTTCTTCCTTTGTTTCTCTAGCTATTATTTTTGGCTAGCTTCTCTTCTGCCTTCAAAGTTGCTTGGTATGCATCTTCAACAGTTCTCAGGGACAAAAGGTTGATTTCATCTTGAATTTCATACCTCAAACCATTTATGTATCTAACAACCTTCTCAGCATCTTCCTCAATGTGACCAGCTCTAATGTTTAACCTATAGAATTCTTATGTGTATTCATTTACTATCATAGTTTTATGTCTAAGGTTTTGCAAGTGTCTAAGCAAATTTAATTGATAATTATTAGGCATGAACTTACCTTTAAATTTGGCCACCATTCTGTCCCAACTCTTAATCTTAGCTTTCTCTTTTCTCCTTATGTCTACCTGCAACTCATCCCATCATAGAGCCACATGTCCCTTTATCCTAGTCACTACATGCTTCACCTTCTTCTCCTCTTCTACCTCTTCATAATCAAAATATTTATCCATGGCATTTGTCCAGTCAAGTAATTCATCAACAATTAAATTACCTTCGTACATGGGAACTTCCATCTTAGTCCTAGATCCAACTATTGTGACCATTCTTACTAATTGTTCCTCTATTTTTTCTCCTCTTGGAGCTCCTTATGTTTCCTCGTCAGAGGCTGTATCTTCACTCTCACTAACATCTCCTATTTCAGGTTCTCTTCTTTGAGTTGTCTCCATGGCCTACATCCTTTCCAGGATGCGCCTCATCTCATAGAGTAACTCATTAGTTACCACATTCCTATCTCTACCTCCTTGCTTGGGTGGCATGATTCCTAAGATAAAACATTGCTCTGATACCAAAAATGATTACATAAACCACTAACTTCAACCCACAATCACATAGTTTTCAACACTCAGTCGTAGTCAATATTCAAACTGCTTGTCTAGCCTCAGATCAACACGAACATGCACTCAAATTTTCCATTTTATATACCATTGGATTACGTTCTTTCATAGATAACTATGCACGGAAATACCACTACGTGAATATACCTCTTCCTGGAAGCATCAACGAACAATGTTGATGAAATATGTCGCAGACAATTCTGCACAAAATACAGCAAACAATGTGGGTGTGTCACGGGTCACTTTGTGTTGAGAATTTAATTATGAAGCTAACATTGATAGTTCATATTTTATTATTACATTTATTTATCACATTAACTGCATATACAAGATCATTGAAAGAGAGACAATCACAGAAGAAAAATAGACACAAAGATTATCTTGGGAAACCCTCTAGGGGAAGAAAACCAAACAACTTCTTCTAAATAGATTCTTCAACCAAGAGAAATGCCAGGACAAAAAATAAATAGTTCTTTGTTGCGTCTTCCTCTCTCTCCAAAACTTGCACACATTTTCTCTCTCTTATACTTGAGTGAGATGAGTGTCTAAAATGAGGCGTCTAGCCTCTCTATTTATACACAAATGTCTTGCCTTTTTAACTACTACAAGGGACGACTTGACAATTGTCACTTAATTCAATTTTAAATTTGCCACTATAGGGGCCGAATTGACAGTTTGACTTAATTTTACAATAAAGGTCACAATGGGGACGACTTTACCAATACAACATAACAAAATTCTTTTAGGCTTTTTGCATGATATAGATTATTTTTGGCACGAAACGAGAGAGGAGAAATAATAAAGAAATGTACAGAGATATATCATATATCCACTAATATAAAAAATATATATAAGAGATAAAACTATAAAAATAGAGATACAATAATACACAATTTCTATTAATGAGCTAAATATACAAAACTGTAGAAATACAGAGTGAAAGCCTCATTAGAATGGGGGCAACTTATCTTTGAGAAGAGGTGTGATGGTTGCTCGCATTCGTGAGAAGATGGTTGTTACAATGGGGCTCCAAAGACCTTTTTAACATAAATAAAATCCAAAACCCTAACACAAGAAGATGAAAAGCCAAAAGGTTTGTGGGCCCCGATGGGGGTAGTTGATATGTCAACTTCCCGGGGGCGTAACTTTTGCATACGATCTTCGTTTGGGGCATTTGATACCTCGTCGGAAATTTATATCTGAGNCCCCCAAAGTCCAAAAAAACGTCTTTTAGGGCCTCAAAACGACCCTGGAAGTTTGGGACTCGAAAAACTGTAAAAAACTACCAAAATGAAAAATTGTATGTGAGCCAGTTGGAAGAGGTGATTCGCCACTGATATCCACCTAGATCAATCCTCCCTTCTAATGTAGAAATGGTCTCCATTGCGTTGAGTTCCTGGGGGAGAGGGGGAAGCATATGTTGAATCTGAACCTTGGTGAGTTGCTTGCCTTGCTGGAGAAGTTGCGTTGCTTCGCTTGTGGAAGGCTATCACGAACTTGATGTTGGAGGGGTTGGACCTTTTTAACCAGTCGGGCTACTTGAGATGAATGTGTGTAGAAGTAATCTTTTCACTTTGTTGCAATATTGTTGACTTGATTATGTTGGATAGAAAGGTCTTGGGCCAAGGCTACAGTGGTTGCATGTCCTTTTCTTCACCTTTTGAAAAGACTGTGAAGAGGATGAATTTTGTATAATGGGATATTACCTTGCGTCATTGTTTTAGGTGGGACAATATTCAGAGCTACCTATGGTATCCTGTAGAGATGACCCCCCATAGAAACAATGACACTGCGAGGTTGAGACTCATAAATAGCATGGCGCTTCTACATATATGGTTGGCCCAAAAGAACATCACATACATCCAACAAGGAAACATCACATACTACCTCATCCTTGAAGGGTTGGATGCCATATGACAAATGACATTATTGGTTGACACGAAGATCTCGTTCTCGGCGAAGCCACCCAATGTTGTATGGTTGTGGGTGTGGTGTTGTCAACAATTCCAACTATTTGATGACCTCTGCTGAGCTGATGTTCTTCTGGCTTTCGCTATCAACAATAAAATGCAATGGGGTCCCCTTCACCCACATCTGTGAATGAAAGAGGTGCTCCCCCTCTTCAGGATCTGTTGGTTCTTCTCGTTGAATTGTTGTGGTCGCAACCATAGCAATGGGGTCTACGTCGATGATCTGTCTTCTACCAGTATTTTCTAAATCAGATTCTAAAATAGGCTTCAGCTCCTTTTCTTTGATCTCGACCACCAATTATTTTTTTGAGTGACATTCATCAGTGTTGTTCAAGGGGATTTTGTGGAAATCGCACCATTTTCCATTGTTCTTCTTCATCTTTCCGTTACCCTTCTTTTCTTGTGGCTTGGACGGGTTTTCGGGAGGTTGTTTGTTAGGGTCATTTTTATCATACTTTGGTTGTTGTGGATTTGCAGACCCAAACTCTCGTTCGTTCTGGTGCCTAAATTTTTACTCGATTTTGACAACATATCGATAGGCAACTTCCAATGATGAAATGTCCAAGAAATCCATTTCAGTTTTGATGTACCTATGCAAAGCCCCACGGTATTTCAGAACTAGATGTCGCTCAGAGTCTTTGATACCCAGCTTGGTGTGCAAGGTATGGTAATTATTTGTGAACTATGGCATTGTTTGGCCCCTCTCTTGCCACAGTGTGGCCCCTCTCGTGTATTGGTCGTCATAGTTACCAACATGGTAATATTGTTCCTTGACCGCATCCACAAAAATATCCAAAGTGGGTTTGGCCCCATATATTCGAGACTCCTCTGTGGAACTTTGCTCCCAGTAAGTTTCCCACCAATGTTTGACATGGGGGACAGCCTTAAGGAGTGTGAAGGTGATATTTTCCCTGCCGGGGAAATTGTGAATAGAGAAATAACCTTCTAGCAGATTTAACCATTTTTCTAAGGCATCTGCATCTATCTAGCAGAATATCAAAATTAAATTTTACCTTGAAAGGTGAGGTGCCTCCAAAGTGGTCGCTTGATGAAGACGTGCCTGTAGTTATCAACAGGCATTGAAGGATGTGGGAAAAAATCTCCATCATTTCCTCCCTCTATCGCGTGAGAGCTTGCTCAAGCAACAGATTAATAAAATCTCCTGCTCCATCGTTTTTATTTTCTTATGCCATGGAGGGTTTCTTGGGTGTGCGAGAATGATTCTCCTCAAGAGAGAAAATCTTGAGACCCAACTTTCTATACTCGGACCTCGTCGGGGAGATGCACTGAAAAATGATCTAGAGCAGCCTGCTCTGATACCACTGATCCAGATTATTTTTGGCACGAAACGAGAGCGGAGAAATAATAAAGAAATGTACAGAGATATATCATATATCCAATAATATAACATTGATATATCATGTATATAACCATAAACACAGATATACAGTAATACACAATTTCTATTAATGAGCGAAATGTACAAAACTATAGAAATACAGAGTGAAAGACTCGCTAGAATGGTGGCAGCTTATCTCTGAGAAGATATGTGATGGATACTCGCATTCACAAGAATATGATTGTTACAATGAGGCTCCAAAGGAATTTTTAACACAAAGAAAATTCAAAACCCTAACTCCAGAAGATGAAAAGCCAAAAGATTTACGGGCCCCGATGGGGGTAGTTGATACGTCAACTTCCTGGGGGCGTAACTTTTGCATACGATCTTTGTTTGGGGTGTTTGATACCTCGTTGGAAAGGTATATCCAAGAAGTACAACTTCCATTGGGGGTTAGATAATGAAATCATATACCCTAGCCCCCCAAAAGTCCAAAAACATTTTGTTTAGGGCCTCAAAACGACCTCGAAAGTTTAGGACTCGAAAAACTGTAAGACACTGCCAAAATGGAAAACTATATGTGAGACAATTAGAAGAGGTGGGTGGCCATGAATATCCACCTAGATCATTGCATGATAAAATACAATAGGATAATATCTTCCACAACTACACATTCTTCAACACTCCCTCTTAACTAGGAAGGTATTCTTCAAGAACAATCTGTTTTTGCACGTCTGTACACTTCGGCCATTATCTTGTTGATTTTCATGAATCTATATATCATAAGAAGTTATGCACTTTCACCAACCTTTCGTACTAGAGTAACATACTATCCTATGTTGGAGTACCAACCTTCACTAGGGAAGCATACGAGCCTGGGTTGGAGTACCAACCTGCATTGGGGTAGCATATCAGCCTACGTTGGAGTACCAACCTGCACTAAAGTAGATTCCTCTACTGGGGATCTCATCACTTCTCTCTATTGGGGATATCATCACTTCCCTATGTTGGGGAAAACAATCACTTCTCACTACTGGAGAAGTCTTTCTGGATCACTCCAAGATTGTCTCTGAAATACTCAAACTTAACTCTGGACAGGGTCTTTGTCAATACATCTGCTACTTATTCGTCGGTGGCAATATACTGGAGCTTTACTGCTCCCTTCTGTACCATGTCATAGACATATTGGTACTTGATCTCAATGTGTTTTGACTTGTCATGAAACACAGGGTTCTCTGACAACTTCATACAACTATGGCTGTCACATAAAATGCAAGTTGCCTCTAACTCGAGATCAAATAGCCCTGCAAGCAACTTTCTAAGCCACATTTCTTTTTTTCTAGCTGAGCACGCTGCAATATATTCTTCTTTGGGCGTACTGAGTGCCACATTGGTTTTCTTCCTGCTGAACCATGCAATCACAACTAATCCTAGACTGAAGCAACACCCGGATGTACTTTTTCGATCTACTACACTACCATCCAAGTCTGAATCAGCATAGCCATGTAGGCTCATCTCCCAATCTAAGACATATCTAAGACCATAATCAATTGTACCCTTTAGGTACCTCAATACATGTTTTGTTGCAACTAGGTGAACATGTCTCGGTTCAACCATATACTGACTCAAGGTGTTCACCGCAAAACATATGTTTGGTCTCGTGTTTGTAAAATACATTAGTGATTCGATCATCTATCTATACAAGGTGACATCCATTGTTTATGAAGATGTATCACTTAGCAGATTCAGATTTGTCACCATGGGCATAGGCATGGCCTTGCAATCCATCATATTGAACCTCTTAAGAATCTCTACTGCATATTTTCCTTGGTTTAGGAAAATCTCATTTTGTCTTTGCCATGCCTCTAGACCTAGGAAGTAGTGAATTATTCCTAGATCTTTCATCTCAAATTCTACGGCAAGATTCCTCTTTCTCTCAACGATGGGATTCTCTTCTCCTATCGAAAACAAGTCATCTATGTATAGCAATAGTATCACGGGACTTCCATCCTCAACCTTGTAGTAAAGGTTGGGATCTGCTTTACTCTTGGTAAATCCCAAATTCATCAAGAATTTATCCATTATGTTGTACCAAGCCCTGGGGGATTGCTTCACATCGTACAAGGCTTTATTTAGCCTACACACATGTGACTGTTAGTCATGTGTCTCAAAACCTTGTGGCTACTCCACATACACTTCCTCTTCTATCTCACCATTCAGAAAAGTTGTCTTCACATCCATCTAGTGTATCTTCCATTTCATTACCACAGTTATCGCAAGCACAGTCCTAATGGAAGTGTATCTTGCTACAGTAGAAAAATTCTCCTTGTAGTCGATGCCTTATTTCTGGGACATTCCTTGCGCCATGAACCTTGCCTTGTACTTTTCAATACTACCATATGTTGCATTCTTTATTTTGTAAATCCATTTTGATATCATAATTGATTTATCTCATGGTCTTGGAACCACATCTCAAACATCATTCTTCAAAGTGGAATGGTACTCTTCAATCATGAAATCCTTTCATTCCTTCTTTTTTTCAGCCTCTTCATACCATGTAGGTTTTGCATCAATAATATCACTGAGGAGTGCCACGTAACTGGAATAAGGTTTTGGTTTCTTTCTTCCTCTATAAGTTCCTTCTAGAGCGTCGTATTTTTTTGCATCCTATATAATCTCATGGGCCCAAGTTGGCCTCTTCTTTCCTTTAGGTGGATCTGTGGGTCTTTGTGGCTTTGTCATGTCATGATCATATATCATGTTCTTCTAGTACAATATTATTTCTCATGTCTACAACTCTTGGAGCTACTGGTTCTTCATCATGGTCTTCATTTGTACGACACTTTCTTGAATTGTTGAATGTTGCATCTTCATCGAAGGTAACATCTCTATTGATCTCAACCTATTTGTGACCAGGGATGTAGACATCGTATGCCTTCAATGTTTCATTGTAACCAATAAATATGCCCTTCTTTCTTGAAGGGTCCAATTTGTATCTTTTGTCCTTGGGAACATGTCTATATATTGGACAACCGAATATTCTCAGGTGGCTAACTTCTAGCTTCTCTCCTGTGAACATTTCTTCTGGGGTCTTACTCCCAAAAACACGATGGGGTGTTCTATTCTACACATACACTGTAGTCCTTGCTTCTTTTTCCCATAGATGTTTTGGTAAGTTCTGATATGACGCATGGGCTTCAGTGCTTCCATTATGGTTTGATTCCTTCTTTTTTCCACACCATTTTGGTGAGGATTGTATGGAGTAGAGAGCTCCCTCTTAATCCCAGCTTCCTCGTGGAATTATTTGAATTTATCTGATGTGAATTCTCCACCGTTTTCTGACCTCAAGACCTTAATCTTCCTTTCAGAAAGATTTTCTATGAGGGTTTGAATTCCTCAAATTTGTTAAACACTTCACCTTTTGAGTTCAAGAAATAAATCCAAGCTTTGCGTGAAAAATCATCAATGAAAGAGACATGGTATACATACACACTGGATGAAGAGGTGGACATAGGTCCACATACGTCTGAGTGTATAATGTCCAATACACCTTTGGCCTTGCTTTTACTGCTTGGAAATGGGATCTTCACGCTCCTGTCTTATGCACATCCCTTACATATGCCCTCATGGTCCACTTGGATATCAGGTAGTCATGTCACCATCTTGCTCATGATCAGTACTGCCTTATAGTGTAGATGAGCAAGTCTTATGTGCCATAACTCACATGGGTTTGTGGTATTGTGAACCATTGTTGTCTTTGAGTGTCCTTTCAATTTGTATAAGCCTCCCTCTTGGACACCAATCACAATTGCATCATTGAAATATTTTCCTTTTGGCCACATGAGAACTTTTCCATCGACAAATGAAATTATGAAACCCTTCTCTTCTATAGATGAAATAGAGAGGGGATTCTTCCTCAACCCAAGTAAGAATAAAACAACTTTTATATTCATAAATTTTCTGGAATTTAACCTAAAAGAAGCTTCTCCTACGCTTTTGATAGGATATTGATAATCATCTCCAAGTTTCACCTTATGAGGTGAGTCCCTCTTGATCAACTTTGACAGAGAGTACTTGTATCATGTCATGTGCTTAGAAGCACCACTATCAATGAGCCAAGAGTCACTTCCATGAGTGACAGCTCCTAAAAGAGTTGAAATTAAAGATATGGTTCATAATCACTTTCTCCCCTTTGATCTTTACATCTTACGAGATCATTCTCTTCTAGAATGTATTTCCATGCTTAGAGGTCATTGGATCCTTCAAGATTTCCACAGGGTCTTCACTCTATGAGCCTGTGACAGCGCACCTTCATTCATGGGATATTAAATAATACCTCTAATTTCACTAGATATTAATAAATATCTCCCAAAATCCTTTTGTTGAACCCCCCTCCCTACACATCTTTCCAATAAAAGAAATCCCTATTTTTACTAGATACCTCATTTTGTACCCCTAAATACCTATAAACCCTTTGAGACCCCACATCCCCCCAAATACTTGCAATATACTGACTTTAATTTTCACAATTAAAAAACCCCCTTTATGAATGAACGTGATAATATATTGGTCAACAAGGTGAAGCCCCCGTGAAATTTACATAGGAAATCTCGTTCTTTCTTGGTTGCTTGGATTTGTGCGAACCACACTTTACATATTCAATCTCACACACTCGCTAACCTCTACCTCTTACAAAGCATTCAATATATCTCGAGCCCTAGGATAGCTCACAAACAAATGAATCCCAAGTTATCTTAACAAATGCCTAAACTAGAGATATGTTCCTAATATTTAGCAACAAACTTAACACTTATGACAAACAACTCGATATCTAATCAAACAAACTCAATGAAAATGTCTTCTAGAGACATTTTGTAATTATTATAGATATAATAAAAGAAATTAGGGAACCAACTCCCTTGGTAAATGTCTGCGACCCATGAGGTCAATCTTTAAGATTTATTGTCAGATGCTCCTGCATCATTAGACAACGCCCTATGCAAATGTCTCTGAACATTGCATATTGTAGATTATTAGTAACTAATTAATAAATAATATTAAACAATTAATTATTTTATAAAGAATAAATAGTTTTTTTATCCGTATATGCAGTACTAATAGACATACATGTGTGGGGGAATATACATGTGCGTCGATATACCCGTGGAAAAGTATCTGCACATAGGCAGTGCAAAAATGTTAGGGTCCTAACCCGCACATAGGTAGATCAATATATTCAGATGTAATAAAGGTTAATATTAATAAGTCCTTTCAATAAAATAGAATAAGGCGGATGTAAGAAGACCTAATAGAAGCTTCCGCTTCTAGAAGGATCTTCCTCTAGATGCTTCTCTTGATAGACATATTTAGTATAAATAAGGGTCGAGGGTATGAAAA
>ML781606.1:440455-480524 GCA_009831015.1 Picea engelmannii | reverse complement strand
CAAGAAACTCATTGCTACATCCATGCTGTCAACAATTTCCAAATCATGATTGCCAATGGTGGTTCCATGAAATGTGGAGGGTGCTTTGAAAATGTGCATCTCCAAATCAGTGACTACCACCTAAAATCCCATATGTTTGCTATTGACATGCGTGGTTGTGACATTGTGTTGGGTGCAGACTGGCTAAGAACTTTGGGTCCCATTCTCATGGATTTTAAGGCATTAACCATGCAATTCGACCAAGAAGGCCACCAATATAAATTCCAAGGCATCACTGTTGGTTCACCTGAGGTCATTAGTTCCCATCGCATGGAAAAGCTTCTCAAAAAAGGTCATTCTGGTGTCATTGCCCAACTCCATGCCATTCAAGCAACAGAGACACCCCCGATACCGCATGACCTCCAAGCTCTCCTTTCTAAACATCAAATGGTATTTTCCACTCCCTAAGGCCTCCCTCCTTCCTGAGATGTTCATGATCACTCCATTCCCCTTGTACCCGGAAGCCTTCCTCCCAATATCCGTCCATATCGCCACCCCTTTTAACAAAATAATGAAATTGAGAAAATGGTCCAAGAACTCCTTAATGCAAGCGTTATCCACCCTAGTACGAGCCCTTACTCTTCTCCTGTAGTCATGGTCCTGAAGAAAGAAGGTTCTTGGAGAATGTGTCCTGACTTCCGTGCCCTCAACAAACTGACCATTAAAGACAAATTTCCCATTCCTATCATTGATGACCTCTTGGATGAATTGAGTGGCGCCCAATTTTTTACTAAAATTGATCTTCGCTCAGGCTATCACCAGATATGTATGAAAGAGGCAGACATTCCCAAGACGACCTTTCGCACTCATGAGGGCCACTATGAGTTTTTGGTCATGCCCTTTGGCTGGTGTAATGCCCCCTCCACCTTCCAAAGCCTCATGAATCATGTATTCCGTACCTTTCTCTGTCATTTTGTCTTAGTTTTCTTTAATGATATCCTCATCTATAGCAAAACCTGGACAGACCATCTTACTCATGTGGATCAAGTTCTCCATCTCCTCTCCCAGCACCAACTTTTCCTGAAACAGTCTAAATGTGCTTTTGGTGCATCATAAGTAGAATACTTGGGTCATCTGGTTGGCAAGGATGGCGTCAGGGTGGATCCAAAAAAGATTGAATCTATGCAAGATTGGACGCACCCAAAGACTCTCAAAATATTGCATGGATTTATGGATATAACGGGGTATTATCGCAAGTTTGTTAAGAACTACGGAAAGATTGCAGCACCTCTCACTGCTCTCCTCAAAAAGAACTCTTTCACTTGGACTCCAGCCGCTGCTCAAGCTTTTCAAACCTTGAAGACGACCATGTGCACCACTCTGGTTCTGGCCCTTCCTGATTTCACAAAGACCTTTGTGTTGGAATGTGATGCCTCAGGGAAAGGAATCAATGTTGTCCTTATGTGAGAGGGTCGACCTTTGGCCTTCACTAGCAAGCAACTGTCTGAAAGGAATCTGGGCAAACCCATTTATGAAAAGGAAATGTTGGCTATTTTGCATGTCGTTGATCTGTGGCGCCCTTATCTCTTGGGGCAACGCTTCCAAATTAAGACCGACCATCAAAGCCTCAAGTACTTTCTGGAACAACGCATTTCCTCCCAGGAGCAACAAAAATGGGTGACTAATCTCTTTAGTTATGATTATGAGATCATTTACAAGAAGGGAAAAGACAATGTAATGGCAGATGCACTGTCCTGAAAATATGAAGAAGAAGGATCCCTTTTTTCTCTTTCCTTCATTGTACCCGATTGGCTCCAATCTGTGCGCCAAGAATGGCTTCAAGATCCCAAAAGTTTGCATCTGATCCAGCGATTGCAGACCAAGGCTCCGGCTCCCCCAGGGTACTCTTGGCTCCAAGCTGAGCTTCGATACAAAGGTCGTTTGTATTTAAGTAAACAATCAAATCTTAAATCCACGGTAATTTCTAAGCTTCATGCTACACCCACAGCGGGGCACTCAGGGTTCACCAAAACATATGACAGAGTCAAACGTTCTTTTTTCTGGGATGGTATGAAACAGGACATCTGTAATTTTGTCGTTGAATGTGAGGTGTGTCAACACAACAAGGGAGAAATATTCAAATCTTCGGTCACACTACAACCGCTTCCGATTCCACCTGCTATTTGGAAGGATATCTCTATGGACTTTATTACCGACTTACCCAAATTAGGGAATAAATCAGTCATAATGGTGGTTGTGGATCGCCTTTCCAAGTATTCTCATTTATGCGCTCTTCAACACCCATTTACTGCATCCATGGTGGCTCAACTTTTCATGGACCAGGTCTTTAAGCTTCATGGCATGTCGCGCTCTATTGTTTTTTATCGTGACCCAACTTTCACAAGCAATTTTTGGCAAGAATTGTTTAAGCTCCAGGGCACCCAATTACATCTCAGCACAACTTATCATCCCTAGACTAATGGTCCAACGGAAGTTCTCAACAAGTGTTTGGAAACATATCTGAGGTGTTTTGCCTCTGAAAAACAACATCAGTGGGCTCAATGGCTACCCCTAGCCGAATGGTGGTACAACACTTCCTACCATACAGCTACTCGCATGACTCCTTTTGAAGCGGTATATGGATAGAAGCCACCTTCAGTTCTCTCATACTTACCGAGTACCTCGAAGGTCCAGGCGGTTTACCAAACACTTACAATTCGAGAGGATATTCTTCATAACCTTAAAGAGAACTTGGTCATGGCACAAAATCGCATGAAGCAACAAGCAGATCAAGGTCGCCCTGAATGTCAATTTACAGAAGGGGATCAGGTGTTTCTGCGACTGCAACCATACAAGCAAAATTCCTTCAAGGCCGAGCATTGTCAGAAGCTAGCGCCCAAATTTTATGGTCCTTATACAGTTCTCAAGTGTGTGGGATAAGTCGCATATCAGTTAGCTCTGCCCAGTCAGTCGAAGCTACATCCAGTTTTTCATGTTTCATGCTTAAAGAAGGTGATTGGAACTAGGTGCCAAATTCAAACCAACCTTCCCAAGTTAGTTGAAGAAGGATCCATTTGGCTACATCCAGAAGCAGTTTTGGACTAGCGTGAGCGTCGCCTACGTCAGAGAACCATCAAGGAAGTGCTAGTCCAGTGGAAAGATACGAATCCAACAGATGTCACTTGGGAACCAACTACCATTCTGCAACAGTTTCCACATCCCAAGCCTTGAGGACAAGGTTGTTTTTAAGGGGGCAGACATGTTAGGGTCCTAACCCACACATAGGTAGATCAATATATTTGGATGTAATAAAGGTCAATATTAATAAGGCCTTTCAATAAAATAGAATAAGGCGGATGTAAGAAGACCTAATAGAAGCTTCCGCTTCTAGAAGGATCTTCTTCTAGATGCTTCTCTTGATAGACATATTTAGTATAAATAAGGGTCGAGGGTATGAAAACCCTAGCTTGGAGATTATTGTAACATAGCACTGCTCGATTGGAGGTTTCCCCCTCGAAGAGGACTGTGAACATTGCTTTTTGAATCAAAGTGATATTTTTGTTGTTGTTCTTATATCATTTATGTGTTATTGTGGAGATTATACTGGATATATTACTGTTAATCTTCCATTTCTAGCATTTTATTTGTGTTCTGCATATTTATTATATCTGGTATCTTGCAAAAAATCTTTGTAGATAAAGGCTGGGCAAAGCATATTCTTTTCAGTAGCTTATCCAGGGGCACTATTGGATGGCATGGATGACTTGATTGGGTAGAAGGCATTTTTTCTTGTAATGGAGTTTTTTTAGAATGGCAGTGGTTTGTTATTAGTGTTATTTACATTTGACGAAGATGTAAAAAAATTATAACCAATATAATTTTGAGTGATTTTTCATCTGGAAAAAAAAAGCAACAACGCATTGCACATTGCAATATCATATAATTAATAAATAATGAATTATTTAATATTTAATATTTATTAAATAATTGATTATTTAATATTAAATAAGGCACATATGATCTACAGGTACATAACTATAGTTGTGTGGGGATATGCCTATGCAAATGTCTCCACACATTGCATATTGCACATTATTAATAACTAATTTATAAATATTATTAAATAATTAATTATTTTATAAAGAATACATACTTTTTTTACTCATAAATGCAACACTAACAGACATATTTGTGTGGGGGATATACATGTGCGGAAGTGCAGACAAACAGTGAAAGAAAAAGTCCCCACACATATAATGAATCAGATGGAGCCATGTTGTGCGGCGATATACCCTTGGAAAAGTCTTCTCACATAGGTAGTGCAAAAGTCTTCGCACATAAGTAACATCACATTGCACATTGCAATATTAAATATTTAATAATAAATTATATTAAATAGTTAATAATTTATTCATTATTTAATAAATTGCATATTGTACATTAATAAATAATACCGTACTTATGCGGCGATATACCTGTGCGGAGGTGTGGACAAATCATCAAAGCAAAAGTCTTTGCACATTCGATGTACGGGTAAAGAACCATACAGTGTCGAGATATACATGTGCAAAAGTCTCCGCACATAAGCATCAATGCATTGCACATTGCAATATCAAATAATTAAATATTTAATAAATTGAAAATTGCATAGTGCCCATTGTGCATTAATAAATAATACCATACATATGCGGGGGTATGCATGTGAGAAGGTGCAGACAAATTGTCAAAGCAAAAACCTCTACACATCAGATGTATGGGTACATAACCATATTTAGTAGGGATATACCAATGCAAAAGTCCCCGCATGTAAGCAACGACACATTACACATTGCAATATCAAATAATTAATTATTTAATAAATTGCACATTGCAGATTGCATATTGCACATTAAGAAATAATACCATACCTATGCAGTGAAATACATGTGTGGAGGTGGAGACAAAGTTTCAAAGCAAAAATCTTTGCACATACCATGTATGAGTACAGAACCATAGTTGTGCGGGGATTTGTCTGTGCAAAAGTCTTCGCACATAAGTAACAATACATTGGACATTGCAATATTAAATAATTAATAAATAATATTAACTAATTAATTATTTAATTATTTAATAAATTGCAGATTGCATATTGTGCATTGCACATTAATAAATAATACCATACCTATGAGGGGTATACATGTGCAGAGGTGCTGACAAATTGTCAAAGCAAAAGTCTTCACACATACCATGTACGCGTACAGAACAATATTGTTCGAGGATATAGTTGTGCAAAAGTCTATGCACATAAGAAACAGTACATTGCAAGTAATCACTTACCCTCTTAAGGTCTGATAGACCAATTCAGTCTCAGCGGACGTTAATCATCATCATCAATAAATAATTAATTATTAATATTAAATAATTATAAATAGTTAATAACTAATTAATAAATAATATTAAATAATTAATTGTTTAATAAATTGCACATTGCATATTGTGCATTGGACATTAATAAATAATATCATACCTATCCAGGGATATATCTGTGCAGATGTGCAAACAAATGTTCAAAGCAAAAGTCTTCGCACATACAATGTTTTACTACTTCACATTGAACGATTTGTTTTACAAAGTTTTATGCTACATGTTTTTACTTTATTCTTATCATTGTCCTCTTTGTATATACGGTAATGTTTTTTTTTTCTTTATTATATGCATTATCTTTTTACAAAGACTATTCATTATCTATATATCTAGTTATATTAAGTTTCATTGTTCAACTTATATTCCCCACTCGACAACATATATTTCCCAGTTGGTAGGGATTGTACTGCCATGCAACCCTTCTTTATTATGTTTGTTGCAATTTGTGTTGTTGATTTCGTTGTCCTATCAAATTCAAATTACTAAGTATATTTATTTATCACAATTTGTTATGTGTGATGAGGATGTGACAACTTTGTCAATCGAATTTATCAAATGTGGCTATTTATAAATATGATGCTTCAGTTCATTCCTAGATCCCTCTTGTGTGAATAGGTAGCAATTATTTTTAACAAACTCCTATGTTAAATGTTTTTGCCTCAACAATGTTAGATGTTTTTACTTGTTTTTTCTTTATTTTTATCATTCTCCTATTGCGTAAACAATAATGTTATTGTTCTTTATTTTATGTATTGTTTAATTATTATCTTTTGAAAGAAACTATTCATTGCTTGTGCATTCAATTATATTAAGTTTGATTCTTCTAACACATACAATTTTTGCTTTTCATAGACTTACAATGTTGCACATATACAATATACATGAATCTAGGCTAGTTGTTACAATGTGAATCTCCAATTATGCATTGCAAATGCTGCAACGTTTCCAATGAAAGAAATAGAGGCACCCCCAACACAATAGGGACAACTAACCCTACTAGTGTCCCTATTTTGTCAATGACTTCTAGTTTGACAAGGAACCCTATCCAGAAAAGGGAAACTATCCATGCAATGGAGTTCACTTAAATAGAGACCATATCCATAAAGTTAATCTCTTTTTTAATGTATCAAATCTTACAGCTATCAAACTATGCATGTGTAGTGAAAAGTAACCTTTGTAAACAAGGAATTATAGTAAGTCTAGAACATTGTAAAATTTATCTGGACACAGTCATGTTGAATTGTAGTGTGATTCTTTGATCTAGGAGGATCTCGGTGGTCACCCACCTATTCCAACTGACTCAAAACAGTCTTTTGGAAATTTACTATTTTTAGCAATTTTTCGGGTCCCAAACTTTTGGGGCCATTTTGAGGGCATAAACGTCATGTTTTCACGATCGAGCACATGAAATATCTCCATGGGGTTGATTGATCCCCCAAAATGAATCTCCTCGTCAATACATTTCCAACGAGCTATTGTGCGCCCTAAACGGAGATCGTATGCAAAAATTACGACCCCGGGAAGTTGATGTACTAACTTACCCCAACGAGGCCCACATGACTTTTGGCGCTTCATCTCCTATGGTTGGGTTTTTGGATGTCTAGGGTTTTGGGATTCATGTTTATTGTAAAAAATCCTTCAAAGATTCGTTGTACTCATCTTATTGTGAATGAGCATAGTTGTCACATCTATTCTAAGAGATAAGTTGCCACCATTCTAGCAAGCTTGTTTTCAGTCTGCATTTTACAGTTTACAACATATGTTTTATTTAATAAAAGTCAAGTTTTACAGTATCTTTGTTATTGTTCATCATGTATCTGTGTTGTTATTATAAATCTATGTTTTCATTTCGTTCTGCTCATAAATCTGGATCAGTGGTATCATAGCGGTCTGCTCCTTGTCGTTTTTTAGTGCATGTCCCTGACGCGGCTAGGGTATATAGAGTTGGGTCTCGAGCTTGTTTATCTTGAGGAAAATTTCCCTTGCATGCCCAATAAATTGTTTTTGGGTTCAATCTCTCATTCACTCTTAGTCTGACCCGGGTTCGGATGTCAACAGGTTTCCAACAAAACCCTGTAAAACTATCGACCCTCCTGGTAAACCAGAAGGCAACACAGTGCATTGCGCAGTCTCACCCGAGATAGATTTATGGGTGACTGCAATGCTCAAGTGTTTGTAGTCTAAGAATGAGTGGGGATCTGGGGTTGTATTTTATCTTCTTCATGCATTCATCATGTTATTCAGTCAAGTATTTCTAGGAGTCATTCATCTTTAGGCCCATGCATGCATTCTAAATCAGCTCATTAATCATTACTTCCTAAGTTAACCATTAATAGAAAGTAAACATGCAATAAACATCATATATAACACATGTTTTACCATGGTTCACCCCTTCCTGGGCTACGTCCACAAAGATTTGTCTTCTCTGCTCTTTTATTTAGTTCTCAGCAAAATATGGCGATGCGCGCATTACATCTTCCATCATACAATCATGAAAAGGTTCAACAACCTCTATGAGATGGACTAGATCACACCGGGCTCCTCATCTATGACCTAACCCTCAAAATATAGCTACTTGACTCTTCTACAACTCAACAACTTTTACAACAATAGCTCAACTACAATCATCGAACCACAAAACTAGAACCATTATTGAACCCCGGCCTAGACCTTCTAGGTTCTTATTTATACTATTTTTTAGGCTTATAGTCGTTACATTCTTTATCAAAAACCCTAACCCTAACATAGTTAGGCCTGCATGCTTGTGCGTCTTGCATTATGTTTTTTCTCACATGTGCTACTTTTCCTACCAGTTGTTCTTCTCCGAAATTAGGCCTTTCCTTCCAAAAATAAGTCTTTCCTCAAAATAGGTATGTGCCCAACAAGCCCTCAACACTGACATGTGGCTCGTCCCGAGCTACTTAGGTAGTGAGCGCTCCCTGCACTGCCTTGTCCAAACTAAGGAAATTGTATGCTAGTTCCTTTCCTGTCTGTTTCATCCGCGCAACTTTGCTTGTTAGCGCTTCTACCGTCTGTGTCGTTATTTCCTCCCGCATTAATGTTGCGCTCTTTGCTTGTGTTTGTGCTCTACTTGTCTTATCTTCCTCCAATTGCGCAATCACTTGTGTTGCTTGTTCTTGGAGGGGTTCCAATTCTGCATGTCTTTCTTGCTTCTGTGTCTGTGTTGCTTTCAACTATGTTTGTAGCTTCTTCATGTATTGAGTGCCCTTCAAGCGCTCTTTGATGCTCATTGTCTTATGCCTTTGTTTGAGCTCGTGTATGGCAGTGTTGACTCTTTCCTCTTCTTGGTCCCACTGTTGGAACTTATTGTCTTCTTCCAGCGCTGTCCATAACTGTGCGGCTTTGTCGAACAGTTATTTTGTTTCCCTTGCTTGGTTCTCCATCTCATCTATTTGGAGTGTAGTTTTGTGTTTTCTTTGTTCTCAGACCTCGGGAAGATTCGTAGGGTTGAGCCTTTCCTTGAGCTCCTCAATCTCTTGCTTGTATTGGTCAATTATATGTGAGATGAGTTTGATCTTCTCCTCTACACTTTTCTCCAGTGCTTGTGTGATGTCTGTTATGCGAGCATAAATTGATGTTAATCCATGTTCTAGCTTATCCACGCATTCTTTCTCCTTCTCCGTGTTTGTGGTTAGTTGGTCGCATGTGATTTGAATCATTTTAGTGACTCCTCTACCAACCTCCAAGTTGGTTGCATCGACGCGGACCCTGGACTGTACTTCTTGCATGACATTGGCCTGGAGTCCGTATAGTGCCTTGGTGGGTATTTGTGCCATGACCATTTCTACTTGTTCCACCTCCTCAAGGGGTTTCTGTGTAGTCTCCTGATTGAATCTGATCATTTGACGCGTTACCAAAAATGTCTCCCTTCCCTAGACTGCGAACTGCATTGTCTCTTCTCCTTCTTTCTGCACAGGCGACCACTATGTCTTTTCATGTTGTTGCGCCCTGTCTTGTGGTCCTTCCTGTCTCTGTAATTGTTGTATGTTCTCTTGGACCTCTAAGAGATTTTCCATGATTTCTTCCCACTGCGCATCTGCAATTCTGACCACTTCTTCACCCTTGTCTTGGACCTTGTCCGCGATTAGCTCCGCATCATCCTCTGTCAGGGTGATGTATGGGACCTCTGTGTCATATTTCCTCTTCTTGCGTGCCTCTTTTTCCTGTGCGGGATTCCTTATTATCTGTGAGGGCTATGCCCCACTTGTTGTACCCTGGGTTCTTCGTTCTCCAGCCTGTGAAGTATCCTTCTTCCCATTCTATGGCTAGCTTCATGTCCTTGTTGTTGTTGGTGTCCTCCTTGGTCGTTTTGGTACTACGTTACTCCTAGTTGGTTGAGTTTTCACTGTAGTGGTTCTAGTATAGTTAGTTGAGCTACATGCTCTTGCTAAAGATGTTGCTTCGGACTTGTCCTTAGTCCTAGAGGTCTGTGACGTGCTTGTCCTCGTGGTTGGTTTTGTTATTGGTAGTTTCCACTGTGCAGTCTAGTCTTTGATTATCCAGTCCACTTCCTCTTTCATGACTCAATGTTGCATCTCGAGCCATACATTCTTTGGATCCGTGATAGCTTGGATCCATACGTGATGCCTAGACACCTTGAACTTGGCTATCCCATCTGTCTCCTGCACTACCTCCATTAGTATGCGCCACACATTAGTTATGCATTGTTGTATCTCTTCTAGCAGCATTGCAAAAACTGTGTTATTTTCCTACTGTGTTTTGTTTTCCTTTGCTTGCTAGAGGGACTCGTATCTGGTCGCATAACACTTCCCCATCCTATCCAAAAATGTTGAGAATCTTGGCTCCTTCCATCCTACCAAAGCTATCAGCATGATCATCCATGAGTAATGGAACTCGGTTCCATTATCTTGAGCATCTCTACAATCTATTAGAAACTGGTTCACCACGTATGGTGCCCAGCTAAACATGACCCCCTTCGCGCACTGCGCAGCTGCTGCAATAATGCCTATTAGCACTTCCTCTCTGCGATATTTCCTCAAAATTTTGCAAGCCATTAGCTTGCTAGCGAACCTTGTCGCATTGTCATTGATGTCCTTAATGATAATTCCTCAATTGCCCCAAGTAGTGTCAAATTGCGCTTTAACCTGCTCTGTTATTTCTTTCTTGCGCGCTTTGTTATCTAGGTATTCCTCTGGTTGTGCACCGACTGTGGGCAGTCCTATGATCTTGGAAATCAATGCCACATCCATTTGTATCGGCCTATCCATCCATAGGATGCCTCCATGGACGCGGGCGACTAGTTCTTTGACACAGAGTTTGACGTTCTTACCGCGCCCGAAATGTGGCATGTCCAATAGGTTCATAATTCCCAAGTTGTATAACCCAGTTATCCACTGCGCGTGCTCCAATATGGGTTTGCCTAGGGGTCCAATTTCCCCTGTGTTTATGAGGTAACTCTCCTCGGCTAACTCTGGGAATTTAGTTGCATCGTGCACTTCATGGTCGACGTACCTAAGCTTAGGTACCTTCCCCATCATATCATCCACAACAATGAATGAGTCTGGAAGATAGTGGAGTGTAATCTCCATGGCATCCTGCGCCTTCCTTTTATAACCCACAACAGATGTACCTGCCTCTGTTGCATCTGCTTCCTCTTCTTCCTTTCAGACTCCGGTCGGTCAGTGACATCTTCGACCAACACTTCTTCGTGTTCATGAGACTGTCACGGTCCCATTGTTTCATCTGGCTTCACAAGCGTCTCGGGGTTAGGGTTTGAAATACTATTCTGGGCCCTAGAGCTTTGTCCTATTTCTCCTTGTTGTGTTGTGGAGGTCTCTTCATCAACCTGTGTCGGGCTAATTGATTCTATGGCAGAGGTCATTACGTCTTCCAACTTGACCATGTTCTCAGGTTGTCGCATTCTTTCCTTGCGCCTCTAGCCCTATCGAGTAACTCAGACGTACTGGCCTGGCGTGCCAAACTTTGGTGGACTCATCCGCTCTCAAATTCACACACTTGCTTGTTTTTACGTAGACTTATAGCTATGACACATACTCTTTTTCTCGCTCTATGCTCGAAAATCGCTAAGTGTTGAGTAAACGCGTGCTTTCCGCCTTTTATAGACCCAATCGTATTCATTTTCCACTTTTCGCGTGCATTTGCGCCGACTGTAATTTTTCCTGCATGTTGTCTTCTGATGTTTGTCATGGTAATTACTGCGCGTGATTTTTTTCGTTCCTTTTTATGGTATATTAAACTTCTCCTTATTTTTGTGTTTTTCTTTCATTTTCTATTTTTGTATTTTATTTTTCCCTCTTTTTCTCCTTTTTATGTATTTTTCTCATTTTTTTTTCCTAATCTCTGCTATAATACACTATATACATGCATTTTTCACTGCGTTGTGACTTTTAAGGGTTAAGAGGTTGACTATCCCTGTACAGCTTTGGTAGACTATCGTTGATCATTCCTTTGCATTATGTTCTTCCCAAGTCTTGTAGTTGTACAGATCCCCCATCCGTGACAGTATTTATTTCATATGGCCCTAGCCAATGCATTCTAAATTTACTAGGATGTTGAAAAAATTTGTTGTCATAGAGCAAGACTTTGTCTCCCTCCTTTAAAATATTCTTCTTAATATGTTTGTAATGCCAGGATTTTTCTCTTGCTTTCTGCACTTCCTGGTGAAATCCTGCCAAAATCATGTCCTCTTCCATCTCCATTAGTTGATTTAGTCTCTCCTTTACTATGCCTCTTTTTGTCATGTTGATAATTGCTACTACGCGCATACTGGGTACCAGAAATTCTTATGGTACTACTGCTTCCTGCCAATACACCAACCCAAAAGGTGTATGTCTTGTCAACTTCTTACATGTGGTCCTATATGCCCATAGTATTGATGGTATTTTCAAATCCCAATCATCCCTATTGACATTGGAGATCTTTGTCAGAGCATTTTCCAAGATCTTATTGAAGGCTTCTACTGTTCCATTTGCATGAGGATGGTATGGTGTACTATTTTGGTGATAGACTTCAAACTCCTCAGTCGTAGCCATGATGGTATTGTTGATAAAGTGAGTGCCTTGGTCACTCATCAAATTGCTTTGACATCCAAATCCGATGATCACTTGCTCAAACAAGAAGTGTGTTGTTGTATCTGCGCTGCAATCTTTTACGGGTGTTGCTTCTGCCCATCTCGTTAAGTATTATGTCACAATAATGATATATCTATCTCCTGATATTTTTGTTGGTGGATTGATTGGTCCAACAAAGTCTATTTCCCATTTGTCAAATATATGTGAAGTTACACGTCGTCTTAGGGGCATCTCATCCCTTATGTTGGGTTTGCCAACCCTCTGACAGACATCACATTTCTGGCAATATTCTTTGGCATTTCTATGGACTGTTGGCCACCATAATCATGCGTGCAATACCTTCTGCACGGTAGTTTTTCCTGCATAGTGTCCTCCAACTATACCTTCATGAGCTTCTGCCAAAATTCTAGGGCTTTCATGCTCTAATATACACCTTCTCAAAATGTTGTCTGCGCCCATCTTGTATAAGTGTCCTGCAATAAGTTGATAGTCTGCAACTCTGACTACCATATTTTTCTTCTGCGCAGTGTTAAATTCTCAAGGCGCAATCCATGTACTCAAGTATTCAATAATATCAGCAAAGTATTCATCAACTACCTATACTAAAAATAGTTGTGCATCGGGGAAGTTGTCTTCCAAATTTGTATGTTCTTCTCCATTAGTTACCCTTGATAGGTGATCAGGTCCTACATTAAGCTTCCCTAGTTTGACTATCACTTCGAAACCAAATTCTTGGAATAACAATAGCCATCTACCTATCCTCCCCCCCAACACTGGTTTGTTGACTAGGTATTTGAGGGCAGAATGATCTGTGAACATCTTAAAGTGTTTACCCAGTAAATAGTGTTTGAACTTCTGAAGTGCATATACCATGGCTAGGCCTTATCTTTCTGTGGTGTTGTAGTTCTGCTCTCATTCTGAAAATTTTCTTCTTGCAAAGGCGATAGCATGTTCTGAGTCCCCTACTCCTGGTTGCGCCAGAATTGATCCAAGTGCTATGGTTGATGCATCTACATGCACATGAAATGTCTTTTCCCAATCTGGGAATATTATGATAGGTGTTGTCACCATATTTTTCTTTTAAGGTGTCCAACCCTTGTTGGTAGTCCTCATTCCACTGGAATCTGATATTGTTCTTTAACAATTTTTCCATTGGTGCAGTAATCTGCGCATACCCCTTTATAAATTTCCTATAATATCCTGTATGTCCTAGTGCTGCTCTCAACTAGCGCATTGACTTTGGTGGTGGTAGATTCACAATGATTGCAATCTTAGCAGGATCCACTAGTGAACCTTGTTTACACACTATATGTCCCAACAATATTCCAAAAGGTGTCCCAAAAATGCATTTCTTAATATTCAATGATATCTTACATTGCCTGCATCTTTCCAACATTACCCTTAATACTTCTACATGATATTTTAACAAACTATATACAATCCAGTCATCCAAATATACTCCTAAAAATTGATGTATGAATTCCTTAAAAGCAGCTATGACTACTCTTGAAAATATGGTTGGTGCATTCTTCAACCCAAATGACATGATTGTGTATTGATAGGATCCCCATTCTGTATCAAAATTAGTCTTATACCTATCCTCTGGAGCTATTTTGAACTGATGGTAACCTGAGAATCTATCTATAAATGAATATGTTTCTTGGCCTCCCACATTCTCTAAGACTTCATCTGTAAAAAGGGTAGGAAAAGGGTCATGTAAGAAAGCATCATTAAGTTTCCTCAGATCTACACAAATACTTATCCCCCTTGTTTCTTTTCTTGGACTACCATAAGACTTATCCATTTAGATTCCTCTACTGGTTCTATGATATCAACTTCCAACATTTTGTCAATTTCTGCTTTCACTTTCTGGTTATACAATGGATTCACTTTGTAAGGTCTTTGTCTGACAGGTCTTGCTTCAAGTTTGAGAGATATCTTCATCTCTCCTAGCTCTCATGCTATGCATTTCATCTCTGTAAAGGTTGTTGGGAACATGTCATTGTATTCGCGTAGTAACTCTGTTATTCTTTCTACTGTTTTCTCATCCCAATAATCTCCAATACTTGCCATTTTAGGATTGTCAGTTGTCCCAATGTTGACTTTCTTAAATTTGATTGATGCAGAAAATACTTCTGACTCCAAAGATGGACCTTCCACCTCTCTTTCTTCTTCAATTTTTGTAATCTGAATGGTGTGTGTGTCATCTTCGTCTGGTGCTTCCTCTTCAACATGATAGCATGAAAGTAGTTCTTTGACTGTCTGTCTATTTTGTTGTTGATACTCTATCATGAGTTCAACCTCTGGTTCACCAATAAATATCACACCTCTTATTTGCTTCAGTGTTGAATCAATGTTGGGGTTCCCATGTTCAAATGAAAAAGTTACTACAAAGTTTTTTTGTAGTGTTGTCCATTTCGTAGTAGTGTTGTGCATCTCATGGTCTACATACTAGTTCTTTGGGATTCCTTCTAATGTATGGATGAAGTGATGAGGCCATTCTTCTGGTGGAGTCATCCTCCATTGTGTTATGCACTTCTCCAAGTGTTCTGCTAGTGTTCCTTTCCCATCGTACCTCTGTATTTTATTGCTCCCATGTTCTGCACCAAATCTAATGTGCAATAGTCGTTTAAATTGGTACCAGTCTTGAATTGTTTCTTTGTGCGCACCCCACCATCTTGCAGGTGTGTCATTGAGTGCAATATCTAGGGCTAAGAGCCTCTGATTTTCTAATACTTCCTCTTCATACTTTGTCAGAAATTCCTCTGGATCATTTACCCCATGAAAATTGGAAGGTTCTCTTATCTCTGTACCAACCCATCTTACTGCATCATCCATTCTTGCGCACCTTCTTGTGGAAACTTCATGTAATATTTGTTGCCAATTCTCTAAGCTTGTATCTGAGTCAGAAGCACATGATGTGATGCTTCTCCAGCTAAGTACCACATCTACAGTTGGGTTAACATAATCTTCTTCTCGCGCGGTGGTTATGTACAACTAGTTTATTTCCTCGATATCTAAACAAGTGGGTTCTACAAACCTTTCTCCTTCTGAGGGGTCTAATGGTGCAATAACTCCATATTTACCTGATTCAAATGTAATTTTCCTTGTCTTCGAGTTAATTATGGCCTGGTTATCAAATGCCCAATCCAATCCAAGCAATGTTGGATAAGGTGTTGTGCCATCTACTATCTTTATTACTTCAAAATCTGCCATAGTGCACACTCCATCCAAATCTATTGTCACACCTTTAAGTCTTCAAATTGGTAGCACTCTGTGTTGATTTACCAATTTCAACTGGATAGGTGAATAGCCTAGTGTGGGTTCTCCCATACACTTCCATGTCTTCTTAGGTAAAACATTTACTTCAGAGCCTAAATCCAGTATCATATCACCCATATTGAAATCTCCAATGTTAGCATTCAGTCTGAATTCCCTGCTTGTCCTTCTTCTTGTATGGAGATGATTGACTATTTTCTGTTCTAACTTTCCTTCTGTCTCTGTGTTACATCTTGCTAGCAGATTTTGTAAGATCGTGACAGATATGGCTCATTCAATAGCTTAACACGAGATTGCATAAATTTTTTGATGTTAGTTACTTGCTCTAAAGGTTGAGCTTCACTGGTATGGTACATTGAGGAAGGCATCTCGTGCATTGGTATGTTCTGATTATACTGCACAGTTGATGTAGATGCATTGTTTTGCTCAAGAAACTTTTGTCTTTCCTCCTTGAATGTTCCCTTTTCTTTTTGTGCATCAAATTGCTTCTATGGTTCAATATTCTTCTTCACCCATTGATGTCGTGTTGGATCTTTTCTTACTGTGTCAGTTCTTGTCTTAGCTCCTCCTTGCGTGACTATGTTGATGTTTCTTCCATCATCCCTATCTTCTGCAGAAATCCACTATACATTCTGGTTGTTCTGGTTCCTCTTCTCTTGGATCTTTCCCAAAAGTGTTGTACAGTCTTCTATGTCATGATTTGTTATGTGACAGTACATACATGTCATTGGTGTAACTGGACACTCCCTTGCATAATGTTATGGTTGTTGGCAGTTGTGGCACACTACTGGACCTCTTCCTTGTCCAAATCCTCCTCTACCTCTGTATCCACCTCGATCTCCTTGCAGTGCATTGTACTGAGGTACCTGGTTGTATTGCGCATGGTTATACTGTGGTTGCGCATTGTTGTATAGTGGATGCACATTATTATACTGTTGTTGTGCATTGTTATATGGAGGTGGTACCTAGTTGAACTGAGGTGAAACTTGTCTTGTCATCATTTTTGCTTGCACCATATGAGTATATGAAGTTCTTTCTCTCATCATCTCCATCGTCCTACAATATTTATCATCATGACCCACTGACTTGCAAAAATTGCAGTATGAACTTTTCGGTATTGTCTTATACTTCTGCATCATTGGACAATGATATGGATCATGCCCATGTGATTTACAAATATCGCACCATGGTCCTCCTATTGGAAAAGGGTTTGGTACTCACATTTCCATGTATTGCGTGAAAGTTGGAAATTCATTCTTATGGTGTCCTTTTGTCATGCATGTGGTACACCAAACAACTTATCTTTTCTCTTTGCCCTTATTCTGGTTAAGTTGAAATATTAGGTTCTTTAGATCCTCCTTCAACTCCTCTATTTCTATATCTATCTTCTGATATTGGTTCTATTCCAGTTGTAAGTCTTCCTGCAAAGCCTCTGTATGAGTTTGGAACTGTTGTTGTCCCAATGGGTATTTCAAATGTGGTAATAGTGAGTTCACCAACAAGTGACTATGTTGCATGCCAGTCATTGCATACTACAACTTACCTTTGAGAAGCTTAAACGTCTAATCAATATCCCAAACAGACTCACCTAGTTTTTTCCTAATTTCAATCATCTCATTCATGTACTGATTTTCTGAGTTGGGCTTCTAAAATTCATTTATCAACAATTTTTTCATGTCTACAATTGTCCTTGTTACTTCTGGTGGATTGTTTACATCTAGGCTCATGTACCAATCTAGTGCACGGTCTCTTAGCGTGATGGCTAACTATGCAAGTTTTGTATCCTCATTTGTGATCTTCTTTGCTTCCCAGATCTTCTCGCAGATGAATAAGTGCTTTTTAGGGTCCTCTGATGCCTCTCCCTGAAATTATGGTAACCTGCTCCTGGGATCATGTCCTGGCATTTTGAACAGTGTTGAACTACTACCTCTGCGCGATGTAGATATTTGATTGTTACTTCTTGAACTAGCTCCTCCCGTTGTTGTTCCTTGTTTAGATGCATTTCATGTTGTCTTTCTTCCACTAAAATTCGGTTGTCTAAATGGTGGTGTTATTTCTGGTGTACTAGTCGCACATGGGGTTATAGGTTCCACACTGACGTTGATCTGGATTGGAGTTTTTCCTTTTGTTCTTGCCCTTGGACCGCCTGTCTTCCTTTCATATGTTGTGTGCAGGATTTCCTCAATTTTCTCCACAGCCTGGAGACCTTCTACCTCTTCCTCATCGCTTTCCAAACCCTCTCTTTCAGCTATGGCTCTCTTCTTATTATTCATCTTATATTGGTAGGGTACTCCATTGCGCGTCTTTCCAGTTGTTTCCATTATCTGCTTTATCTGGTCTTCCTCCATCATGATTGGGTCCATGGCATCCTTCTTCTTTCCCTTATCCATTTCTTCCTCCATTTCTCCACCTCTTATCAGTGCTTCCTCCCTTCCCCTATGCACACAGGAAAGTTTAGTTGTATGATTCCATAGTCATCACATCGTTGTTATATAGTAAAAGCTTGATTGAAGTATACAACGATAAGATATACCTACCTCTAGGTCCTTTTAGAAAATCCCACTCTAGTGCACTATAAGACATTGCGGTATCTACTGCAAATTCGGTGATAAACCCTGCAACAATAATATCGAACCAGAAATCTACTTTATGCATAAATTTGTTGTTAACTTGTTGTAATTGCGTTATCTCCACATGATTCCACTCCAGTTGTCTGATTTGAATTGTTGGGTGGTTGTCTTTTAATCTCAATATCCACTCATGCAACAAATGTGGAAAATCACAGAAAAATACCTCGTGCAAGTTGCTAAACACATATTTATCCAGATATTTGAGCGGTGTTAACTTAGGGTTTTTGTTATCCTTTTGCACAAACTCAAGTTCCTTTGTTTTTAACCATCTTTAAATCTCCACCTTTGTTGGATTCCATGGCCTAAACATTCATTTTTATACCTTCATTCTCCGTATGCTTCTTCTACGGATCCAATCCACTCAATCCCATGCAGTTCCAGTCGGCAAGGAAACCATTTGTTGGGTTGAATCTCTCATTCACTCTTGGTCTGACCCAGGTTCAGATCCCAACAAGTTTCCAACAAAACTCTGTAAAACTATAGGCCCTCCCGATAAACAAGAAGGCAACACAGTGCACAGAGTTCACTGTGCAGTCTCACCCGAGATAGCTTTATGGGTGACTGCAATGCTCAAGTGCTTGCAGTCTAGGAATGAGTGGGGATCTGGGGTTGTATTTTATATTCTTCATGCATTCATCATGTTATCCAGTTAAGTATTTCTAGGATTCATTAATCTTTAGGCCCATGCATGCATTCTAAATCATCTCATTAATTATTACTTCCTAACATAACCATTAACATAAAGTAAACATGCAAGAAACATCACAGATAACACATGTTTTACCGTGGTTCACCCCCTCCTGGGCTACGTCGACAAATATTTGGCCTCTCTACTCTTTTATTTAGTTCTCTGCAAAATATGGTGTTGCACGCATTACATCTTCCATCATACAATCATGAAAAGGTTCAACAACCTCTGTGAGGCGGACTAGATCACACCATGCTCCTCAGCCTGTGACCTAACCCTCAAAATATAGCTACTTGACTCTTCTACAACTCAACAAATTTTACAATAATATCTCAACTACTATCATCAAACCACAAAACTAGAACCATTATTAAACCCCGACCTAGGCCTCCTAGGTTCTTATTTATACTATTTTTCAGGCTTAGAGTCGTTACATTCTTTATTAAAAACCCTAACCTTAACATAGTTAGGCTTGCATGCATGTGCGCCTTGCATGCATGTGCACCTTGCATGTTGCTTTTCCTCACACATGTTGTTTTTCCTGCCAGTTGTTCTTCTCCAAAATTAGGCCTTTCCTTCCAAAAATAAGTCTTTCCTCAAAATAGGCCTATGCCCAACAATCATCCATGGCGGGCGAAAAGAAATACGACGGTACAGGAGATCATTTCAAAATGTTGTTCGAGAAAGCCCTTGAGTGACAAAGGAACCATATGATGGACAACTTTGCACAAATCCTTCAACGACTACTGACAAGCGACACATCCATCTCAAGCGGAAGCACCGCCCCCTTCAAGGTACATATCAATTTTGATATTCCTATATTTGAAGGTCAAATAGATGTGGATGTTGTAGATAAATGGTTAAACCTTCTAGAAGGGTATTTTTCTGTCCACAACTTTTTTGATAGAGAAAATATTACATTTGCACTCCTCAAGGCCATCCCCCATGTCAAAGATTGGTGGGAGACTTTTTGTGAGCAAAAGGAAATAGAGGGATCCACATTATTTGCAGTTGCGCCCACTTGGGGTTCCTTCAGGGATGCTATTAAGGAAAAATACTACCCTGTTGGAAGTTATGACGACTTGTAAACGAGATGGACTACACTGGAGCAGGAAAGAGACCAAACAGTTCCAAAGGTCACCAATGTCTTCCATACCTTGTGCATCAACCTGGGTATCAAATATTCTGAGCGACATCTGGTGCTCAAGTATCGCGACGGTCTCCATAGATACATCTAGACATAAATGGAGTTTTTGGACATCTCATCCTTGGGTGCGACCTATCGATTTGTCGTCAAAATTGAGCAAAATCTTAAGCAAAAGACACGACAGTTTGGGTCTGGGAACCTTTCATAGCAGAAGCAGGGCAAGGGCAGCCCCAACCCGTAAAACAAGTTGGGGTAAGTTAGTACATCAACTTCCCGTGGTCATAATGTTTGCATGCGATCTTCGTTTAGGGCACATGATAGCTCGTTGGAAAGGTATTGACAAGGAGCTTCATTTACAGGGCTCAATCAAAGCCTTGTACTATCATTGATGTGCTTGATCATGAAGAAGCGTCATTTACTAATGAACAAAATGAAATGAAAACAGATATTTATGTTGCTTGAGTAATGTGCAATGTTAGTACATCAACTATTGGTACAATGTTCCAATCTATGTGCAGAACTTATGTCAAAACTATCCTCGGTTTTTCACTCGAACCTCAGTTGACACTGAAAGCACAATTGTAGGATAGGCACCAATGCATATAGTTGCGGAGCAAGATTCTTAGCTTAGACAAAGAGTTGCTTGAATTACGCTTTGAACATTTGGGGAAGATTTAGCTTTCTGAAAGATCATTTACTCTCCATGTCGCCATATATCAATACCTTTGTTGAACGGGGCCCCTCCATCCTTGAAATTGTTACTTTTGTCACTTCTACTTGTTGATGTCCTTCTGGTTACCAAGCATGTTGAATGAGGAACGAGGATGGTGCTCCCCATGACCGTTGCAACAATTAACAAGTGTTGGTTGTTTACAACTAGCATAACAATTGGGCGAAGTCAAAGATGCAATATTTGGTTTGGTGACAACTTGAATTTCTGGATTGCAGGATGAAGCATGTCTATCTGTTGTTGTCTGACAACAAAGATAACAAGAGACGGGTACAACCCCTACACAAATGTGGAGCAAATAAACCTGCTACTTCCCAAGGAACTTGACCCATTGCAAACAACACCTCAAGATGTAAGGACAAACCAAACAAAGAGTTGCTTGAATTGTTATTCGAATGTCCTGTGAAGCTTTAGCTTTCTAAAATATCATCTGCTTTCCATGTTGCCATATATCAAAAAGTATCTCGAGCTGTAAGGACAATCCAAACAAATGATTTGTACTTACTTAAGGAATGTGTTGGAGATGCAATATGCAATCTGGATACTATACAGTACGTTGCACGATGAAAATATATCACTGTATCTAGATAATTTACGAAAAGAAGATGTATATTGCTTCATTGTTATCGGCATACCTCTTCTTCAGAAACTGTTAACGAGGTTGTGCTACCATATTGCTTGCAACAACTTTCTTTCCTACATTTCTTCCATTTCATCTTGATGTGGAGGCACTACAAGAAACAAAATGAAGAGGCAAATAATGTTGTATGTCCAAATGGCATGAAATATACAATACTAACAAACAACCAACGAAAACAAAAGCAACACTACACATATAAAATTAGAAATATGTACCCTGTCAATTCTTGTTCTATGTATGTTCTTTTGTGTCGTTTTCTTTTTATTAATGGCTAGCGATGGTTTAGATTTATTGCACATACAACAAGGCAAACAAACATATAAGCAGATGTTACTGAAGTGAAAATGCTACGAGAATTGTCTATGTTTTATTCTCTGCACAATAAAAAATTGTTCTAGAAGACTTGGTTGTTATGTTCAACACAATTTCTTGAAGCAACATAGAAACACGATGTTTCTAGGTATGTAAATATGAAAATATGGAAATATGTTTTGATTCAGTACAAAGAAAATAAAAAACTGGAAAAAATGTAAAAAAAATAAGGACATATGCAAATATGTATTCCAACGTCAATGTGATTCAATAGTCTAATGTTGTCTATGACTTATATGCATTTCAAATTGAAAGTAGAAAACAAGTTCTATCATGATCTCTCTAATATGTATTTGATATACGTGCATTTCAAATTGAGAGTAGAAAACAAATTGTATCATGATCAGTCCAATATGTATTCAATATTAAAAAATTCGATAAATTATTCTTCGCATTTGACCAAACATGATCAATTAATGTTCTTTGTACATGTTTACTTTGGTCCAATAAGAAATGCAGATTCTGGTTGTACATGTAACTCTGCAATTTTTGCTTTTTTTTGTTACACTGACACATGTCAATATTGAAGTCTCCCAGAACCACTATGATTTAGTTGCAATCTAAATTGCACAATGCTTTTGCGATTGCATTTACTATGATGGCCAGAATTGCAGATGGGGTTGCATAGATATTAATTATGGCAATATGCAATCCTTTGACTACTACTCTCGCCACAAGCACTTCTACATCTGGTTCTTCAAAATGCATATGTTCTGGAATATGGGAATATGTTTTTTTACTAGTATCATCACACCATGTTTATTGCAATTAGAAAGACAATTGAAACATTGAAACCGTTGATTTTGCATCGACAATGTCATATATGTTTCTTGAACGCACAAAATATTTGATTGCATTGTATCATAGTCACTAGCTATGTCGCTCATATGTGCATGCAAAGAACATGTGTTTAGTGAAAAAATTGAAATACATGACCCCAATTGCATAGACTGAGAATCATATTCTAGAGTCCACTTTGCATCATTGTGCAAAGGTTGCATCTCCGCAATGATTTTTTGTTTAACATTGAAGTTATCCATAGTCAAAGGACTTAGAAGATACAAAGACTTTGTACTCCTTACACATGACAAGGTTGTGTAAACTAATCCATGTCTTCACACCCCAACAAGATCAAATGCAACATCATCGAGTGTTATCCCTTGTTATCTGTGTATTGTGTATGCACATGCAAGTTGAATTGGAAATTGTTTACGTATTTTCAAATGGTCTTTTGTCACTTTTGTGGATGTTGATTTCACTACTCTCAATATGGGTATCCAATCAGTTGAAATGTCTTTGCTATATAAAGAATATAACCTCGTGACCTTCTGATGTTCAATATGCAGATCATAGAACTTTATCCATAAAACATCCACCTTATCTATCTTGTTGTATGCTTTGACTATACCATTTGCACCATTCACTAAACCATCATGTGAATCATAGTTGTATGCATATATTTCAACCAGCGTATCTAACTTCGGCACAAGTTGCGAAGGCAAAGTTGTTGTGTGTTCATGATGCGGTACACTACCACGGTTGTCTTCTTCTTCATCAATTGCATTGATTAAAAGTCCCTTGCCAAGTATAAGCATTAGCATAGACCTGTTAAGCAATACAACCTCCTTGTTTTTGTAAAACAAATAAGGAAATGTTGGGTCATTTGGAGCAAATCAGATGTAATTCATATTGATGTAGTCCATATCGTCTTTTGCTTGACTATTTGTTCGCATCCTATTCAAAATATTAATAAATTTTCCATTTGTTTGCCGCATTATGGTATGCAATTCATAACTCTTCACACAATTTGTCAAAAAGTCATATGATATACTCTGCATCTTCATCCTAGCTTGCTCAAATATCAGGGAATCATGTATGGGTTGTGCTTGATAAAGATCCCCACAAGACACCATATCTATGTTTCCAAAGTACCTTATTTGTACATGTTTTATGCTCCTTAGTCGGTTATCAATCGAGAATAGGAACCAACTTCCAACCATAGAAGCTTCATCAATGAGGACAAGTTGTAGTTCTTGATAAATCTTTGACAACGTGTCTAATGTTTCTATGCTAAGTGGAATGAACTGGGACTTGTTGAAAGGCATCAACAATTCATAATGGATTGTTGTTTCATGTGCATTGTAAGCAACTTTACCTGTATATGCCACTATCGATCCCTTTGGTTTCAAAGGATCAATTGTCCACTGTCAATCCCTTTGGTTTCAAAGGATCAATTGTCCAATTTACATAATGTATTTGTATAAGTGCTTGGAATATCATTTTTGTTGTGAAAGTTTTCCCTATTCCTGCTCCACCAATAAGAACACCAATAAGAAGAAATTATATATATATAATTGAGTTCGATTATTATTTTTTTAAATATTTAAACACTTCAAAATTATTTTTACCATAATGAAAAGAAACGATAACCCCTTTTGATGGATTGGATGATTACACTAAAGGTGTTTTTAAAGGGGTGGTTCTTTCTTGAATTTTCATCGTTTGTCTTTATCCAATTAAAGACGACCACCTATTTGACACATTGAACCGTTACATGATTTTGATGTCTCCGGTCTCTGAGTTCAATTGTGGGCAACTCTGTCATCCTCACCTCCCACCAACTCCAACTGTTGGCTACCTCTTCCTCGCAGTGCAAGACAACCCACCATTACAAAAACTGAATGACTTACATTAGTACATACACACACTTATCAACTATAAGCTCATATAAAATGGTCAGAATATCGCCGACATAAGTAGAGAATGAATTGGTTTCTTGATCAAAGTCAAAATGCTTCGGATCGACAGTGCCAGAGAAGGCCATATCGAATACGATGACCTTGAAATCAAGCACAAAGTATGGTAGAAACTGGTTGCCCCCAAAGATCTGTGAGAGAACTAATATCCACTCGCCAGAGTCGAAAACTATTATGTTAAGAGCTTCGATCAGTGCACGAGATTCTAATTTCACCATTTTTGGAGGCTAGGAATTGATTGCCTTCTTCCCTCGACAACTAATATATATTTAATCGAGTTGGGTGTGAAGGTTTGGGATTCTTGCAGGTGCAAGGGTAGTGATAATAACATAATTTAATCCATCCCCAATTTATGAGACGCCCTCAAATGCTTCTATGAAACCTAGCTATATTCAAAGTGAGAGCCAAACAACATAACTTTTAGAAATTTATTGTGGAATCCGGGCTTCACATAATCCATAATACAGAGAAAGCCTATCCCCTCGATAAACATTTCAATTCCCCCTGAGTGTATGACACAATGGGGCAAGAATCATCGGTGTGGTTAGATGGATTGATATTCAACGATATTAGGTATTGTCAAGGTGATAACATTATTACTCATTCAAATGACGTTGGTCATATTTTGAGATAATTGCGATCACATGCCAGATTCTACCATGAGTGCGAATGAGGATATGTTTAATGAAGTTTGTTGCTACATTAAATGTATTACAAAGATATGAACACATAAGCTTTTGGAAAAAAAAATTGAGTGTTGTGTTGTCTTGTCTTGTGAAAAGAAATGATGTTACACTTGGAAATGTAAATTGTAATATTCACTAGTTGCATACAATTTTGATCTTTTTAGGGTCTTGTCATGAACCATATTTAAGAGCGAAACGAACTGATTAATAGACTAAATACAATAAACACAGAGATATGAAGAATAACACAGATATTCAGTTAACAATATCTTCTATTGAATAATGAAATAGGATGAAACTATAAAACTGCGAAACTGAAACACTTGCTCGATTGGTGGTAGCTATCTCTGAGAAGAGATGTGGCTGCTACGTGGATCCATCTTAGCATAATGGATTACAATGAGGCTCCATAGGCCTTTTTGATATTACTCGTGAATGCCAAAACCCTAGACATCCAAAAACCTAACCCTAGAAGGTGAAACGCCAAAAGTCATGTGAGCCCCTATGGGTAAGTTGGTACCTCAACTTCCCAGGGTCATAACGTTTGCATACGACCTCCGTTTTAAGAATGTGATAGCCCGTTAGAAAGGTCTTTCAGAGAACTACACATTCCGCCGTCAAAATCTAACTTTGTCTATAGTTTGACTGTGGTGAGCCAAAAAAACATTGTTTATGCCTCCAAAATGGCCCTGGAAGTACAACAAGATGTGTTGACATGAAAACATACAAATAAGCCAATTGGATTAGGCGAGAGGCCACCAATATCCACCTGGAGGATGTGTGGGGATTCAGACAACCCGAGAAGTGTAGAACCCACAATTATAAAGAAGTACAACAGAACGTGTTGAACAAAAACGAACAAGAGGAGCCAGTTGGAATAGGTGGGTGGCCACAAATATCCACCTGGATCAATCCTCCCCCCTTAGGAAGAAATTGTCTCCATTGCGTTGAGTTCCCCTATTAGGTGAGGAAACTTTTGTTGGATTTGGCCCCGGGTGAGCCACTTGCCTTGGTTGAGGAGTTGCCATGCCTTGACAACCTGATAAAGCTGGATCCTCTGCTAGCGAGTGCCCTTGACCTGTGTGTCCACTATCTGATCGGTGGATGATTGTTCCATGCAGTCAAGGTTGAGCTCTGTTGGTGTCAGTTGTTCTGCGATCTCTGAGGTGTCGAATAATGGTGGAAAATATGGCTGAAGGAGGTCCACATTGAACACTGGATGGAGGCCAAGGAAGGGTGGAGTGTTGAGCTCAAAAGCATTGCTACCCACAACCTTGGTGATAGTGTAAGGCCCATAACGAAGTGGGCAAAGCTTCCGATGGGGCCCAGTGAGACACTCCTTCTGCAAATGTAACCAAACTTTGTCGCCAACCTGAAACTGGTGTGCTACCCTATGTTGATCATGGTGTTGCTTGTACTTAGCATTGGATTTCTGCAAAATCTCTTGGACCTGTTGGCGGATGTGTTGAATCCACTCAATGAATCTGGTGGTTTTGTCAATCACAAATTGATCATGGGAAGAGTTTGTTTGTGTGGTGGCAAGAGGAAGTGCAACATCAATGGGTCCCAAGGGTTGGAATCCCAGACTCACCTGAAATGGGCTATGGCCGGTGGAGTTATGGAGAGCCCTGTTGTAACTGTGTTGAACATAGGGGAGACTCTCGTCCCATGTACGTGGATGCTTAGAATTGTACATGCACAGGATGTGCACAATCATCTGATTGGTGACCTTTGTTTGGCCATCTTTTTGGGTGTGGAAAGCAATGGATTTTATGAGCTTGGTGTCCAACAATGACCAGAGACTCGACCAAAATGTACTTAGGAACCTATTGTCTCGGTCGGAGATGATGGTCTGTGGTATCCCAAAGTGGACCCACACTCATTCGAAGAAGAGATTGACAATATTTGCCACTATGATATTCTTCTTGTAGGCTGTGAGGATGGCCATCTTTGAAAACTGATTGACAACCACAAATACACAGTCATTTTCTTGCTTGGTGGATGGAAGGCCTGACATGTAATCCATTGAGATGGATTCCCAAGGCTTCTCAAGAGTAGGAAGAGGGGTGTATAAGCCTTTCTTCCTTATGGTTGGCTTGGCAATGGCATAGGCAGTGCAAGATCTGATATAATTGATGACGTCTTGTTGAAGTTTTGGCCAATAAAAATGTTTCTGAAGAACGACCACGATTTTCTCCACGCCAAAATGTCCTGCCATCCGACTGTAGTGGGCTTCCCAAATCAATTTTTCATGCTCGCTTGTAGGAATAGATAGATGGCCCAAGTGGCATAAGAGTATGTCTTGAATGTGAAAATCGATGATAGTCGCACCTGTACCCAATAACTGATAGGTGGAGGCAAAATCCAGATCTCGCTGATAAAGTTGGGGCCACTTAGATGCTTCATGTCCACAGGAATGGAGCACAGTGGTGAGTGCAACCATAGGAGGTCAACTAAGGCAGTCAGCGACACGATTTGAGATACTTGTCTTATACTTGATGTTGAGATGAAATTGTTGCAGGTAGGTGGACCACTTTTGATGGCGGTCATTCTACAATTTCCCTTGTGTCTGTATGAACTGCAGAGGCTTGTGATAAGTGCGTATGATAGTCTCTTTTCCCAAAATGTAATGTTTCCATTGATGAGAGGCTTTTATAATGGAATACATTTCCTTGTCATAGGTGGGGTATTTCCTGACAGTATCCGAGAGTGTCTCACTATGGTATGCCATCGTATGATCGTGATGAGTGAGAATTGTGCCCACAACATAGTTAGATGCATCAGTCTCAATCTCGAATGGTTGTTGGAGATCAGGCAAGGAGAGTACTGAAGATGAGCACAATCGATGCTTCAGATCATTGAATGCTCATTGTTGTTCCTTTCCCCACATGAACTTGGCCCTGCCACCGCCCTTGGTCACCTGGCTGAGGGCCCATGCACTATGGGAGAATCCCAACAAGAACTGTCAGTAGAAGTTGGCTAGTCCCAAGAATCTCTGAAACTCGGTCAGTGTGGTTGGGGCTGGTGATCTGGATTATTTTCGGCATGAAATGAGAGCGGAGATATAATAAAGAAATGCATAGAGATATTGCAAATATTCATTAATATAACATAAATGTATCAGAGATGCAACCAGAAACACAGATATACAGTAATACACGATTTCTATTACTGAAAGAAATGTACAGAGACTGTAAAAATATAGAGTGAAAGACTCGCTAGAATGGTGGCAACTTATCTCTGAGAAGAAATGTGATGGTTACTCGCATTCAAAAGAAGATGATTACAATGAGGCTCTGAAGGCCTTTTTACAATAAACAGGAATGCCAAAAACCCTAGACATCCAAAAACCTAACCCTAGGAGATGAAGTGCCAAAAGTCACGTGGGCCCCGTTTGGGTAAGTTAGTACATCAACTTCACGGGGTCGTAACTTTTGCATACGATCTTCGTTTTAGGCGTGTGATAACCCATTAGAAAGGTATCGTCGAGGAGATTCATTTTGGGGGCTCAATTGTGCCTTCAACTATCGTTCAGAAGCTCGATCCTGAAAAACCTTCATTTAGGCCCTCAAAATGGCCCCGGAAGTTAAAACTGCTAAAAATAGTAAATTGCCAAAATCGTCAAAGAACTGTTTGGAGACAGTTGGAAAAGGTGGGTGGCCACTAATATCCATCTGTATCAGCTGGCCAGACACGGATGACTTGGATCTTATTTGGATCAACATGTACCCCATGCTCATCAACAAGTAGCCTAAGTATTGGACCTTGTTCATGCCAAAAGAGCATTTTTCCAAGTTGGCATATAGCTTGTGCTATCGCAGAGTGCTCAAAACCTATTGAATATGCTGCATGTTCTCCTCTAATGTTCTGTTGAAGATGATAATGTCATCCAAATATACCTCCACAAAGGAGTTGGTGAAGGGTCTTAGTACATCATCCAATAACCTCATGAAAGTGGTTGGTGCATTTGTTAAGCCAAAGGGAATGACTAGCCATTTGAAGAGACCTTATTTAGGTTTGAAGGTTGTCTTCTATACATCAATTGGTTCGATGGGAACCTGGTGGTAGCCAGACTTTAGGTTAATCTTGTTGAAGAAATTTTCCCCCTTAAGTTGGTCAAGAAGGTCATCAATCATGGGAATGGGTTACCAGTTCCTAACTGTGATTTTGTTTAAGGCTCTGTAATCAATGCAGAGTCGCCAAGTCTCATCCTTCGTCTGCACCAACACAATCAGGCTTCCGCAAGGGGAGGAGTTGGGTCTGATGTGCCCCTTTTGAAGAAGCTCTTGGATTTGATGCCTGATTTCATCATTTTCCATCATCGAGTGACGATAGACTGGTCCATTAGGTAGAGGTGCACCGAGGGTTAGATCAATTGGATGCTTGACCTGGTAGTGTGTCGATACCCCTGTAGGTGAGGAGAATATGTCTATGTATTCTTCCACGATCTCGTCCACTTGCTTATGCTACAAAGAAAGGCTATGTGTAGAGGCCATGGATGTGGCAGCTTACTGTGAGCACGGATCACAAAGAAGACGAACTTCCTGGTCAATAAGATGACCTTACTACATTGCTTAGCAAAGATTAAAGAAATAATAGTAGGTGGCATTACCTCTAGTATCATGTACAATTTCTACCCAAAGTAATAATAACACTGCGGGGTCTCGACTCATACACAACATGATGCTTCCACAAATATGGTTGTCCTAAAAGAACATCACAAACTTCAAGGGGAGAAATATCACACAATACCTCATCTTTAAAAGGCTTGATGTTGTAGGGTAGATGACATTGTTGGTTGACAGGAAGATATCTTCCTTGGCGAATCTAGTTGATGGTGTAGGGCTACGGGTGCGGTGTCGTTGGCAGGTCCAGCCGCTTGACGACCTCTGTTGAAATCAGGTTCTTCTAACTACCGCTATTGACAATGAAATGAAGCAGAGCCCCCTTTACCCACATCTGTGAGTGAAAGAGGCGTTCACCTTCCTCTGGTTCTTCTAGTTCGCTTGGCCGGACTTTGGTGGTAGTGATATTGGCACTGGGTTCAACATCGATAATCCACTTCCCTCCTTTAGGATTAGATTCGAAATCAGAATCAACCTCTGACTTGGCAGCCTTTAGTTCGACCATGAGGGACTGCTTGGAGCAACATTCTTCAGTGTTGTGCCAAGGGATTTTATGGTACTCACAACATTTCCTAGTGTCCTTCTTCGTCTTTTCATTGCTACTCAAATCAACAATGTAGCCCATTTCCTGGACCTATTGGTGGATGTGCTGAATCCACTCAATGAATTTGGTGGCTTTGTCGATCACAGACTGATCATGGGAAGAGTCTGTCTGTGTGGTGGAAAGAGGAAGTGCAACATCAATGGGTCCCAAGGGTTGGAATCCTAGACCCACCTGAAATGGGCTATGGCCAGTGGAGCTATGGAGATCCCTGTTGTAACTGTGCTAAACATAGGGGAGACTCTCGTCCCATGTACGTGGATGCTTAGAATTGTACATGCACAAAATGTGCACAATCATCCGATTAACGACCTCTCTTTGGCCCTTTGTTTGGGGGTGGAAAGTAGTGGATTTTGTGAGCTTGGTGTCCAACAGTGACCAGAGACTCGATCAAAATGTGCTTAGGAACCTGTTGTCCCAGTCGGAGATGATGGTCTGTGGTATCCCAAAGTGGACCCACACTCGTTCGAAGAAGAGATTCGCAGTATCTGTCGTTGTGATATTCTTCTTGCAGGCTGCGAGGATGGCCATCTTCGAAAATTGATCAACGACCACAAATACACAGTCATTTCCTTGCTTGGTGGATGGAAGGCCCGACATGTAATCCATTGAGATGGATTCCCAAGGCTTCTCGGGAGTAGGAAGAGGGGTGTATAAGCCTTGCTTCTTGATGTTTGGTTTGGCAATGGCACATGCAGTCCAGGATCTGATATACTTGCTGACGTCTTGTCGAAGTATTGGCCAATAAAAATGTTTATGAAGAACGACCACAATTTTCTCCACGCCAAAATGTCCTGCCATCCGATTGTAGTGGGATTCCTAAATAAGCTTTGCACGCTCGCTTGTAGGAGCACAGAGATGGCCCAGGTGGCATAAGAGTCTGCCCTGAATGTGAAAATCGGTGACAGTCGCACCTCTACCCAATAGTTGATAGGTGGTGGGGAAGTTCGGATCTTGCTGATAAAGTTGGGGCCACTTAGATGCTTCATGTCCACAAGAATGGAGCACAGTGGTGAGTGCACCTACAGGAGGTCGACTAAGGCAGTCACCGACACGATTTGAGATACTTGTCTTACACTTGATGTTGAGATGGAATTGTTGCAGTAGGTGGACCACTTCTGATGGCGATTGTTCTGCAATTTGCCTCGTGTCTGTATGAACTACAGAGGCTTGTGATCAGTGTGTATGATCGTCTCTTTTCACAGAATGTAATGTTTCCATTGATGACATGCTTGTACAATGGAATACATTTCCTTGTCATAGGTGGGGTATTTCCAGATAGTCACCGAGAGTGTCTCACTATGGTATGCCACTGGATGACCGTGTTGAGTGAGAACTACACCCACAACATAGTCAAATGTATCAATCTCAATCTCAAACGGTTGTTGCAGATCAGGCAAGCAGAGTATTGGGGTTGAGCACAAACGATGCTTCAGATCATTGAATGACTGTTATTGTTTCTTTCCCCACATGAACTTGGCCCTGCCACCGCCCTTGGTCACGTGGCTGAGGGCCCACGCACTATGGGATAATACCAACACGAACCGTCGGTAGAAGATGGCTAGTCCCAAGAAGCTCCGAAGCTCGGTCAATGTGGTTAGAGCTGGCGAGTCACAGATGACTTGGATATTAGTTGGACAACATGTACCCCATGCTCATCAACAATGTAGCCCAAGTATTGGACCTTGTTCACGCCAAAAGAGCATTTTTCGAAGTTGACATATAGCTTGTGTTGCCACAGAGTGCCCAAAACCTGTTGAATATGTCGCATGTGCTCCTCCAACATTCTGCTGAAGATGAGGATATCATCCAAATATACCACCACAAAGGATTTGGTGAGGGGTCTCAATACATCATCCATCAACCTCATGAAAGTGACTGGTGCATTTGTCAAGCCAAAGGGCATGACTAGCCATTCGAAGAGACCTTCTTTAGATTTGAAGGCTATCTTCCATACATGAGTTGGTTCGATGGGAACCTAGTGGTAGCTAGACTTTAGGTCAATCTTGCAGAAGAACTTTGCCCCCTTGGGTTGGTCAAGAAGGTCATCAATCCTGGGAATGGGGTATCGGTTCTTGACTATGATTTTGTTTAAGGCTCTGTAATCAAAGCAGAGTCGCCAAGTCCCGTCCTTCTTCTGCACCAGCACAATCGTGCTTTTGCAAGGAGAGGAGATGGGTCTGATGTGCCCCTTTTGAAGAAGCTCTTGGATCTAATGCCTGACTTTGTCATTTTCCATCAACGAGCGATGATAGACTAGTCCATTAGGTAGAGGTTCTCCGGGGGTCAGATTAGTTGGATGCTTGACTTGGCAGTGTGTCGATACCCCTGTAGGTGAGGAGAAGATGTCTCAGTATTCTTCCACGATCTCATCCACATGCTTCTGCTGCAAAGAGAGGCTCTATGTAGAGGCCATGGATGTGGCGACGACTTTCTGCTTACCGTGAGCTCAGATCACAAAGAAGACGATCTTCCCGGTCTGTGAGATGACCTTACTGCATTGCTTAACAGAGATGAAAGAAATAACAGTATGCAGCGCTACCTCTGGTATCCTGTACAATTGTCTACCCAAAGTAATAATAACACTACAGGGTCTAGACTCATACACAACATGACGCTTCCACAAATATGGTTGTCCTAAAAGAACATCACAAACTTCAAGGGGAACAATATCACACAGTACCTCATCTTTGAAAGGCTTGATGTCGTAGGGAAGACGACATTGTTGGCTGACAGGAAGATCTCTTCCTTGGCGAATCCAGTCGATGGTGTAGGGCTGCGGGTGCGGTGTCGTTGGCAGGTCCGACCGCTTGACGACATATGCTGAAATCATGTTCTTATGACTACCTCTATCGACAATGAAATGAAGCGGATCCCCCTTTACCCACATCTGCGAGTGAAAGAGGCATTCCCCTTCCTCTGGTTCGCTTGGTCGGACTTTGGTGGTAGCGACAGTGGCACTGGGTTCAACATTGATAATTTGCTTCCCTCTTTCAGGATTTGATTCAGAATCAGAATCGACCTCTGACTCGGAATCCTTTAGTTTGGCTACGAGGGACTGCTTGGAGCGACATTCTTCAATGTTGTGCCAAGGGATTTTATAAATATTTATATGTTTAAAACATGTGAATAATCCAAAATTTACATCTTTTTGTATTCTTAATTGTAATTGTATTTTTAAATTTGCTAATGTAACACTCTTTCTACCATAAACATTATAGTAAAATCCGATGATTTATATCTAGATTGCAAACTTTATTAAAAAAATCAGTCTAAGTTAAAATTTGTTGCAGCTAAGATAACAAGTCTATCAATTGAATTGAATTTTTTAAGTTTAGACTCAAACATGTCTTGAAGTTTTAATATATTATATAAATAAAATCTGAAATATTTTTTCCCAACATAAGCGAGAATAATAATATTCTTTTACACATAGAGACATGGGATTAACTTTTATGGTGAAAATAATACTATTTTAATGTTTTCAACATGGATGAGTAAGATTAACTTGAGATTTTCATGGTGGAAATTCATGTTCAAATAATGATGAAAATGTAATACCAATTGTTTTGCATTGTGGCCGAGAAATAATGTCTATCGAGAAATGGAAGTTGCAATTCGAGTCCTAAGCATAGGAGGCAAATAAGATTAGGGATACACTCGATGTGGAATTAGGGAGGCTTAGTTGACCTTCCTTGGATTGCAAGAAACAATCAATTGTTGGAATCTCCAAATGTCTTGTTCAATTAACAATTTTGAGGTTCAAGGTTGATTTAGAAACTCCACAAAACCCTAAAATTGTAGTTATTGATTGCTAAGATTGTAGTTTTGAGAATTACAATATGAAAGAACACCAACAAATCATTCCATAAGTTGGGATTAGAGATCTAAGAGTATTTCCATCTAAGAATTTTAGGGCATTTTGCATGGACATCATGATGTTTGACGAGAAGTAGGATGGAAGCAACAAATGTGAATGCTAAATATATCCTCATATATTGGTGAATTTACATTAGAATTGTTCTAAGATGACTCACTTTACATTCTATTCCATGACTTATTGCTTGCCTAAATTAATTTTAGTGATTGCCATGGTAAAAATATTGAAGTCCATGTGGAAAATATAATGGTTTGCGAGAAAATTCCATAGCGATAAAAAAAAAAACATAAGTGAGAATTGATTAAAACAAGTTAGGACACGATAAATAAAAGATATATATATATATTTTTCAGCAAGTAAAAATCAGTCTCACTACTATTCTATTAAAAGAATCAAGTGAAACTACTATAATTACATATCTTTTGACATTTCACTTTTGATTTCATATTCCTCCATGAGAAAAACAAAAGTTTCAAGTACCTTGACTATATGCTATATGTATCTATATCATCCTTGAAGATGACTTGCTGTCTTATTTAATACATTATCATAACAATGACTTGTATCAAGAATGATGGCTATAAAAATCATTTTGTGATTAGAACAAAGGGATTTTCTCTGTGTGCACTATAGCTTCGTTTAAATTCTCCTCAAGATAAAGCAATCCCGGGGAGCAATTTAACACCTATTTTGATAGTTGATCAACAATCTGGTTGTAAATTTTGTGCACATGAATGAAATTAACACTTTCAAACTGCTCTTGGAGTGCTTTTATTTTTTGTTGCCAATGTTTGAGATAGATACAATTGAGATTTGCGGCACCTTTAATCCAGTCAATGGTAGCTTTGGAGTCTCTGACTATCATTAATTTGTTCAAAGTCAGAGTTTTAGCGAAATGTAAAAGGCCCCACAGTCCCAAAAGTTCAGCTTTCATATTGTTTCCCTCTCCTCCTGCAAAAAATCCCTTGAAGTTGTGAACATTGCTAATTTTAATATATAAACCAATGCCACACTTATATCCTGAGGCAAACCCATCAAAAAAGCCGATTGGAGAATCATAAAAAAATATAGGATTTAGAATGAGATCCAGCTTATCTGGATTTATATCTTCTTGAATTTCTTGGATTGAGAAAAAGATCTTCTTTACAATGACAGAGTTTTGTCTTTGCCAGTTTTCAAATAAGATCTTATTCATGTATTTCCATATGCCCCATATCACCATGAAGGGGATGTGTCTTTTCTTTGGATGTTTGAGAAACCAATTGTGGAGATTTCCTTCTAATGTCTGGTCGCCCCATTCATCCTGATCTTCAGAAGGGCTAATATCTCTTTCCATATAAATTTCGAGACTTTGCAAGTGTTAAAAATGTGGTCTATTGTGTCTTCAGCAGCGAGGCAAAAGCTGCATGCAAAAGGACCGATTCCCCCTCTACGCTGGTAATTTAACCCTGATAGAATACTGTCCTTTAAGCATAGCCAAGGAAATAGTTTAATTTTACTTGGGATTTTGATCACTCATATGGATTTGAACCACCAGCGTTTATCTTCCTTAAAAATTGCGTGGATAATGGAAAGAAATGCAAAGTTGACAGGTACAGAGCCCGTTGAAGGATTCCATGACCAGACTAATTGGTCGTTTGAATCGGAGAGGGCGATTCCGCTTGTTCGGAGTGTTAATACAAAGGAATCCCATTCTATAGAAAGCATACTAGTTAGTTTTAAGTGGTTGGAGTCTAACCAATCCGTCGTACCAGCTGTAGCAAAGGGGTGTGATGCTTGGGCAAGTGTATAGATGTTCTGGTTGTGTAGAAATGTAACAAGTGCAGGGGAAAGAAAACACCTGTCGTTACCTCCAATAAAAGCATCTAGGCCAATAGATATTAACTTTTTGTTTCCCATGGACCACGCTATCCATATTAGAATGATTGGAAGGGTTGACATCAAGGATCTCCATACGCTGGAAGCAGATGGAAAATGGAAATTATTCCTTTTGATCCAAGAAGGAACATCGATTCCTTTCAAGTATTTTTTCCTTAGCACTATGATCCATAGTCCAACGCCAAAGAGGCCTCTCCAACATGATTTCGTTGCAAGTGCTTGGGCAAACCATTCGAAATTCTGTAGACCCCATCCTCTGCAATCCTTTGGAAGAGCGATCTTTTTCTAGCTTGCTAGATGGAAGCCATTTGTTTTCCTGGAACCTCTCCAAATAAAGTTTGTGACGAGTTTTTTGATTTGTTGTAAGAAAGAAGTAGGGATTTTAACTAGACTAAGCTAGTAGACAGGTAAACTCTGCAAAACCACCTTTGCCAGAACTACTCTGCCGCTAAGGGAAAGCCACCTGAATGTCCAACTTCCAATTCTTTTTTCAATTTTTTTGGTTAGCCAATTCCAGTCAGCCACTATGTAGTTGTTTGCCTTTAAAAAGTAGCCTAGGTACTTCATCCCTTCATCGAACTCCTGGAATTGAATATTAAAAACATAACTCAATTTTTTGGCTAGATCCGAAGTGATATTTTGGGCTATGAAGCAGGATTTTTGGCAGTTTATAACCATGCCCAAAGCTTGACAAAAGTGTTCTAAAATTGAGTAGAGTAGTCCATTCTTCAATATTGGCATTCCCTAGAATGAGTACATCATCTACAAAGATTAAGTGGGAGATAAAAGTGTCAACTGCTAATTTGACTCCTTTGAAAGAACCGCTGGATGCTGCCTTTTTGATATGTCTACTTAGACAATCTATGACAAGGAGGAACAACAAAGGAGAGAGGGGGAATCCCTGTCTCAACCCTCGGTGGCTTTTGAAAAAAGAGGTCGAAGAACCGTTAATGAGAACTGCCATACTGACGTTTGTGACGCATGCCATAATCCATTGGACGACATCCCCCTTTAACCCACTCTGGGTAAGAGTGGGTTATATGAACTTCAAAACAGTGTGAAACATAATCCAACCTTTAGGTTAGTGAAACATAATCCAACCTTAAAAAATTACTGAAACATACTAATCCTCAACACACTATCATAAAAACAAGGGTTGCATGGCAACACAGTCCCTGCCGAGTTAGTTGGGAAATACATATTGAACAATGAAACTTAATATAACTAAATGCACAAGTAATGAATATTTTTTGTCAAAAGATAATAATTGATGGTTGTTTGTTATTCAAAATGTATAATGATCCTAAACTGAATGGAACTATAATATTCATAAATATAATATAAATATAATAAATATATTATAAATATAATATCCATATAATAATAAATCATATATTAGATAATAAATATAATATGAATATAATAATAAATACATAGTACAAATTTTTATACTTAGATGTGGTAATTGGTGAAATTCATTGATTATGTAATTAATTCTACATATTGAAAAACGTGAAGGGAGCAATAACACTTCAATTCTAACAACCAATTAAAAATGAGAAACACAAAAAAAATTATTATATCCAAAAATATATATTTGTTTTTCTATGTTAAACATTACATTGCATACACAAATTTATGGTAAAAGGTAAATTAATGTCCCATCAAAAGCAAACTCATTGCTATAGTCCCATGGCAGGGACTAATAAGTTACACTCACTCAATGTCTACATATTTCAATCAGGATTAAAAATTTACACCAAACCACACAATCCTATTAACTACATTAACTTTTCTCTCACCCAACACTCCTTTGAAATTTCACAACTATTCAAAAATTTCCCAATGCTTATGGTTACACATGTACAAAAAAAAAATTATCCACCGCCCAAAACTAAATTTACTTCTACATAAAAAAAAATGCACCATCCTTTTTGAAATTATGTATCAAAACTAATTTTACCTTTTGCATTTATCTATCGCAACAAAAATTTTACCCCGAAATGTTGCTGCGAATTACGTTACGCTGGCTCTATAAATTTATAGAACCTCAAGTTCTGTGCCCTAATTTCTATGTTACCGAAGACTTTAAAATTATCATGGAATGGTTTTGAAAGAATTGGCAGTCTTTCTCCTCAGTCTGTACTCAGATTGAATCTAAACTGTGAATTGGGTGGATTGAATATCGACAATAGCAAAGCAAAAACCTGTGTAAACCCGAGCCTGTTCGTCCTAACTTTTCCATTTAAAAAACAAAGAGAGGACTCTTGCAGAGAATGGTTACTTACCCCATAATGTAGATCCGAAGGTAAACAACAACATCAAGCCCTGCGTGATCAATGAGCTCCGGTCCGGGCATTTTGAGAGCCTCTGGCATCCAACTCAGGAATCGCATGTACGTTTTGTAGTCCAAATTCACAAATCTACCCACAGCCGATCTTGAGTACTTGGGGCTTTTCCTTGACCCCTTCAGATACCATTTGAGAAAGTAAACTCTATCGTTCATGGGCTGCAACCTCAGAAATGCAAACGCCATAAGAAACACAAAGGCAATAAGAAGATTTATGACTCCCGCCACTGCAATATCTCCCAGACTCGCCATCTCCCCTTTCCACTTCTTCCTTCAAATTCTCTCTTTCCCAATAAATTCACCCCCAAAAATCCTCACCCAGAATGCATAATGCACAGATAGGTGACAATAATCTGAATTCACCTCGTAACATCAAAGCAGAGTGGGGTTGAGTTGGGGTTTCCTAGTTCAATGAACATAATCGAATCGGAATTGTGTAAAAATGAAGAACAGGCAGAGCGGAAATGACTGGCAATGGCAGACAAACGACAACCCCATACACAGTCGTAGTGATAATCCAAACTACTCTAAAATTAAAGAAAACATTTACGACGCAGAAGAGTAATGAATACAGTGTGAAAGTAGTGACAAGATAGAGATTAGAATCCACAGGTTAAAATTATGATCGCCATGATATTGTTTGTCACTGTGCAGCAACCCCACACCCCATCGCGAAGGAAAGTTTTTTTTAAACCAGCTGATTCGAGGCCCGAGGATGGGTTGATGTCGTTCCATACTATTTCTGCCATTGCGTATTGTTATGACCATAGTACAATTGGCCCTTCCCTCTCTGCTCTGTTGTGTGAAATTGTCAAATCTATTAATTGTGTTTACATTGAAAGACATGAAGCCTGCAATAACACATCAAACATATCAGCCAATCAAATTTTAGAAAAATATATTATTTTATTATTAAAAATAAAATATATATTGATTTCTTATGTTACACATTTGATATAAAACAAAAATCTAAAGTCAACTATAAACTAATAGAGAGTCAAAGGGAAACTCATTGCTATAGTCCCAAGCCTTTGGCAGGGACTAATAACCTAAAAACTCAAAAACCATCCATACTAACTAGAAACAACACCAATCTTTGCTTCAGTATTATAACCGGGAAACAACTTTAACAACCTACAAGACTAAAGCCCGAGCATCAACCTGTGGAAGAATTCATAGTAAAAATATAGTTATTCAATGTTCAGCTCATCTGAATGCCTTAAACTTGTGATAAGCTAAAGGGCTAGATCTCATGCACTTGCAGGGATAGGAAGGGGGAAAGTTATTTTCATGTAATCAATGGCTTAGCATGTTAAAGGACGACAATTGCTTCCCTTTTCATAATATACGTA
>ML781606.1:394352-413370 GCA_009831015.1 Picea engelmannii | reverse complement strand
TTCACTCCATTGGCCACCTCCTTGTCCTTATGTGGGGCCTTCCCCTTCTTGCTTTGAGCAATGAAATCTTCATCATAAAATCTTGGATTTAGAGCATGTGCTAAAGTGTGCAATGGAGTGTTAAAGCCATTCCACCTCGTAACAATGATGGATCTCACATGCACTGGAAAATCGAATCAACAAAAAGAAGAGTGGGAGCCTTCTCTGTAATATTTTCCACAATTTTCTCAACCATGCTATCCGTGCCATCATAAATCTCTCCCAAGAAAAGTCTGTCTGTGTTTGCAACTCGAAAAAGCTCAAATGCAGGTAATGTGAACTTGAGCAAGAACTCTATCTTGCTCCACCAATCCTCATCAATCAACACCTTCTGCACCATACATTGCCTCTCTGAATTTGGTTGTCTCCACTCATCCTAAGTCGCACCCATTAATGTAGGTTTGATCTCAACAAGGTGGCGCAACATGATGAAGTTTGAGGCATATCTTGTCTCAGTAACTTTGAGCAACTCCAATTTGGAGTATTCTCGATATATTGCTTGAGATTGGTGGTGGTTGGTGATGAATTTTATGATTTCCCTAGCCTGCCTTGTGACCTCCTTAATCCATGCAGTTTTAGCTTCAATCTCTTCTAAAATTAGATTTAGATTATGGACAATGCAAGGAGTCTAAAAGATATGATTGTATCTACTCTCAACAATCAAGCCTTCAACTTTGCAAACAAGTGCATTATTTATGATAAGTTGATAACTTGCACCACATTTTTCGGCCTTACTTGTTCAATAGCAACAATTAAAATTTCAACAATGAAATCACTATCTTTTACCTCACCTAAACAATCTTGTGCTCTTAAGAACATCGTTCCTTCTGGCGATGATGCAATGACATCGATCAATGGCCAACGCCTTGTATCAGTCCATCCATCTGAGATAATGGAAACCTTCGTGCTACTACGTGAGCTACGAATTGGTCTTAAAACATCCTCAAGAAGTTGCCTCTCATTCTTGAGAAAAACTGTTTTGAGTTTTTTATAGTTTGGCCCCTTGAAACCTTGAGGGGCTGTGTTAATTGCCCTTACCAAATCCTACCAATAGGGGGATTGAACCACATTATAAGGGATACCACAAGCAAAGATGGCCCTTGCCACTCTTGACTCAACTTTTTCTCTCCCTTGATTGTTGAGTATTTTCAACAATCTGCTATCTTTAGTTGCAATTGTAGGTTTGGATATCTCTTCTTCTACATGTACTACCCTCCTCTTCCTTGCTTCATGAATAGTCCTTGGCTCATTGCTAGCACCCAAGCGAGGATTGCTAGTCCTACCCACACCAATTTTGTTTCTTTGATCCTTCAACTTTTGATCATCATTATGCTCTTTTTGAAATGTAGTTCTCACCTTTGGATTTCTGGTATGCGCACAAACATCAACACCCTTTACCTATTCATGCAAAATGTGAGTCTTGCCTCTTGTGTAAGAGCCCTTGTAGGTCTTGTCAGTTTTACTTAAATTGCACCTCCATTCACATGAACCCCCACCACCCATTTGGTTGAGCTTGGTAACATACTTCTAAAGAGGATAGTATTCTAGTTGCTTGTTTTCTTGAGGAGCTCTAGGGGCATTAGAAATGACACTATGAGAAGCCATGAATTCTGCAAAAACAGTAAATAAATCTACTCACCAAATAAATCTGCTGCTCACACCCTTCTTTTTTCTGCCCACAATTGCCCTCTTGCTGGAAATGCAGCAAAGCTTGTTTCCATTGCTCCAAAACACAAGTAAAATGTTTGATGTTGATGTAGGAAGCTCTTCTTGCTGAAGAAAGCGCGAGGAATGAGTGAATAAAGTGCTTTCTTATAGAAAAGAAGAGGTTGTTAGGGTTTCTAGAGAAGTCTAAATTTTCTTTTCTTTTTTCAAATAAATGTAAAAATCAATTAATTATGTGGAGTGGTTACATATGTTTATTAGTGGTTAGCTAAATGTCTTGTTTCCACCTAAGGGTCCCACACCCTTCTTGGTTACTTGGACAGGTCGACACAACCAATAAAAGACTCCAAAATAGCTTGAATTTGTGTCGAAACGGCCCAAAACTCCATCGGCCATACCATATGACATCTCTAAATCTGGAAACACCATATGGTACGGTCGACAATGTTTCCAATCATTTTGGCTACTGGTACATGGGCTAGGGGGCGTTTCTTGCAACATAGATGTATTCCTATCCTAACCTTTTCCATACAATGGACAAATTGTCAATGGGTTTGGTTGGGCTTCTAATCCATTCTTTTATTGAATTGGGCTCCATACGAGTTTGTCCTTGGCTATTAGCCCCCACATGCTTGTGGTTGCTAGAGCCTTTCGGAAATGGAAGATGTTTTTAGGTCGCAACCACCTAGTTCTTCTAGTTGGTGATTGTTTGTCGTTTTACAAAGGAATGCCTTCTTTCTCCCTATTTATAGACCATATAAATCTAAAGCTTTGTTTCTTGATTTTCTCTATTATTCCCTTTGTGATATAGGGTCACGCCAATGAACAAGATTTCTTCCAACACTGATTTAACAAGCATTAATATTTTGCCTTTGGATAGCCACTTGTTGCATCAAAGATTTGTCCTCTTTTCCAACTTTGCTAACAACCATCTTTGATCATTTATACCATAATCATTAGGTTTTATGAAGTGTTTATTTTACACCTATATCTCAGTCACTGAGATTACTGCCAATAAATTTACTTAATCAGAATTTATCAGTGCTGATATAAAAACCGAATTTATGCAGTTAACCTACAACTGAAATATAAAACAGAAATATAACATCGGAAGCATACAAAACCAAGCACAAAAAAAAATACAAGACACCATATATTACCCTGGAAACCCCAGTGGGGGGAAAACCAGCTAAGAGGGGGCTTTATTGGCTCTTGAGTAAGTGTTTTACAGCAACAAAAATACACCAGAAAATTATCTTACATAAATGTCTTCTGGTAGCTGTACGGCCTAGCCAAATCAGCTGTACGACCCAGCTAAAATAGTCCAGCATAATTGAGCCTCTGCTCAACCAAGAGAAAGACCTGTATGGCCTGCTTGAACCAACCCAGAACAATCTTAGAACTGGCATGTACGGCCTGAGACAGTTCGACCTCTCTTCTGGTGCACTGTACGGCTTGTACAACCTCCTTCCTCTGCTAGGTATGGCTTGCCTTTTGCTCCTTTGCTTGTTGCTATAAAGCTTGCTATTGAACCTGCTCTTCTCCTGCAGATTTTTCCTCAGCCAAAGCTCCAACATTGCCCTCACACTCAGCCAACACTAACCTCAGCCAAGCGCCTCTCTTGCTCTCACTTGCTCAACCTCACAAATGAGAATAATGTCTTGTCCTCTCACCCTCAATCTCCTTTTATTTCCCTAGCATCCCCCCATTCTCCTTAAGATGTGTGCCCAGCCTTGGGCCTCAATGGTTGAGATTGGGGTGCCCCTCTTGGGCTAGACCCCGCTCTGCACTAAGTGGTGTGCTCCCCTTGGTCCAGGCCCCGCAATCCACCCAACCACCTTCATGAGGTGCACCTTCTCTCCCTGGGCCCCACATTCCACTCAAGGAGGAATTTTTGTTGCAAGCCTAAGTCTAACTTAAGGCTGAGCTAAAAGGATGATCTGGGCTTTTAAGGTGTCCCTCAGCTGGCCTAGGTCACATAGGCATAGCTGAGACACCAACCGAGCTAAAACTAACACTCCCTCTTAGCGAGGTAGGTGTCTCCACTAGGATCAATCTCCGATCCAATCAAATCTGCTGCTGCTGTTGTAGCTGCTCCCTCTAAACCGGAAGATCCACCTACTTCTTTTGCTACACTCTGATCTGATGTGTTGTTCCGCTCAGCCATCAATGTCAAGTCATACCAACTGACTTTCTTCGACACTGATCTTTGATCCAGGATTCCCCTGGACCCACCTATAGGCTGCCCCAACACCCTGTACATCATACCTTGCCTGATGCCAAGCCTCACTGTTGCATCCAAGGCCGCTCCCTCTGCCCGTATGAGCACATGTCCATCAATGAACATTACTTCATACTCCATATCCTTCAGAGTTGATATAGAGAGCAAGTTGACCTTCAACTCTGGCACATACATCACCTCATCCACCTCCAGAGACACTCCTGACTCTAGTCGGAATCTAACGCATCCAACCCCCTCTACTACATGCTTGGTGCGCGCCCCATTTTTCACATGGTAGTCTGAGCTCGTCTTCGAAACACTAAGAAACATCAACCTCATTCCCGTCATGTGGCGAGATGACCCACTGTCCACGAACCATGCCCTACTGTCCTCAAACTCAATCGTTCTGCTGTTGCTAGAAAGAGTGGCAACCAGAGAAAATTTGTCCTCGAATTTCTCTGTAAACCCATCCATTTCAGCAGATGCTGTAGCTGCTACCTCCGACTCCTTCTTCTTGTTAGGACACTTGTTGGCATAGTGTAATACCCCAAGGACGTGCCCCAATTGCATTATGAATTGTAAGTATGTTTATAGGTTGGTGAGCCAAGTTTATATAAGCTGGTGGGCTTATGTGTTTATTAGGCCAGAGAGCCTAAGGGTTGAAGGCCAGGAACTTGATTTTGTACATGTAATGATGCACATTATTAATATAAAGACATCTCTGTGTGTGGACCGACCACGATGAATGAGTGATGCGGGACTAAGCTTCCACAAAGCCTGGGTAAGGGAGAGGGGGCTGAAAGGTTGGGAGAAAGGCTAAGCTTAGGAGCTTAAGTCCTTAAGAATAATATTTAATTATTATTCCAAAACCATTTGAAAATTATGTTATATCCTAAGTCCTTGGAAGGACAGGTGACTCCCAAGGAGGAGGAGTGTGCTTCATGGGCGACATGTGCCGGCCCAGGCACATGCAATTTAACCCAGGAAATGAACCGTGTTGGGGATTCGACCTCCCATTCTCCATCCTCCGTCTGAACTCGCGGGTGCCCATCATCAACCTTTGTTTTTGGTGTTTTGTGCTGGATCCTTCACCTGAACCGTGGGAGTCTTTGCGTGCAATCTCTGTACACCTTACGCATCTCCGAAACCAAAGCCGCGAGTTTGTCCTTTATTGCTGGTTGGGAAACCCGAATGTCCTGTAATTGTTGAGCCTTGCTATGCTGTAGCGTCTGTCTGTCACCAGTTTGGGAAGCCCGTGTTTGTGTTCTCAGTTGGCTGTTGCAGTTGCGCAGTGCTTAACTGCGTGTGGCTTGCTGGCCAATGTATGTTCGTGCTGAGCCTCGTGGTTGCCTGATTGTGTTGGAAACCTAGTTGAGGAAAATAGGTTGCAAGCCTGTGAGCGATTCTCTCCAGGTGAGAGAGCGCGTAGAGGAAGTAAGAACTTTTGGAAGGGGTCCTGTAGCTGCTACAGAGCTCTAGATATCTCATCATGATCCTTAGAACAATTTGTCAAGAAGAACCTTTTAGGGTAGTGGACTAGAAAACTGACCAGCTGGCTGAGAATCAAGATGCCATGCCAACATCAAGCAATAGGGATAAGAACATAACTCTACTGTCTAGCCTAGTGACTGAAAGGAGGCCTCAAAAAGCCCTAATAACTTCAGTCCAGAAAATACAAAAACTACTACAACAATAGACAAAAGTACTAGTAGTTCTAGGGCAGCCCTATCAAACCTTGTTCAGGGTATTAGGGCTACAAGTAGATGAGGTGAGGTAGCATACATAGGGCTGCACCAGCAGAGATGAGGACGACATCAACATACACAGGACGACACCGACACAGATGAGGGTGGCATCAACTTTACGCAGGACGACACCAGCACAAAGAAAAATCACCAGAACAACAACAACAACAACAAGAATAGCCTATTCGGCTGGCTGGAAATGACCCTTAGGGTCAACAACAACAGGAGGCTGGAGAGGGTAAGCCCACGGTGGCTGTAGCAGACCTTAACACACCAAGAAAACCAGTCCTAGAGGGGCCGCAGCCACTTAGCAAGCTGAACAAGAGGAGCCGCAGAAATACCTCAGACAAGAACTCGGCTAGGAGAGAGTGTGAGTGAGGTGAGTGAGGTAAGTCACTTTATTTATAGTTTTGATAGGTAGGTTAGGGCTAGCACACTAGTCCTAACTTTAGGGTAAGGTTTAAATCCCAACAATTAAACAATTAAACAAATAGTATTTTATAATATAAAATATTAAATGTTAAATTACTAAAGTCAACAAGGAAATAACAAGTCAAGGAGAGGGGATCCAAAATCAAGGCAACTAGCTTTCTTTAGGAAGAAGCAAAGAACCGAACCAAAAACCCACACAACAATTAAGGGGGACGTAACTCAAGCAAAGGGGGCTTTCAAAACAATAAAACAAGGTCAACAAGGTAAGTTCTTCTTTAATGGTAGAATGTCCACATGAGTCTCATGATATAACTTATAATAAGCTTTTATCATCCCAACATACGAGGAAGGTCAATGATGTGATCATGCCCTTCTTCTTAATTGCTCCTAGGTCTCATGGACCATCTCGGGAGAGAAGAGGGTCACACATTATCTTAGCTTGGTACTTAACCAAGAAACTGCCTAGTCCCAGACTAGGATACCCCAAAACACATCTGGGGGCCCTAGATAACAACTAGGGTCTTATCCACCAAGGTACACAACCAAGGATCAATCCAAGCACCGAGCAAGGATTCCCTGGAACACATCTAGGGACTTATACGATCAAAACTGCTTGGTCCTTGACCAAGAACCCCAACAATACACTGGGGGCCCTACTAGGGTCTTTTGCCATGGCTCTATCTGCTTGGTCCCAAACCAAGAACCCCAGGAGTGTACTGGGGGCCCTAGATCTCAACTAGGGTCTTTGCCATCCTTCCGGAGAATGGCTCTTGTAGCTGCATTAAATTTAACAAAACTTACAAAAATTTACAGAAGAATGAGACTAGAAAGAAAATTGGGTGCTTTGGGTGGTCCCAGATGGTCCGGATCCGCAAAATTTGGGCTGTAATTCCTCCTATTTGTTTGTCAAACCTGAAAAAACAAGAAGTTATTTTGATAGAAAGATGCCCCAAAATGACTTTGGGACAACTTGCAAAAGGTGTTAGATTTTGCACAAAAATTACCAAGTGAAAGCTTATGGAAAGTTAGTAAAAAATGTAATATCCCCAACAGAGCTAGATAGGGATATCATGAATTCCCTATGCTATTACGTTATTTTTCCACAAACACTTAGCATTCATTCGACTAGAGACATTTCGTCAAACATATTACCGACAAAACTAGATACACATGGAATAGAAGAGAGTCATGGGTTATTTTATTATGAATGAAAATCTGAATACAATAATCCAGTGGCTGCTATGGCTGCTGCACTACATCAATGAAAAACACACAATGACAAACCAAAACTTGGATGATGTCACGGTCACCACTAGAAAACCCTACGAATATGCACCTCCAAACCGTTATCAAACCACAGATGAAGCTCATTTGAAGATCCTAGATGGATCCTCCTTGTTTAGCTAGGGTTGATATTGCACCACTGAAACTAAACTGCAATGGTGGAAGTGTTTTGCTAAACCCTAATGAAACAATGGCTCCAAGAGCACTCCAAAATGAGAGATCAAATCATAATGACAAAGTGAGGTGCTACCCCTCCTTTTATCCTTCTTCCACGCCTTCTAGAACTTTCCCCTTTTTGACTAAATCAAATATGACTCTTATTCCTCTTTTACCTTCACTTTAAGATTAAAAGTCACTTTAATAATGTTTAAGTAGCTTATTAATCTAAAGTTACTTTATTTCCTTGATGTCACTTTTAAAAACATAACATCTCCTAACCTAATGACATTAAATAACCCCTTTTTTGACTCCCTTTTTCTTCACTGACAATCCACATAAGTCATTTTCATTGTAGAATAGGGGAACCCAAAAATGGGGACATGACAAATCCTCCCTTCCCAAAGATTGCTTGTCCTCAAGCAATGCCATCACACCCACGAGAACAACAAATTGAACCAAATTGAAACTAATGATGATCCCTGGGTCCCAAACCAATCTGAAAGATGTGGAATATTGCCATGGACAACCCGCACCACTGCCTTGTAATGTACTAACACCAAGGGCCTCCTGAAAGTAACAACTGGCTCTCTCATCTTTACCAGTTGCCAATCTATTAGTCCATAAAACCCCAGGGTCCCATGCTATCACTAGAAAGGGCCCACCATGCTGACGCTGTGCCACTCTAGTCATAAATATTTGATCCTCCTGCTTAGACCTCATCCTCCATACCTGCATCCACAAGCTTCAATGCCTCAGAATTGTCCCCACTATCGAGGATCATATCCTGCCAATGTATCTTAGTGAATTCACCCAAACCAACTCGAAAATCGGTCAACACGGAGAAGTCAACGTGGTCATAAACTAATAGGGCATCGACGACACCTAATCTCCAGGTATCAAAGGGGAAAGCCCTAATACTCCAACACCCCGAGCCTACTGCAATCATCCAGGCATCGTCCAGAAAATCTCTCAACACATCGTCCGCAAAGTCCTTCCATGCGAACCTCTCTCAGACCGACGTATAAGTGGTAATGTCACCAGGGTCCCAAACTAACCTGTATGATGTGAGACACTCTGTAGCCCTATTCTGTAAGAAGCTAACTCAAGAGTCCACTTGACTGTCTCTGATAAGCCAGGCAACCAGAAGCTGCACGAACTCGATCAACTCCTCAGAAGACCACTCCTCCAAGCAACCAAATCTAAGCCTTCCAAGAGTAAGCTCCAGAAAGCGAGAACTAGCCATCTCATCTGTATGGACTGCTGAACAGTCGAATACTACAGTCCTTCCAATTATAACTGTCTGACCACCATGCTCAGACTGTGCTTTCCTCTCCTCGACCCCCAAGCTGAAACCCTTGAGAGGGCTAAAATCACTATCCTGGATCATGTTTCGCCAAGGCACCTTAGTGAAATCGAATCCTACCAATCCATGGATAAACTCGATTCTGGGTATCGGGAGGGAAAATCTACCTCGCCATATAGAACAAAGCTCAACAACTCCTCTCACATCATCTCCACAACGATGCATACCAATCACTGACATGACCCTGTTGCTCACCCTCATCTTTTGAAGCAATCTATCCCTCCAATGAATGCCAAGATCCCACCACCAGATTGGAAGTCAATCACTCCCAATGCCTACTGAAATCTTTGTGAACCGATCCAACAGAGCCTGGATCTCCTCCTGAAAGATCTCTGACATGGATGCGATGCCACCTGTCTCGTCCAACTAACTCAGGTGAAACTCCCATGTTCTGTTGTATATAATGAGAGCATCAAATAACAACCATAGATGCCTCTGCCACTGCCTACAAGACTGGAAAGTGACTAATGCGTTGGTCAACCCCAAGGGTACGACCAAGAGATCACCATGAAGTCTGGAAGCAGACTCGTGCCTATCCTGCTCCTTGATACTCATTTGAAGATCTATCATAAAGGGATATGCTACTCCCTGATGCTCAACCATCCACTTATCGATCCTAGTTAACCTCAACTCAATGGTATGCCTAAGGACTCTGTCGGGAGGTCTCCTTGGCGGAAACACCCCACAACTTCACTGTATTCTACCGCGTGCCAATGAATATCCCTGCATACTATTGCTTATCACTGACTCGTCATGTACCCTCCTGTATCCTGTAGGCGCTACTATATCCATCACTCTACTAGTGTCGCCTGAACCTGTATCCCAGAGCATGCCCATGTTTGTCATGTACCTGTCCACCCAATCCATGGATGCATATACTTCCTTGTGCCCAACTATCTCCTTCGCAGTTAAGCCTTGAGCCTTTAGTGGGTTCTCCAACATAAGCGGCTCATGATCCTCACAATGCAAGGCGGGCGCATGGTCAAAGCCCTCTGCGTCAAGCCCCTGCAACTCTGTATGCTCATCGTGCAGAAACATCACAAATGGATTCTCCCTTGAATCATGAGTGCCACTCGCGCCCTCATGTTTCATGGTTGTCCAAGACGATGGAGTCTCTGTTGCTGCCAATGAAGAGCACGCCGAACTCAGCTGGTGACAAAGCCTCTGAACCTCCCTTTCCTTGTCTTCAACAAACTTAAGGGCAAGATCCCTATCCATGAACAACCACAAGTAATCGGATTTCATCTGCACTAGTCCCTTTTGCCTCTCCTCCGTCGGGGTTTTCCACATAAGGTCTTCAATAAACTTACGAGCACCATCATCTTCCCTCGTCAATACTTGTACAATCTGCTCTTCCTTGACTAATAATTAGTCCTCCAAATCTTCCAATGCTAAGGGTCTTTGTTCATCATCATGTTGAGATACAATCACGTCCTCATCATCATCGACATCATAAATGAGATATGGTGTTGAATCCTCATCCTGTGTAGGTGCTATCACGTTGGAACTACCCTCATTGTAAGCATCATACACAGTGAAAGCTGTTGGATCCTCAACATCGGCTGATTGGAACATTTCCTCATAGTCATCATAAGATGTTGCATCCTCATCTTTTGCTGATTCATCAAAGTATATCCATCCAACACACTAGTGTCATTGACCTCATCAGATAGCTTTGATGATGTATCATAGGTTACTGTTTGGTCTTCCTTTATGCACACATCCTCCTCATGGCTAGATGCATGCTCCTCCACCTGTCCTTCATGCTCATCCTTCCCTATGCTTTTAAAATAATCCTCGCCCAAATCCTTGGGCCAACTTCCGTACACGAGGGTGTAATAGCTTTTGAAGGATAAAGTTGCACAGATCTCTTCTTCCAATGTTAGATATTTCTGGTAGTCATGCATGTATTTATTTGCCTCCGGCTTTCTCAAAAGTTCAACCAAACGAATTTATCTTTTAAAAGCACTCCATTGCTCGAATAATTTTTGTTTACTTCAGAGAAACAATATGAAAATGTCTTTTCATGGATTCCCCTCAGGCTGTAATATCCCCAAATTACGATAGGCTAGGATATTATGGTTTTTTGTTCAATTTATTTGTTTTTGGTTATGGGTTTTGTCAACACTTTGCATAATATTCCATTGACAAGTTTTCACAAACATATTGCATGCATTCTACTCATAAATATCTTGTGAAACATATAGCCCAAATACACATGGAATAGAGTAGACATCATGGCATTTTACAATACAAAATCTCCTATTGGCTGGTATGGCAGTTGCATTATATTTGCCAAACATACAAACAATGTCAGAACCCGTAAATGATGCCACTATCCCTCTACTAGATGAACTTTCCTGTTGCAATTCCTCTCCAAGAAAGCCTCCACGGTTCCTTTAGCTACATGACCCTGTACTAGAAGGGATCTGTCCCCCTTCCAAAGACTCCAGTGGCCTCAACGTCCCTTTACTCTGCCCATAAATCATTCACGGTCTACGTCCCTTTACTCTGCCCAGAAATCCTTCACGGTCTGCTAAACAAGTCGCGGCATCCTCTAAACTCCTCGACCTGCTCTAGAAGCCTTATGACTTTCTCTAACTCCACACGGGCTCTCACAGGTTGGCTGGGAATGATATCGGCCCTCTAGGCGGCTCCCCCAAACAAAGGAACTCGTTCCAAACACCCTTATTCAACCTCTCTACATATAAATCGGCTGCCCAATGAGAAATCGATCTCTGCCCAATGAGACTCTGCTGCTAGTAAAGAAAACTCAACCTAAATAGAATATTTTCAACCTCTTTTCCAATTGACTCAGCCTCCCACAATAGGCTCGGTTTGCACCCAATAAATCTGTTCCCTAGGAGAAGAACTCAGCCTATTCAAAGAGGATGGCGGCCTTTTTGGATAAACACGACCTTTGCAGGATGAAACTCGATCTCCCTCACCAATAATGTGATCCACTCATGCAAGGACTTGGCCCCAATAGATAGGATTCAACCAACAACCAAAGACTCGACCCAACACTCACTGGAATTCGGCCTTGGCACTATAGCTTGCCCCCCACACACTAAATTTGACTAAGCTCCAATGAACTCGACCCCCAACTGTGAAAATCAACCATTCACAAGGCATACATGATCATCTCTAATAGAAATTTGGCCCAGCTTGAGAGCTCGACCCTCCACAAGGAATACATGACCAACTCTAATAGATCTCGGCCCAGATATGAGAGATCACAACCCCGACAAAGAAAACGGTCCACCTGCAAATAACACGTTCCCATAGAAGACAAACAATTCCACCAAGTAAACCCAACTCCACTATAGAATTGATCCACTAACCAATTGTTTCCCTTCAAGTTGGTAAGATCTCCAGCTTTGATACCACTGTAATATCCCCAATAGAGCTAGATAGGGATATCATGAATTCCTATGCTATTACGTTATTTTTCCACAAACATTTGGCGTTCATTTCACTAGAGACATTTCGTTAGACATATTACCGACAAAAATAGATACACATGGAATAGAAAAGAATCATGGATTATTTTATTATGAATGAAAATATGAATACAATAATCCAGTGGCTGCTATGGCAGCTGCACTACATCAATGAAAAACACACAATGATAAACCAAAACCTGGATGATGTCATGGTCACCAGTAGAAAACCCTACGAATCTGCACCTCCAAACTGATATCAAACCACAAATGAAGCTCAATTGAAGATCTTGGATGGATCCTCCTTGTCTAGCTAGGGTGGATATTGCACCACCAAAACTAAATTGCAATGGTGGAAGGGTTTTGCTAAATCCTGACGAAACAATGGCTCCAAGAGCACTCCGTAATGAGAGATCAAATCATAATGACAAAGTGAGGCGTTACTCCTCCTTTTATCCTTCTTCCACGACTTCTAGAACTTTCCCCTCTTTGACTAAATCAAATATGACTCTTATTCCCCTTTTACTTTCACTTTAAGATTAAAAGTCACTTTAATAATGTTTAAGTAACTTATTAATCTAAAGTTACTTTATTTCCTTGATGTCACTTAAAAAACATAACATCTCCTAACCCATTGACATTAAATAACCCCTTTTTTGACTCCCTTTTTCTTCACTGACAAGCCACGGAAGTCATTTCCACTGTAGAACAGGGGAACCCAAAAATGGGGACATGACAAAAAATGACCAAGAAAGCAAGCAAAAAAGCTATCTCTCTTAGTGGTTTTTGTTTGCTATTTCGGACAACAAGCAAAAAGGCACTAGGATTGCCAAATAAAGAATTTAAAGCTCTAAAGACTTATCTATCTTTCAGCTCTTAAGATTTAGCTATAAAATACTTGCTAAAAGATGAAACTTCTATGATAGATCTAGCTTAAATGATTTCAAATTTAAGCATGCAATCTAGATCTATGCATGCATGCATGCAAAAGTAAAGATCTATGTAGGATTTATAATTAGAAACTAGATCTACTTGCATGTAAGGAAAGTAACCAAGAAAACTTTTAATTTTTTGTGAGAGAGAGAAAGAGAGAGAGAGAAGCTTGATAGTTTTAGAATCCTTGGACTATGGAGTCTCCCAGTGGAATGCTGAGGGACTACATTCTCAAGAGGCTTGGAGCATGTAGAAGGTACAATCTAGTCCAACTACTTCTCCAAACATGAGGACCTGTAAAGCTTAGAAAACTTGCACAAAACCGTTAAATATGGTGCATCCTACAAAAGAGACTTGGATAGCATGTTAATTAAACAAAATACACATGCAAATCAAATATCTCTAGTCTAGAAAGACAATAAGATCCTAAAAAGTTGATTAGCTTAATGAGATCTTATCCTTCTGGGTGACAACACCCCTTCAAAGGTCAAATTAACTAATAAAATGCAAAAAACGAAACTAAGATTACATCATATATCAAGTACAGGACATCAATCATCGACACAAGTAATGCAAACCACCTTCTTGACCTCCGAAGTCTTCCTTATTCCAAGAAATAGTATTACAATGATAGTACAATAGACAAGCTTAGCCAAACTCTCATTAACCATGAAGAGAGGGGTCGACTTCCTTTTATGGAGAAGAGGGAGCAATTTCCAAATCTAGAGGGCGAGTTATCTCAAGGTAGGGGCGCCACATGTGAGAGGGAAAGATTGCCACCACTAAAGATAACTCCAAGCAAGTGCCACAACTCAAGCAAAGTGCCACCACTCCAACTCTTGGGAGAGAGGGAAGGTGACACTTAACAAGAGGGAGGTGCGCCTCTCCTTGGATTGGCGCCCTCAAGGAGAGTGCGCCACCTTTCAAGAGAGAGGGCACACTCCCTCATGGGATCTCCACCCTCTACACTTAACTCAACACCTAACTCCTTACTTTCAGTCAATAGCCACTAACAACCAGTGAGGCTAACTGAATTGAAGACAAGCCAAAAACATGTCCCAGACATGTTTCCTTAAAAATAGGGAGTTGATTTATTCACCTTTTTGAGGAAATATTGGTTTTCTAGGAGAAAAAGTCAATAGTTTCTCTCAAAAAGGGGGTACAAGTGTAAAAGGGGTATTCTGAGTTAGAAAACAATACCCCCAAGGCATATAACTTCTTCTAGTACCAATTAATTAATATTTACATAAGTTTACAAGGAAAATTCTCATTCTACGAGAATTTGTTAATGATAGAAAAACATTAAAAATCCTAGAGGGACCTAATGGATGTCCATAAGACTTTGGACAAATGATTAGCATGGTAATATACATTTGACACTAGACTCAGACAAAACACACTAAATCCTAACCATTAAGACACACTCCAACTTTGGAGGAATGAGTGAAAAAACTTAGAAAATTATAAGTCGCTAAAAAGCAAGGTATAATTGACCAATTGAAAAAAACACTCTAGAGTATGCACTAATGACCATGTCTTAGTGAGCTGAGCCTTTTACATACAAAAGACCCCATGCTAGCTCATTTTATTACAATTTTCCCATGGGGGTATGGAACATGTGTAAAGAAGAGGAAGAAGAAGAAAAAATCAAGGGGCCATAATGCCCGATTGGAATTCAATCTTTGCGGTTCATCGTGAGTCCTTCCTGGTGCAATTGGGGAGGCAACATGGCCCATTATTAAATATTGATGACATAATAGGATTCTCCCATCTCTAGGGAGTATATCTCTGCTCCAATACTTGAACAAAAAATCTTTGAGTTAGATAACCTAAAAATACCATTTCTCCAACCAATTACTCACTCCCTTGATCTACCCAGAGTCAACCCATAAAAAGTCTCAGTCCTTCATGAACTTAATCAATTCTCCTTGAAACTTAATCTCTCCCCCATAGTTTCTTGTATAAGAATTATTCCATGGTTATGAAGGTCCTAGTTTTTTTGCTAGGTTGCGTAAGTCCTTGATGTTAAAGACATAATATTCATCGACATTCCTTTTCGAGGGCTTAGTTTGCTCTTAAGGACCTTGTTTGGAGTCTTCTGCTTTCCATGCAGGATTTTCTTTCTAGCTTTGCTTTGGGCAATTGAAATGTGTGATTGCCTACCTTTGGAGGTGGGTTGGATATCCTTGTGCTCATCTTTCCCTAGGCCTCCCTCATTTCCTTCTTCTAATAGAACCAATGCAAGTTGTTTGGAACGGAGGGGATTGTTGGGTTGATCAACAGAGAGGAGCCCCCCTCTCTATCGACATAGGAGGTCTATTCAAAGACCTCTCCTTTGTTCTCCTTGTTGTTCATGAGGCTTTGATTGTCACTGGCTTCCCCATAACCCCCCTTTGTAACCATAAGGGTTGAAACTATTAGTTAGCTTCTTCCCATACTAGAATTTGGCGTTTTACCCCCCTAGACAACGGTTTTTTAGGGTTAGTAGTTACCCAGTACATTCGAGATTCCTATATCTAGACTATCATTTTTCCCCATAATGCACCAGAACCGAGAGGATGTGAATGCCTTACTTGGTTCAACAGTAGATTGTGACTCCATTAGGGTCTTCTTTCGCAAGTCCTTTGCTTCTAGCATTCAATCTTGTGGCCAGACTACGGTTGTGGTACCCATACCTTGATTAGCCTTCCTCAACTGCTTATCATTCCCTTGACTAGGATTTGACAAACATTGGATCTTTTGAGGAGATGAGGGATTCCCTTGAGTTAATGGGATTCCTTCGACGTCCTTCCTCTTCTAGACTTTCTTCATGAATTTGAGCTTACAATCGCTAGCTACATGGCCATCATATGAGTGGCATTGTGCAAAACAAAAAGGAACTTCGACATAGTCAATGGTTTGACGATCTTCCCCCAAACCACCAAAGAAATTTCTTCTGCCAATCCTTCATGTGGGTTGACGTCCACAAGTGCTATTGTGCGTTGGCTTGAATTTTTGAACCTTTTATCTGCTGCTAAGAAGGAACCAATCGAGTTCCCTATTTCCTTGAACATTTCCATGGATCAGAATTCCAGAGGAAGGCCAGAGAATTTAATTCATATAGGCTGCACAAATGATCTCTCCACCCTCAAATCGAAACATAGGCTCCACCTTTGTAGTGACGGGTGCATTGTTTCACCACCAATGCCTACCTAGGATTGTAGTTGTATCTTCATCTGTTCGAAAGATAAAGGCCATCCACCCTCTCACCAATATATGGGATTTTGGGATATATCAAAGTTGAGGTTCCCATATTTGCTTCATCCACTACCTAAGACTTGGTTTTGATATGAAATGGCCATAAAGTCGCCCCATGAGGGCTTTGTTTGCCATCCCTACGACTTGGTGCATTTTGATGTCTTCACCAAGAACTAGATTGATCTTTTCCTTTTTTTGACACACTTCTTGCCTCAAGGACCCTGATTTGTTGGAGAGTATTCCTTCCTCTTCACCTTAGCTCCTTCTCTCCCTGGAATATTAGGGTTACATGTATATGTCTTGAAGTGTTCCTTGCCTCCCAATTCTCCATCCAGAAAGGCATTGGTTTGATGTCTTCCTTTCTGTGGACTATCAAAATAGTTAATAGAATTTACAAATGCTATATCTTCTTGTTGCAAAAGCCTTCTATCACCATTGTCACCCTCAACACCATGGAATGGATATGGAAGGTTTGAATCTGTTGGCTTATGGCAAAAAGCACCACCTAGTTGAGGCACACTAGGGGAGGGCCATTGATAAAGAGGGAACATCCCTCCAAGGGTTCTTCATAGTAGTCTAGGATTTCCTCATCCCTGTGCATTGAGGAACCCTAGGCCTGCATAAACCCTAGCTCCTAGTAAGAGAAACCTATAAAACATGACCATCTGTTATTTCAACTCTCATGGCAAAAGAAAGAAGATTAAATAATGATGAATATGAAACTGAAGATCAGGAGCCCTGATTTTATAGCAATAAAATCATCACAGATCTGTTTTTCCCGAAGGGTTTTCCCAGGGGTGTTCACCCGAATATCTTGCGCAATGTGTGATTGGTTTATGTTTTTATGCTTCTGCTGAATTTTCGTTGATAACTTAGCTGTGCTAATAATTAATGAATCGATTTTATTTGGATTATTAGTCGAGTGCTGGGTTTGCAGGAAAATCAACATGGTATTAGAGCCTGGACTCTGACGAGGAAGCCATATTTGCATAAGATTGGATTTCTGCAGCGGGAATTTTTTTTCTACGAGAATTTTCTAAAAAGTTTGTAGTTGCAGAGAGGGTAAAGTGATTGTATGTCATACACCCGTACATATTGAACTCAGACTGCAGTGGACATGAGATAGCCAACTGAGAGGGATCGTGTGGACGTTGGAAAAGCAGTTGGGATGGGAGATTCGACTGCTGGGAGAAGGGGTCGATAGCTACAACATGATGTAAGAGAGATTACCAGTTTAGGAAGGGCCGATAACCGTAACTGCCACCCAACGAAGGGGCACGTGGGAGTTGTAGCGGCCTCGAGCAAGGGTGAGCTCGTGGGTTAGAGGATCTGACCCAACAGGCATCCTAAGTCAGTCCAGGGAGGTCCGGGCAGCGTGCATAATTGCTGGGCAACAAGGCAGCGTCTAGAAAAGCTTCGGGCAGCCCAAAAAAGGATCCAAGCAACTGTAAGAGGCTGCGAGCAGTGGGCAACAAGCTCGGGCAGCGGGCAACAAACCCGGGCAGTGGGTCCGGGAAGCTAGATTTGAGTTTATCAGCAAGTTGCAGAGATGGCAGCTTCGGGATTGTGATTCAAGGAAAGGTTGGATGAGGTGTCCAACTACAGTCCTTGGAAGGAGAGGATTATGTTGGTGTTGATGGAGAATGAGATCTGGGAATTTGCTAATACCCAGATAACTCCACCAACAGATGCGGTAGCACTGGTCATCCATAATCAACAGGATGTGAAAGCCAGACACATCATTCTAGATGGAGTGAAGGATCACTTGATCCTTCATTTATCAAGAAAGACAACAACTAGGGACATGTGGGAAGCTCTGAAGTGTTTGTTTCAAAGCAAGAATGAGAATCGCAAGATGATGATGAGAGAGAAGCTCAGAGACACAAAGATGACAAGATCAGATATGGTGACAAGTTATCTCACCTGGATTCAATAGGTTTGAGATGAATTGGCTGCAGTTGCGGAGACAGTGGCTGATTAGGAGTTGGTGAGGACAATGCTCAAAGGATTCAGGAAGGAGTGGACATCATTCATCAAAGTAGTTGTGGCATGAGAGACCCTCCTTGATTGGTCAAGGTTATGGAATGACTTCGCTCAGGAAGAGCTTCGAGATGAAGAACTGAATGGAGGTCGGCACAAGAATGAGGATGAGAACGTTGCTCTTGCCAACCGGGTAAAGAAGGGCAAGTTCAAGAAGTTTTTCGGTGGAGAGTCTACCTCTCGAGATGGAAAGAAGGACATGAGCAAGGTCAAGTGCTATGGATGTCGCAAGTTTGGGCACTATGCAGGTCAATGTTCGAAAAGAGTAAGGGGGGAAACGAGATGCAAGCAGATGTAGCTGAGTTGGAAAAGGCTTAAATGGATGAGTTTGCCAAGAAGTTTGAGCAGTCAGAGCTCTTGTTTCCTAGACTACCTTAGGAACCACATCAGTTGATGCATGGTTGATAGATAGTGGAGCCACATGTCATCTGACAGGAGCACGAGAGGTGTTTGAGAG
>ML781606.1:339657-361914 GCA_009831015.1 Picea engelmannii | reverse complement strand
AGTAGTTTAACTTTTCATGGTTAAATGATGGACATCGAATCAGGTATTCTCTTATCACTGTTTTCAGAGTCCTACAATTGCTAGACTGTTTCTTTTTAGCCTATTTCTCCTTCTCTTTTGTCATGGTCATGCTTTTGTTTCTGTTGCAGTTTAATCTAACAATGTTATCTGTCTCCTATAACTGCTCAAGTCCATGGTTATTGTTGACTGTCTTATACACGTTGTAAGTAGGCATTTTAGGAGTAAATAAGGGCTATTGAAAAACCTCACATTGTTGTAAAATTGATATTTTAGGTGTAATAATTAGCGGTGTAACCTGCTGTCTGCTGTCACAATATAGATTATGTGAACTACTTTTTCTTTTATCATCTCTAGTTGAGAGGCTTGAGTCAAATGTAAATTGATTTGATCTTTTTCATTTCTCATCTTTCTTTCTCCATCAGTGTTTCAGGGTCCCATAGTGTTGTTGTTTTGCTCTTTAGAATACTCTCTTAGTTGTTAAGAACGTTAATGTCTGCATTGAATGTAGATGCATCTATTATTTTAAGAGATCATAAAACATTTGCAAAACAAATTGACGAGTTGTCATCCTCCTGGTTTGTGGAGATAGGTCGTTCGCATATTAGCAGGTCTTGATCCATCTGTAAGTGGCGTGAACAATGGTGACGAGGAAGGGTGGACTCCACTCCATTCTGCTGTGAGCAGTGGGCATGCTAACGTTGTGGAAGCATTATTGCAAGCAGGTAAGATTCCTTGACACCATTCTCTTGATGCTCACTACTTGATAAGAAGATGCGGTGCATAGGGCAATTTGAAATAAATTAGGATTCTGAATATTGAAACAAAAAATTGTTGAAATATTTCTTGCCTACTTGTGCTCTGTTAATGCCATTGGAGTTATTATGATTTTATGATCACTTGTAAGTTGTAGCTCCAAAGTTTCAAGCAATGGAATATGTCCATTTATATTATTGAGTCATTGACGTATTGAGACTGTTAGTCTATTAGATGTGAGGTTTTTTGATACTATTGTTCTAATGCTTGCAAATTTGGTCAGATGATTTGGTGCAGACTGCAATCTGAAATGGTTTGCAATTCTGAAACATTGCATTAGAATATTGATTGTTCTCTGTTACTGCCATTGGATATATGATTTGTATCCAAGTTGAAAACAGTTATACATGTGCAATTATATTACTGTTAATTTTTAAACTGTCACTATAGATCCAATTGTGGGTGGGATAAGATCTGACCGTGGATAACTGGATTCATATTACATCAATCCATGTGACTATGAGACCCAGGTACTTGTTATATTTCTGAATGTCATTTAGAGGAATTGATTGGAACTCTTTTGTTGCCAGGTAGGGGAGCTGTTACCAAAAATAGACCATCAAAAGTTGTTCCTTTATAGTTCATATCAACAAGTGGGTTATGCTTACTATTGCCAAGGTTTTGCTGATGAATACTCCAAGTCCTCTGCTGGCGATAGTTTATATGTGCTTTTTCCTGAGGTCATCATAGATCCAAGTCCATCTGGAGGGAATGTTTGAATTGCTGGAATGTAGGTTTGTTGTTGATAAAATCAATCTACTATTTGTATATTGGAAAAATCACAATTATCCAACATACAGTTTATTCATGTGGGGTGTTTTCGATTGATCTTGCACTTAAGCTACAAAGTCCCAAAAGTGGTTGCAAGACTAAGGGTAACTCAAGAGGGCTATCACTGTCAACACAATAGCACCCCTTTTCTCTTAAGCCGGCTCTCCTTCATCACAAGGGGGTCTCCCTACGGTTAGGATTACTAAAGCTTTATGTGATGGAGGCTTAGGCTATAGTGAAGCTGTAGTCGAACTGTTAAATGTTTTGGCTCTTTTCGGGGATATTTTCTGTTTAATTTTGCTCGAAATCTGGTGAGAAATTGTTGGATCTACAGATATAAGTGGTTAATTCTGTATAATCTGAGTGCCCCAGGGGTTTTTCAGCATGCTGAATCCATTTCTACATTCAGAAATGCAATTTAAACAACAGAAAATTGTGATTTCGTGCAGATTTATATTGTCGGATTCCGGCGAAAGAGGCCAAAACGTAGAACAGTTGGACAATGCCTATAGTGAAGAGTTGTTTTAGTAAAACAGAAATTTAATGATTTATTAGCTTTATCTTTTTTAGGGTGGTTGATGGGGAATGACTAATGCCTAATATCCAAAAGGGCTTTTGAAGTCATAAAGTAACTATGAGGGCTGAATATGAATGAACAATGGAAGTAAAAACTGCTGTAATAAATGCAGAAATTTACCAATGGCTGTAGAATTTATGTGGCTGAAAATGAAGCAATAAAAGGTCCTTCCAAATGCGCCCTTGTATGATCATGCGAGACAATTAAGGAGAGATCTTACTTCTAGCTGAAAATCAATGATACATCTTTCTTAGAAATGAAAATCAATTAAGAAGCAAAAACAGCAAGAACATTATATAGAATGCACCTCATCCAAAGTTCTCCTCTAAGCGACAAGTCTGCCCTAACTTGAAACCCTTATTGCAGCAGCATTAAGCACAATTTCCAGCATCATAAATCTGAAGACCAACATTTCAACATAAATTTGAAGACATATTTTTCTGTAGATTTATAAAATATATTGATTGATAATGATTGATAAAATATGATGAATGTTACAATGAGCCTCATCACGGTCTACTTGTATGTGTTGACTGGTCACAAGGTGAAGGGGTATGTGCCCTTTGACTTTTCATTTAAGTTAATTACATTATTGTTATTATTTACTATATTTTTGTTATTATGTTTATAACATTGCCGCCCACTTAAGGAATGCTTTGTCCTCAAAGCATAGTAAATAGGATTCTCTCTAGTTAAGCATGTTTTCCGTGGTGGAATGAAGTTAATTTGTTTTTAGGGGTTTGACATCATTCATGCCTTGCGTGTTGGTGAGGTCTTTCTCTTTTTTCTGTTGTATGTTTGATTGTGTTTCTTGCTCCTTTTTTGTTAATTGTAATTGATTCTTCTTGAGAGCGGAATCTTCAACACCATATAATTTATAGTGTTTCCATTTCCAATTAAATTCCATGAATTGTTCTTCAAGTTTTGTGGTATAACTTCCCAACTGTTTCAACCATTCCGCACCTAGCACCATATCCATTTCTTAGAGCAGTAGAGCGTAAAGTCCTGTTTGTAGTTCTAGTTCTTGTATCTGAATTGAGACTTTATGACATCTGTTGAATTTAAAGCAGCTGCAAGAGCCATTCTCTGGGAGGATGGCAAAGACCCTAGTTGAGAACTAGGGCTCCCAGTGCACTCCTGGGGTTCTTGGTCTGGGACCAAACAGTCAGAGCCATGGCAAAAGACCCTTGTAAGGTCCCCCAGTAGATAACTGGGGTTCTTGGTCTGGGACCAAGCAATAAAGACCCTTGAGAGGGCCCCCAATATATGACTGGGGTTCTTGGTCTGGGACCAAGCAATTAAGTCCTTAGATATGTCTAGGGCCCCTGGACGTGTTCCAGGGTACCCATGTCTAAGGCATGGGTTGACCCTTGGTTTTGAACCTTGGTGGATAAGACCCCAGATATGTTCTGGGGCAACCTGGTTCTTGATCAGATAGTTGTTGGTGTGTGACCCTCTTTGAAGACAGGCATGACCACATGAGGGATGTATTCCATATGCAGTGATGATAAAGTTAAAAAGGTCACCTTGAGAATTATATGGACAAGTGTTGCCACCAAGTAACCTCATCCAAACCCCCACACTCTTGGTTTCTGAGCTTGAGTTTGTTTTGGGGTTTTGTATTTTTGTCTTAGGGGTTAATAGAAGAAATATTTAATTATAATATATTTAATTAATATTTATATTAATTAAATATATTATTTTAATTATATTTCTTTTTATCCTAACCCTTGCCTCAAAGTATAAATATGCACCCCTCCCCCTTCACTTTCACACACACTCATTCATTCCTCCTAAAGAAAATGGCAGACTGCTCTCTTGGTCTGTGGCCTCCTTGGTTCTGATATTTGTGGCCTCCTTGTGACTGATATTGCAGCCTCCTTGTGACAGCACTTGGCCTCCTTTAGTTTCAGATCAGCTCAGCCTATGCCAGGTCCCTTCCATGTTTTTGTTTGCTGCTGTGTGGGTGTAGGAGGTGGATAAACCTCTGCTGAAAGTGCTCCTGTTGCCATCTTCCTTGATTGCTGCTAGCCGATCCTCCACCAAGATAGCAGAACCCTCCTCAAGACTGCCGTCCCATACATCTTGAAGAGACACAGGCCGCGGCACCCTTGCTGGGCTGCTGGACCCTATTTACAGGCTGCCGTCCTTGTTTCCAGTTTTTGCTGTATGAGGGTTTGGTTCCAGTACTTGCTCTGTGAGGGTTTGGTTCCAGAACTTGCTGTGCAAGGTTTTTGATTCCAGAAATTGCTGTGTGGGTTTTGCTGTGTCTTGTGAGAGTTTTTTTTTCTTGGTGGCTTGGCTGTCCAAATTTCTTTTGGTATGAGATCTAACCCTTGAGGTAGATCCAAGATTTCTGAGACTTATCTGAGCATACTTTAATGGATTATTATCTCCTAGTTGTCATGCTCTTCTTCATTATAGAGGTAAGTTCATCAAGAGGTAAGTTCAGATCTATATTTGCTCATGCTCAAATTGTTTTATTTAGCCTAGATCTATATACTGTGCATGTTAATTATTGTTTAAAACTGATTTAGAAACTCTTCTACAGTTTTAGAATTGCTTCATGGTATAGATCTATCTTCTCATTTGTTCTAGTTTAGATCTGAGTACTTCACTCACTCATAAATGGTTTTTGTTTGGATCTAATCACTGTTTATGAACATAATCAAAATTCCAGTTCAGATCTGAGTGTTGTGCACACTCAGAAATTGTTTAAGGTTTAAATCTAACTGCTGTTCCATTTCTGATTTGATTTCCTAAGTTCAGATTTAACTATCTAGCACTCTACAGTTCAGATCTTCTATTGTATTATATTTCTGTTCTAAAGTCTGATTTATTTTAGATCCTTGCTGTTCTATCTAACTGAAAATTTAAAAGACAGTAATTTTCTGGTTTACTTCCCAAATTCTAACAACATCTTCCAACTTCTTTGACCTTTTGTCCATCAACAAGCTTAACAATGAGGTCCTTGGTGGGGTAGACGAAAAGATTTAGTTGTTTAGTGACAAAAATATCTATATAGTTATGAGTACTGCCGGAATCTACGAGTATTGTTATATTTCTATCTTTTATGACTCCTTTAAGGTTCAAGGTCTTAGGTTGCGGTTTCCTTGTCATGGTTGCCAATGGAACTGTAGTTTTTCTTTCTTCTTTACTTGGAGATTGGATCTTATTTTTTTTAGATGTGGTGGAATATATTTTATAATTGATTATAGTATTTGTTTTTTTTTTTGAAGTAATTATCTCTCTTTGAGGTTCGTTTTCTTCATTTCTATTTTTCTGGACACATGAGATTGAAGCTAGTGATGCTTTTTGCGGTATTTCATCATGGTCAAGATCTGAGTTGTATGCTATGGTAATTTCATCATCTGGTTTCTGTACTTCTACTTGCTTGCCATCCACTATTCTACAGTAGAGCAATGACATGTCTTAATGTCTATGCCCTGGTGTCCAATTTTTTCCACACTTATGACAATTGTTTTTCTTCTTTTTCTCTCTCTCTGATTCACTACTGGATGTTTTTGATTCCTTCTTCACTTTGTAAGTATATAGTTTTTTGTCGTTGCATCTATTCCTTGGTGACCATTTGTCTTCACAATATCTACATTGTTCACCCATTTCTTATCTGGGTCCTGGGTTTTCGTCTTCCCTTAAAGGGGATGGTACATACTTGTTAGACTTGTCTATAGATTCTTTATTTGATCTTTCATTTGGATATTTGTTTGATCCTTCTAGACTTGTGAATGATGGCTTATTGAACTTGTTTTTGTGTTCAATTAGTTTTGCCACATGTTGAGCATCTTCAACATATTTAGGGTTCCATAGTTTTATTTCACTACGGATGTAATCCTTCAATCCACAGATATACATTTTTAGCAATTGTTCATATGTGAATCTACTTTGTCTTGTTGCCAACACTCCCATTTGTGTGTATAGTCATTTACGTTTCCTTTTTGTTTAAGATGCATGAATTTGTTATATAGGTCATCGTCTTCTTCATCGTGGAACCTTTTTAATAAGGCTATTGTGAAGCCTTGTCAATGAAAAGAGCGAGCGTCACATTTTTTGGACCACCATAGAAACCAATCATAAGCTTCCCCTTCTAAAATGTTGGAGGCTGTCATTATTTTTTCTCGTTCACCCAATGAAGGATTTGATTCGAAGATACCCTCCATTTTGTTGACCAAGATGACAACTCCTTTATGGTCCTTACCATCATATTTCGGTAGATCTTTTTTAAATTTTTGATCATATCTATCTTGAAATCTTGGGTTATACAAATTGCCTGAAAAATTTATTTCTGGCTCTTCTTGATTACTCTGATCACTTGTATTTTGCGATTCTGGACTCTATGGTGGTCTTCGGTAAGCTAAGGGTTTTGCACATAATGTGTCTACTCGTTCGGTTAGTTGGCCAATTCTTTCGATCTGTTCATTAAGCATTCTTGTAGTTTCATCCTTGTCGATGCCCCTCATTCTTAATAAGTTTTGTCATCGTTCCTCAGATGTGTTTATTAATGTGTCAATTTTGTCTTCTTTTTCTAATATTTTATCAATTTTTTCTGTTAATGTTTTTTGTCCTTAGTCGAATTCTTTCTGACTCTTCCCGACATTACTGAGATGATATTTTATGTCGTTGAATTCCTCTCTATAACGATTCATATCCACATGTAACTCATTCTTTTTCTTACTTGATTCCATATTTCTATTTTATATAAATAAAACCCCCAAAAAATATTTTAATGATAAGGTGATAAAGTGAATTTATAAAAAATAATGGTAAAGTGACTTCATAAGATAAGTTAAGTTAATGAATATTGGGGGGCATGATTTTTTATGAAAAGTCACGAAATAGTCAAAGGACGAGTTGGAATGTACGGAAAACAATCGACGTGGATAGCGAATCATACGATATGACAACAACAACGGACAAGGACAACAATGAATTGTACAACGGCAACAAATTGTACAGTAGCAACAGTGGACAGGTATGGATGAAGACAGATGTACGGACAGGGCGCAGACCATACAGATAGAGTGCTGGCAGTACAGATAGAGCGCGAATAGTACGGATAACGATGGCTGTACAACGAATGACTTGTACGGATTGAGTGACCGCCGTATCTGTACGAACAGGTACAACTTTTGCTTAGCTCTGATACCAATGTAATAAACAAATCCTGTTTATGTTTGAAGACAGATTTTTTCTGTAGATTTTTAAAATATATTGATTGATAATGATTGATAAAGTATGATGAATGTTACAATGAGTCTCGTGATGGTCTACTTATATGTGTTGACTGGTCACGAGGTGAAGGGGTATGTGCCCTTTGACTTTTCATCTAAGTTAATTACATTATTATTATTTACTATATTTTAGTTATTATGTTTATAACATCAGCAAAACTGTAGCAACCAAGAATATTTGATATGCAAGAATCACTCCAACACATCCTCCAAGGCAAGATGTCCTCTCCTCTTCTTCTTCACAATTCCACCTTAGGGTTTTATCACAAAACCCTAATCTCCAATCTCCAAGGGATAAACCCTATCCCTAGACCTCCAAGATACTCCAAGATACTTCGAGAAGACCAAGAGAGAGAGCACATGTGAAGACTCTAGAGAGAGAGAGGGAGGCAAGTGCATGCTCTTCTCTAGGTCACATCTCATCACAAGAATGAATTTAAGTGGGAGAATGAACATGTATGAATGGAAGGACTCTCTTCTTTCTCTATTTATATGAGGTAAGGGAGGTCAATAGTACAATGTGGGCCTTAGCCCTTACAATCAACTTACAATGAGCAGTTGTAGGCCAACGCAAGTGAGATGCTACACTCTAAAGTACATGTGTCTTGCTTCAAGGTGATGTTGTGCACAATAATGGCTCCAAGGTGATGTAGCTAMTTAAAGGTAAGTCCACATCCCTCCATCACAAGTCTCCATGGACTCCATCCATCATCCTAAGAAATTTACTCTAGYGGGTCACCTGCCCTTGCAAGAATACTATCGAGCCCCAAGCATCCTTGAGCCATTTCCAATCCTCCGAACAGGTATCCAAGCCGCCACATGCCAACTAGRGCCTGATGCCGTCTTCTAAGATGAATAATGGCACTCTCCAAGCAAGTGGATCCTTCATTGGGCTTGTTACCACATATATTGCATGGGGTTGCACAAGTGGTTCTTGATCGTATGAGTCCGATTTTGGYAGGTTGATATCTTGATCCTAGCCTTCAAAAGGTTGSGATGTTGGTAGACGTAGCTTATTGCAGGGGATGCAAAGTAGCTTATGTGGTGGATTGTCATGGCTCGATTCTCTTCACAGTGGYATATAATGGTTGTTGGAGCTTCGGGTTTAGAAGTTCACGATTATGATGCTTCGATTGATGATTATGAGATACTCCTTAGTTTTATGGCATATCTTTGGTGGAGGTTGTCATGGTTACCCTTGGACTCYGTTTATTCTGACTTTGGTGGGTTGTGCTTTTATTACCTTTGTGGAGTATACCTTCATTGACATAAGTGTGTATGTGATTTTATATGCCAATGAGCCATCCCTTACATCCATCCATCCATTAAACCTTTGGAGTGCCGACTACATTACTATGACTTTCCCTCTTTATTTCATGTATTCACCCCTTACACCATCATCTTTTCATAAGTTCAACCGTATTTTTCATTTTATCCAAGGGGCTTACACATGTGATATTTTGTTAAACCATCCCTTTTTCACAGTGAGTCACTTTATTCCTAAAAGGGGAGTCACTCACTTTATGAACTCACCATATACCATTGGGGTGACTTGATCTAAAGTTATATAAAACCACAAATGCATCAATCATATATTTACACCCATGTGCTTAAAATGGCACATATGTGGAGGCAAGATAATATATTATATTCTTGGTTCTCTTATGCACATAGCTCACAAAGTACCATTAAGAAGCCGTGGATCTTTATGTACACATGATCATGATGGTGCATGAATATATTAGAGCATAGAGCGACCTACCTGTGGATGGGGCCATTCGACCACTATTACATGGCAAAATCAAATAATATTTAATTGTGGGCCAATCTCTCCCTTAACCCCACAAATGATTGGGCTGAATTTGTCTTCATACCATGAGATGGACGCATGGGAATTTTTTATTGGAAGCAACCATTTCATTGGATATGTGTAGCTTGAAGCTTGCCCTCAATGATACTCCACATATTATGAAAGTATCATATTGTATGGGCTGATTATTAACCAATTGATCACGGGTTGATGGTTGTTGAAGATGTGGTAAGGGGTCGTGGATTAATTTTGTGTCATATATGTTTGTTTGAGCTGCCTTTGGAGCTGAGTTAGTATGGTGTGGGTCCATCCGCTTGCATGTTGATGGGTTCGTCCCTCCTTTCATATTGTTTTACACGGTATCGATGGCATATAGATGGAGCGTTTTCCAGATTTCATTCACATATCAGCCATTGGAATATTTGGCACAGATTTCATCCACATATTGGTGGTTGGAATATTTGACATAGGATGGCACGCAACATTGAGTATGTAATTCAATTAACATAACATGGAGCCACATTCCAATTCATTGAGCCGCCAAGCATACGGTCATGTGATTGAGCCACTTACATTTGTTAAGAGATGATGGGGCTGCTTTCAAAATGCAAGATGAGTTTCCTTTGCTAAAGATGCCTTCTATGAGCAGTGATTACCATATCTTTCAACTGCCTTATAGATTGAATCTATTAGAGTTGGGCACAGAGTAGTGGGGTCATCTTTTACCATGAATGGGTGTCGTACTCAGCCACTCCTTTTTATGGTGTGATTTGCAAGTTGGGTTAATGTTGCATGTATCAAAGTCACTTAGCCACATTGGGGAGCTCTACACTTCCAACACTTTCCAACTCTTTCTATAAAGAAGGAATTATTATCTTTTTTTTAATTGTAAGAGGTGAGCTAAGACTCTATTTAAAGAGAAACTCCCTTACTTCTTAGGGCATGGTTGGATTTGGGGGACTTCTCTCCCTTGGAGCTTAATGACAAATCTGTTGGATGTGTTTTGGAGGTTCTGCAACTACATTGTGGGTGAGATTGTTTGTATTTCTTCTGGCTATTTCTCTTATTTGCTGAAATATTTAGACATATGCTCAAGGAGTAAGAATCTGGTATACTCCTTCCATTTTCATATTAAGTTGTCATTGGGGTAGTGCTCATGCTTGCATCTCTTTCTCTACTTTTGGATGAATGCACCTTGACATTGTTCCAGATAGTTGTAATTTCCTTGAGTGTTGGATGGTCTGTACTCTAGTGTTATCCCTGAATATATTTCTGCAATTTAAGACAACAACGAAGGAGTTCATGTAGCTTGTCTTTTCAGTTATGTGATCATCTTTCCATCTTTATAACAACCTCCCATTTGAAACTTGTTGTGACCCCATTCGCCCACTTGACTAGGCACTAATCTTCATCTCTACCATCTGCTTTATTTCTGCAGTTTCTATAACCCTGTTTTGTTGGAAATAACTCTTCACATCACATTTTATTTCATAGCTTTAATCTTCAACAATCCTATTTAGGGAAGCCTCCCTTGAGCTGGAGGAGAGCCGATCTAAAGAGTAGAGGGGAATTGGTGAGGTGACAATGGCTAACCCCCTAGGTACCCAAATCTATCATCCAAGTGCTTGGGACTTTGGCATATTCATGATGACAAATTGTGTGGTAACATGGCCCTAATTAAGGGTGTCCACCAAACTGTCAAGAGAACTCTAACCTCTAATGGAAGAACACGAAACCAACAATCATCTAAGGTCAAGCATCCACCGAGCAAGCTATCTTGATTGTGCAAATCCATTAAACACTATCTCTCATGTGCCAATCCATCTTAGACCATCTAGGTGTTGAACATACGGCATGTACCCAAATCTCATGAAGCACCCCAAGCATGGTATAAACACTTTTAGAGTGACCTTGAAAGTTAACAACATTTGACCAAGACCAAGTGTAGCTTATTGCCATGTGGCACCCTCCCAAGTAGGATGTTCATCTTCAAAGGCTCCTGTCCTATTCATATCCTCCATCCACATCTCTGGCCCTAGGTTCAACCTAGGAACAAGGTTCTCCATCAATGACGCAACAAAAGGTAACGTAATCCATATAACCATGCTTCCTAGTACGTGTCGAATGTGCCCAAATAGATTCTCATGGTGAAATATGCATTCGAAAAAGCCTCCATCAAACCAACAACACTCCTCCATGCCTTTGGCTGATGAATGGTGCTTGGGCAAGATGTAACAAGTTGTATGGCTTCAAAGTCTCTCCCTGCAACCTGTAATTCCAAAGATCTTCTGCTGTGCTCAGTGAGAGAGGAAATCCCATGAAAATGCGAAATGCACCATGCATTTTCAAGGGGTAACAAGTCCCAATGATGAGGTGAACTTTGGGAGTTCAAAAAACTTAGTAAATATCAATGTAAGCACAAGACCAAGTGTCTCTGGTCTGATGGTAGAGGAGAATACATTGGTAATGCTTTTGCACTTGCATGGGTAGAAGCTCTTTATTTCACTTTTCAGGATTTTTGGATTAGGTGCATGGGTCCACCCGCCTCATGGAAGGTGCACTATATCACCTGTCTAGTATACTCCTTCCTAGATTATAGGTGGCTATAGTGAGTCTTTTCAGGGAGTTATCATCTTTATGACCTCGTCACTCACTATGTGATTGAGCATCACGAGGCTTTCTTGGATGAGACTGTTCCTCATGGTTTTCCAAGATCTCTTCCATCACTTCTTTCTAATGATGGTTTCAGTGATGATTATTAGCATGTCTCCATAGGACTTGCATCTTCTTCTTTGGTAGAGTTACTTGTTGATGACTCGACTTGTTGTGGTGGATTTACGATATCTTCTCAAGTCTTCATGCACCAATGGGTACCTTTTTGAGCTCTTATTTTGGATAGTCTCCAAAGACAGGTTTACTTGTTCATTAGACACCTCTCCTATTCTGGAGGTCTCTTCTAGCCTTCCCTCTTTTGACGAGGATATGTAGCCTATTGACGAGCCTTCTTTCAATGAGTTGTCTAGTGATGTGATTTCTTTCGATGAGCAGTCTAGTGATGAGTATTCTTCAGATGAGTAGACCACTACTGAGCTCTCTTCAACTGAGTAACCCGATGATGATCTCTCTCCGGATGTGTAGTGTAGTGATGGGCTTTCCAACTCTAAATGTGTAGATGGTGATCCCTCTACATTTGCAACCATCTAGTTTAGTGATGACTCTTATGATGATAATGATGATCCTATGGTCTCATTATCACCATCTCTACCCAAGTGGTGTATTGCTACTCTCATTGATGTTGTTGACTTTCTTGCTTAGCCTTCTTAGCATTGAGATTTGCGCTTGCCATTGGCCCTTATTTCAACCAACCCTCCTCTACTTGACAAATATGATTTTGCCCCATTGAAGACCCCTTGTAGCATGATCAATCCTAATATTGATCATGACGACTTTCTTTATGCGTGCTGATGACCCTAATGTACCATTATGGGTGTGTGTGTGTGGTTATCTTCTGTGATAATGTATGGATGTGATATTGTCTCTATGGTCCCTTGTTCAATTTAAGGAGGGTTGTTGAGATATTTTGGCTAGTCTTCACTCGTGGCCACGTGCAAGCCCACTATGTGGGTAGTTGAGGCCCTTAATGGTTCGACCTTGTGGATAGTCGTGGGTTATTACACCAATTATTGCACATTATTGTCTTTTACTCTATGACTGACCTAGTCTCCCTTTGAGAACTAGCATCCTAAATCCTAAGTGATTGGTATAAACACACCAGTCACCTCATTTGTAATCATCTCATTCAAATGATTGTTATTAATCCCAAGGGCATCCTATTTGTTGTGCACCCTCTTGCATCCCTATTATGCACCCTCTTGAAGTCTTATGTGTTCATGGTATGTGATACATCTCTCTTATGTTTATCATTATGCCATTGTTACATTTCAACATTGCTTATCTTATTGGATTAGGGTTTGTTGGAGAATTCACTGTAGATCATCTACCTCATTATTTCTAACATCATGAACTATTGATATTGAATGATGAACTGAAAAATGGTAAGTTCACTTTGATCATGATGTATCCACAAATCGTTGATGTCGATATCCGCTAATATATCCATGAACCATCGATGTTGAATGATGAACTTTTAACAAGTCCAACTTGTAATGTATCATGATCCATCAACAAGATCACCAGGATGAGAAATTCATTCTAAGTGTAACACACACAAAAAGCTAGAATGGGAAATTGCCATGATTGAAGAGTACAACTTGTTGGAAAATAATACTTGTGAATTGGTCCCCTATCCATAAGGTAAGAATGTCGTCAAATGCAAATGGATATGTAAGACTAAGTTTACTTTGGATGGTGTTGTTGAAAGACATGATGATCGGTTGGTAGTAAAAGTTTTTTCACAACAAGAGTGTATTGACTACACTATAACTTTTACTATTGTGGCCAAGATGAACTCTATTTGAGTTGTTTTTTATCTCGTTTAGTATTGGTTGGGATGTACATTGGATAGATATAAAGGGTTCCTTCTTACTTGGGGATCCCAATGAGGAAATCTATATGAAACAACCACTAGGATTTGTGTGGAACGAAAAGCTAGTGTGCTCATCAAAGAAATATTTATATGGGTTGAAACAAGCACCTTGGGCAAGGTATAAGAAGACTGCTAAGTTTTTTCTTCATAATAATTGCAAGTGGATTAACCACATCATAATATTTATGTGTAGAGTGTGAATGGTGAGATTCTATTAATTGTTCTATATGTGGATCACTTGATTATCGCAGGGAGTGGTGGATTCATTTCTTGGTTTGAAGGTGAAGTTGAAGGATACGTTTGAGATGACTTAGGCCTACTTCTTTTCTTTCTTGGCATTCCAAGTTATGTAATTGGATGATGGTATCTTAAGATCTTAGCCTAAGTATGCATTGGATCTCTTGAAGAGTTTTAGAATGAAAGATTGCAAGTCTTGTGTTGATTTTTTGTAAACCCAGTACCGACATATTATTTTGAATAAAACAGATTTATTGAATAAAAAACACAGCACACGAGATTCGGGTAAACACCCTTGGAAAAACCCTTGCGGGAAAACCAGTTCTGAGTTTGATTTTATTGCTAAAAACCTTGGGCTCCCGTCTTGGGATAATGGCCCATCAGATGATTACAATGCTGCAATTGATAGCCTATCCCACTTGGCTGCTATCTCCCTCGCTGCCCCCTACACCCTTTCCTCAGCCCTGCCTACTCAGACACAAGTACATGAGCACGACTCCCTCTTGCTCCTATGCACTCGTTGTGTTCCTCTCACTTTCCTTAGATCTGCTTTTATAATCTCCTAATGACTAAAACCTTATCTCCAAAGTGATCAACGATCAAGATCTGATCTTGATCTCTTGAGATCAACGGTTGTGACTTAATCTCTCGTTGAGATGACTTAAATCACTTAAGTCACTCAACTTTATAAAAAATCACTTTAGTCATTAAATAAAAGCCACATCAACAATATAGTTGATATCTAGAGAGTGTCGCTCGGACACCTCTGCATGCTAGGCACTGCCAATGCAGAAGTACCAGTTCGAGCTACCCCAAAAACTAACACTCCCTCTCAGCGAGGAAGGTACTTCTAGAAGAACCTCCTCCTGGATCAATTTCTGACCCCACCAAACCTGTTGCTGCTGTAGCTGCTCCCTCTGAACTAGAAGACCCTCTTGCTACCGCCGTTGCACTTTGATCTAATCTACTATCCAAGATTCCATTGGACCCCACTACAGGCTGTCCCAACATCCTATACATCATACCCTCCCTGATGCCAAGCCTCATTGTTGCATTCTGGGTATCTGTTCCCTCTGAACATTTGAGTACTTGTCCATCCTCGAATGTAACTGCATACCCCATGTCCTCCGGGGCTGATACAAAGAGAAAATTTACCTTCAACCTTGGGACATACATCACTCCTACCATCTCTAGAGAAACTCTCGACCCTAGCTGGAATCTAATGCATCCAACCCCCTTCACTGCATGCATGGTATGCATCCCACTCTTCACATAGCAGTCTGAGTCTTTCTTTGAAACACTAAGGAACATCGACCTCATTCCTGTTATATGGCGAGATGAGCCATTGTCCACAACCCATCTCCAAACCTCAATCCCAATGTTGCAATCTCAACAACCTTCTCAAATTTGGCCTTTCGGACTTGCTGCTAGGTTCTACTACCCGCTGCCTAGACCTGCTACTCGCTACTCAGACCTTGCCCGAGGCTACCCGGGGCTGCCCTCAGCCTCCTGCTACTGCCTAGGTCCTTTTTTGGGCTGCCCGGAGCTTTTTTGAGCGTTGTCCGACTATCTAAGCCTTCTGCCCGATAGTTATGTTTGTTGTTCGAGGAACTTGCCCGCTACTCGAAAAATTTTGGGTAGTCTTTGGAGCTCTCTGGGCAGTTTTCTGCGGCCCTGCTTGACCTGGCGGTTCTCTCCTTATGCTGCCGACAACTCCCTTCACGTGCCTATGCGACCACTTATCAGCCGACGACACTGTTTGGCTGTCGACTGCTCACATTTTCCACCGCCCAACCCTCAAACCCTTCACAGACTCGTTCCCTTCGACAATCTCTGCTGTTGAAAACCAATTACTCAACAACACCTTCTACCCAACAACTCCTCCACTGTCAACTACCGGCACTGATTGCTCTGTCTATGCTCCTACCAACTTCTGTAGACTTGGCGACTCGCTCAACACAAATCTGCTGGCTCTCTTTTGGTTGGCGGTTTGCTTTCTATGGCCTCCTAACAGTGTTTTCTCAATCTCTGCCATCGACAACTCCACTTTAACCCAATGCGGCTCCTCAACACCTGCGCGGATGCTCCTCCGTCGTTGACCCTCGCGAGCCATGCCTCTCGCGTCCAATTCTGGCTTGACCTTTACCTGTCTCGGTTGGCTGTTGCTGCTACTCCGACGACCGACTCTTCCTCTAACTCTGCGGCTACCTGCTTACTCGCGTGCATCGTCTCCCTCATCGACTAGCTTCATCTGCTGCGTCACCACCTTGCTCGACGACTTCTTCAGTTGGCTTGACTCTTGTTGTTGGCTGCTTGCTTCCACGACCCGCCGACTTTCCAGCAACACGACGACTGCCTCCCACAGCCTTCACCTTCGCTTATGAGACTCAGTTGGTGCGCCCACTCACTCAGCAACACACCTCACAACAACCTCACAACGCTTACTTTTCTAATCTTTGTCGGCAAGACATTTACTCAACCCGAGTTTCCTCTGTAGACCTGCTCACCTGATCCACTTTTGCAGCGTACGATCCTTACTCGACCCTGTTATCCCCAACTCCTAGGGATAACTAAGGAGAAGATGTGTCGAGGCCCTCAGGTTGGAGACATGGAGTACCGAGAGACAACCTGACCAACAATGTCCACTTGCATAGACAGAGACCCACCTTGCCACCACAACTCCAGGTTCATCACGACAATATCTACCACATCAGCTGGCTTTCGAAAGACATTGGGTTTTGCTCCATGAGGTATAAGCCAGGTATTATGGTGAGTGTCATTTCAATATTTGAGGCATTTGAGTTTGTTGCATTTATTACTGATTTTGATTATGTAACATTTGCTTGGACATTGTGCTCTTTGCCCTGTTTCACTTTGGTGGTTGACATTGCGCCCTAGTAAGTGGGTCACCCTTAGGGATCGGTTTGCTACTGGGAGGTCCTCTTGATGAATCATTGTGCCATTCTCGACCATACTTGTCACTTTCCACACTTCATCCCCTCATCCCCTTACCTTTTGGGATTTTTGGGTGTATTGACCCAAGAAGGGGTTGTCCCTCATTTCATGGGAAGAAGGGGCTGAAGGCCCAGAGGCTTGTAGCTGGAAAAAGATAAAAGACAATCATTAACCTTCCTGATGCTCGCCTAGGGATCCCGAGGACAATGGAATGTCTCTCATAAGAAACTGATGGGACCCGTAAAAAATAACTAATAACAAAATGCCAACCAAGGTGGAGCATGTGTGGGCACTGTTTTTAATGCTTAGGTAGAAGCCCCACACATGTTTTCAACTTGGGGAAGCATGATGTGACCAGGGCAGAGTCAAGGTGGGCACAATTTTTCATGCTTAGGTAGAAGCCCCACCTTGGCTTCAACTTGGAAACATCCTAAAAGATTAAAAGACAATAAATAGGCTTGGAAAAAGGTAGCATTGAAAACGAAGGTGCAACACACCCTCTACAAAGGCACCCATAAATGAGACACTGCAACCCCTTGTATGTCATGAACCCCATGCCCAAAAGTCTTCCCTCCATCCATGACACCTCATTCACATGACTTAGAAGGAGGTCCCCTTGTGAAACACCCCTAAACTTGAGGTACAATTCACCCAATAGGTCATTTTGTCAACCCTCCCATACCTAAACTTGGAAAATCACATAGGGTCTTTGAGCATTGGTTTATTTTGATGAGGTGGTTTGGATGTACATGCTTAGATGGCTCTTTTATTGATTTGATTTACTCATCATGATGCATTTGACTTCAGATCCTTGGAGGACGTATCCATTTGTCTTTGCAGGACCTAGCTGGTGGACAATTTTGGAAGAACAAGCCTAGCTTGGGCTTCCACGGGGTTTGAAGCCCACAGGTTGGATGCCAAGGGCCCACACTCCGAATGACGATGACATGCCTTTGGAGGCCTAGAGGACACCTTGGAGGATCTTGCCCACCCCCTACATGCCAAATGACTTTCTTAGAAGGGGAAAAATGTCACCTTTTGGGGGCTTGACGTCACCTACGGCTAGGTTTTGGTGGTGATGATGGACACCTGGCACGTTTTGAAGGAAGAGGTCCATGGATCGTGGAAGAAATGTCTTGGTTGAAGACTATTGCCTTTGGAGGCCTAGCCTTTCCTTCTCCAACTCAACGACTTGACCAAAAGTGCCAAACGTTGCCCAAAAACAGGGTGACGCCATGTTTCTAGGGTTTATTTTATGTGCAAAGTATGAATTAAAAAAATTTATTTTTGTAAAGGGGCAAGATAAGGTTTGTTGACCCCTTCTCTTGTGTTTTACCCTAGGTTTTGTGGACAAACTATGTTTAGAGGATTTGTATAAATAAAGGTCATCTCTATTTCATTTTCGATCATAGCTCTCCCATTATGACAAGACATTGGCTGAAATTTGCGCTGTCATGGGCATTTTTGGTATCTCTCTCTTGTGCAAATGCTTCTTGGTGATATCTCTTGGTGAATGGATGAGGATAAGTGGTGTGCACCTCTTGGAGGCTTCTTTACTTGCTCTTGAATTGTGAATGCTTGGTGAACTAGGGTTTGATCCCTCTCTCTCTCTTGGAATTGGTAAGGGAAATCTGCATTTATTAGTTATTTTTTGCTTGTTCTTGGTTTTTGTTGGTTGAAACACTAGGAGGAGTATGTTGCATACACCCTCCATTAAGCTTCACCTCATTTGCTAAGTTTATAAGTCATTTTGGGCAAGGGTTGTTAGGAGAAGTACAAGTGTGTACACCCTCTTAGATTTACCCTAGTTTGATTAGCACACCCTAGGGAGTAAGAGGATTTACACCCCTCGGGATCTTGTTGATTTAACTTGTGTTTTAAAGACTCCATTCATCCTATTTTCAAAGGCACTAATCTGATTTTTTGCATTGGAGAAATAAAATGTTTGGTAAACGTGTTTTGACGAGATATTGAAATTGTTTAAGTTGGAATTTTTTCTGCATGCTAAGAGCTTGTCAAGGCCACTAAGGTGTATTGATTGGCTTGGTCTTCTTAGAGCTATAACTCATTAAAAGCTACAGTCATTAGGGCTGCAACAAAACATCTTCTTTGCTTTACTTTAACTTGCAATTTGACCATGGAAATTTGCTAGTAAGCCATTAATATTACTCTACTGCTAATTGGTAAACTTTTGGTTGGATTACTTGCTTGTTTTCATGGTTAAAAGTTCCTGCTGTAGCAAATCACTGCTACAGCCACTTGGCTGTCACAAATATACTCTGAAAACTTATCATAACAACCATCTATTACCACTAAAAGGTGTGCTAGAGTGTTGAGAACTTATCTACATGTTTTATGCTTCATAACTTAACTAATCCTTGATGTTTTAAGTGGTTTAATCTGCAGTAGTTATTTGATTTCATTGCTGATATATATCTTTGTTAACTGCTGCAATTAGGGACAACAAACTTAACTTGCTTGTCCACTTAACATATTACGTGCATACTTGGCTTTTCTTGTGTCTCGGTCAGGTACAAACACTCTCCGCAGGTACCCAAAGACTTGGCAACCTTAAACCACTTCCGAGATGTGCCATCAAAGCCATCATCCACATAACAACTTGACCTATAGGGGTATTCATCTCATCATTTCACTTTCCGTCTCATTTCCCCCTAGGGTCACTCGAGATTCCCGCTTTGAGGAGATCACTTCATCTCTAAAGTGGCAGGAATACTTATCTAAGGTGACAGTGGGTAGGTGTTCTCTTAGTTGTTACCATATTGTGGTTTGGGTCGGGCTTTGCCAAACCTACAACTTGTGTGATAACAGGCTCGATTTTCTCTACGTGATCACAACACTTAGTGGCCCGTACTTTCTACCAGTGCCCATGTTCTCGATCCGTTGGTCTGTGGTCCGTACGACTATATAACTGTATGACTTCCTTTTTTTTTTAATTACCCCGCAGTTTACTAGCCTGGAAAATAATTTTCCCATAGACCTGTACCTCATTGCAAACCTCGCTCTCATGCAATCTGGCATCACCTTTAGAGTCTCGGCTCTGATACCATGTTGATTTTCTTTAAACCCAGCACCGACAAATTATTCTGAATAAAACAGATTTATTGAATAAAAAGCACAACTAGGTTACTCAACAAAAATATAAGCGGAAGCATAAAACAAAAACCAAACACATTTGCACACGAGATTCGGGTAAACACCCCTGGAAAAACCCTTGCGGGAAAACCAATTCTGAGTTTGATTTTATTGCTAAAATTTCTGGGCTCCCATCCTGGGATAATGGCCCATCAGAGGATTACAATGCTTCAACTGATAGCCTAGCCCACCTGTCTACTATCTCCCTCGTTGCCCCTTGCACCCTTTCCTCAACCCTGCCTACTTAGACACAAGTGCATGAGCAAGACTCCCTCTTGCTTCTATGCCTCTCACTCTCCTTGGATCTGTTTTTATAATCTCCTAATGATTAAAACCCTATCTCCAAAGTGATCAACGATCAAGATTTGATCTTGATCTCTTGACTTAATCTCTCATTGAGATGACTTAAATCACTTAAGTCACTCAACTTTACAAAAAAATCACTTTAGTCATTAAATAAAAGCCACTTCAACAATATAGTTGATATCTAGAGAGTGTCGCTCGAACAGCTCTGCATGCTAGGCACCGCCAATGCAGAAGTATTGGTCCGAGCTACCCCAAAAACTAACACCCTGTATTAGTTTGAAGTCAAATTGACTAAGGATTGTGATTCTGCAAGATCGATGCTACAATATGCATGGAACTTGTTGGTAGTCTCATTTACATGACTCATAGTTGATGAGATATTGTTGTTGTTGTTAGTTTGGTCTCCAATTTCATGCAAGATTATAAGGAGAGCCATTTGAAAGATGCAAAGAGGATTGTACGATATGTCAAAGGTATGTATCCATGTGGCGTCAAGTATCTCAACATAAATTCAATTCAATTGGTTGTATTGCAGAATTTTTTAACCTCCCAAAAGAGGGCATCAAGCCCTAGATCATGAGCTAATTTATTTTTTTAGATCTAAAAATATTGTGTCATACTTCATGTGCATGTTTAATACAATGTAGTGAATAAGGGCAACATATTTTATGTAGGTGAAATTGGAGCCACCTTCAAAACCCTTGTTATTGGAGGGTATGATAGGTGATTTTCATGGTAGTGAAGGAGGATGCATGTTGGAGCATGTACATCAGCGTTTGGAGAAACATACGGTGGTCCATGGAGATGATTCATGGCTTGATGATGGGTTTACATATTCACATGCCGGAGGTTATATTACCCCTATCCAATATTTGATGGATCAAGCTTCTAGTGAGACATGCTTACCTTCGGATGATTTTGATGTTTATCTTCAAGAGCTCACTTTAGTTGCCAGATGTGCAGTGATGGAGATTGCAGCATATGCCACCAGGATGCTTGCATAGCCTTGTTTTGGTTTATTGCAAAAGACAAGGGGAGATCTCATATTGTTGATGAAATGGTATGGTGGTTGGATTGGATTTTTTTATTTTACCCAGCGTTTGTATCTTCTTGTTGTAGTGTAGGGTAGGAAGAATAAGCTAGATTATTTGTGAGCATTATGTTTCATTCATGTTATGTTCCCTTTGGCATTTTGGCTCATGCTTGGTTTGTAGAGTTGTTTTTTAAAAAACTTTGTAAATTGAACAAGAATATTTTGAATTGTATGCTGGAGGTTATAGAGATGTGAAGTTTCGGATCCATCACGTCACCTATTTCCAACCAGTTTATCTCCATGGAAAGTACATTGTGCACATCAATAACCCTCATATATTCTAGAGTTCTCTTGCACCATGTAGTAGCATGCAGTCCCCATATGGAGCTAGTTGTTACCGCTTGAAAATGCAAGTCCAATTTGCATTTTCAGAGGCATTCTTTTCAACAATATTGCACCAACGCATTTTGGAGCATGGTATGAGTCATTTCGAGAGGTGGCGATGAAGATCCATGTGTTCTCCTTTTGTTTCACATGTTGAGGTATATTCACATATTTTAAGGCTTGTTTTATTGTTGAGTTCACATATTTGGAGGCAAGGTTGCACATGTAGCAGACATTCACGTTTTGGGGCACTTATCTACATATTTTCATGCATATTTCTCCATTGGAAAGTGCCTTTGGGGTGTCTTCATAGTTTTCAAGGCAAAAGTTACATATTTAAAGGCATTTCTCACAACTTGGGTTCATCTCACATCACATGAGGCATTTCTACATATGTTGAAG
>ML781606.1:305762-322704 GCA_009831015.1 Picea engelmannii | reverse complement strand
GCCTAAAGTGAGGAGGATGACTGTTGATGTGATAGTGGGCGGTGTCCTTAAATTGCCCTAGGGTTTGTGCTTGGTTATTGGACTTATATTTTGTGCAAAACTTGGAGGTAACAATACTCTTGTTAGTGGTTTATCCAGTCCTCATGTTGCCAATGTTCCTAGAAGTTCGATTCCATTAGTTAGTGCTGATGGTGATACCTTGCATGATTCACCTACACTAGTTACTTTTCATTTGGATAGGTCAAGGCCTATACCTAAGTGGGCCATCTCCACTCTTGTTTATGCAACGAAGTTTCTTGTTGGTCCATTTGCAATATTGAATCTTGTCCCGAGTCTTGATTCCTAAGCTTCATAGTATCATAAAAAAATATAATAAATGTATCTCATCGTCATGAGTCATCTACAATGAAATTCGATAAATAAAATAGTGATTCTCTCTGCCCCTTTTACGGGAAAAGGTAATAGCTTTGGTAATGGCTCTTCCTTTAGATGAAGAAGGCCTTGGGGTTGGCGTTGGACTTTGATGTCCTCTAGAAGAAGGAGAAGGTAGACTCTGATGTCCTCTGCTGGTGCTACTGCTAAGTCCAACTCTGTAAGTCTGTGAAGGTGGTGGGGCACTCCCAGTGTCAAGATTCAATAGCCACCTTTGTAAAGGTGTCAACTCTGGAGCATCCTCCTCCTCTACCACACTCTCCCCCATTACCTCCTCTTTTAACCAATTAGAGTTCAAGTCCATGATAGGCCTTTTGGTCTCAACCCTCCATGCAACAGTGGTGTCAATCCCTTCCAATGAAATGGCCTCCATGCCAGGTGTTTTCGGAAGTTGCCTCACATACAATCGAAGATTGTAGTAGATAGACCATGTCATTAAGGCATTGGGATTCCAACCTGTACGAGGGTCATAAATTATAATACATAATTTAGAGGGTGATGGGGCATACAATTATAATTTGAAAATTAATTCAAAGTTTAATTTGAAAATTTTTAACCTCTTGCGCTTCTTTGTGTGTATCGTTTCAAACACACTACATTTGTGCTCACATCTTGAAGAGTTGCATGTTTGGCTAAGCACTCGAATGGCAAGTTTTTGTAAATGTACTCTTGAGCCATAGCTTGTCCACTAAGCATTTGCAACAAATAAGCAAAACACAAGAAAAGACATTGGAATTTGAAGCAAAGGAAGAAGAGACATTGGAATTTGAAACAAAATGAAGCTTACCTAGCATTTTGGTCTTCCTATCCGAAATAGCCATGTCAAAGCCAAATGTTCCAATGACCATCCTATATATTTCCACTACTTTAGAAATCTTTTCATGTTCTTGCGGATTTGGTACCATCCTTTGAACACGTGAAGAATCCATCCATAACCTCAACATCAATCTAAAATCACAGTAATAAGAGAATGCAAGGTTGAGGTAGATCCTTGCAACATGAATGGGGTGATGGAGTATTGTTTCATCGCTCATTAATCACCCTCCATATCAATAATTCTTTCTCATATCCTTCGTCCCTTTTGTCCTCATAACAAGCATGGATGGATTCTTTGGTCCTATCCATGGCCTCATTCAAGTAGCCTATTGCAGACTTGTCTCCATCAACCAATCAAAGAACCTTTACCAAAGGTTCACTAGTCGCACACACCTCCTCAACTCCTACCCAAAATCTCTCTTGGTATGACACTTGCCTGCATATAGCCTCCTCTTCTGGTTTAGTGTTAAATGATGAAGCATGCCACTCATTTGAAAGGAACATTATTTTCACCTCCCACATACAAGTCAGGAGAGACTGAAGGGGTATGAAGCTAGTGGAAAAATGTGTGATTGTAGGACAGATGAACTCCCAACTCCTTGTTATTTGTGAATTGTCTCATCAAGCTATGCATAGATGAATGATTATATATAAATTTTGTGATGCTCCTAGCAGATTCAACAATATCTTTGATATAAGTAATTTTCCCCATATCCTCTAAAATCAAATCGATGCAATGTGCGACACGAAGAGTTCCAAAACAATGTCGGATACCTTAGCATAAGCAACATGCTAGCAATGGCATAATTAGTAGTGTTATTTGTTATGACTTGGACAACATTCTATGTACCTATCTCTTGAATGAATCCATCCAACAAATCACAATTAGGTCTCATCTTTAACAAGTGTAGATGCATCAACAGATTTAATAAACATTGTTCCCTTGGAACAATTAACCAAGAAATTAAGAAGTGTCCTTCCCTTGTGATAAGTCTGACCATTTGATATCACGGTGCATTATTGACCTCCCATGATTCCTTAAGCTCCTCCGATCTACAAGTGCAATCGGGCTTTTCATTTTGAAGGATAGGCCCTCTAAACTCGTCATAGGTAGGGACCTTGTACCCTGGGCCAACAATAACATCAACATCAAACATACACTGGTAGAATGGGTTGTTCTTGGCAATGCTGAAAGGAACGTCACTCCATAGAAAACATCTACCCATAAGCTTGTCCACTTCTTGCTTCTCCTTTATTTTAACCATTGACCTAATTGAAGGTTGTGTGCCACCTGTGGTTCTCGAAACAAAAAAAGATGAGGTCATTGAGGGCATTGTGGAAGGTGAGGCCGAGGAAAAGTTTTCACTTCTCACCCCCTCAAATCTTGCAACTCCTCCGACTGCAAGCTCAATTCTCACAACTTCCTTGTCATCTCTCCTTTTACCCATATCCTAAAGTGATCTATTGGCAATATGAATGATTTCTAGGGTTGTAGCTATACAAATTCTCACTTCATGCCCCATAATTCATGTAAGGTGGTATTTCAATTGGCTGATTCCCCTCATCATTTCCTTCCCACACAACTTGCAACTCAACTTTTGTCGATTATGCCCATTAGTGGGATCACCATATTCCCACATAGTGTCCAGAGCTTTCAACATTTTCAGATAGCAATGATTAAACCTAGGGAAAAAAAGTGAAAATCAAGATTCAAAAATCAAAATACTAAATGCCATAGATATAGATTCTAAATAAATGGTAGATCTCCCACAATCCACTAAAAATCGACAATAAGAGGGAAAACTGATGGGTATTGCAAAACCTATCAAAAATCTCAAAAAAAAAAAAAAACATGTTGAAATTCTTGCACATACTTGCAAATATAGAAACAATTGATGGGAATCAATCCCCACTCCACAATAAATCGTCGATGGAAAATGAAAACACTCTATTAGCTCAAAAAAATAGTGGAGACCTTCTTTGCTCTCAAACCCCTTCATTTGTTTTGAAAATGAGGTTAAAAAAAGTGAAAATTCGAGTTATAAGGCAGATTGTCTGTGGCATGGGTGATGTTTTCCATTGACTTGCGATAATATTGTGATTTTTTGAAAATATTGTGATGTTATCACCGACTAGGTCACATCATGATATGTCGCTATGTTTGTGATAATATCGCAATGTTTGCATGGGTGATGTTTTCCATTGACTTGCGATAATATTGTGATTTTTTGAAAATATTGTGATGTTATCACCGACTAGGTCACATCATGATATGTTGCTATGTTTGTGATAATATCGCAATGTTTGCAACACTGGTGTAAACCCAACTTGAAGTCTTCAGAATGTGCATTCATTGAGCATTGTTGAATGTTATTGATAGTAGTTGAAAACCAATTGGGCAATTTTTTCGATTAGTAGTTGATTCGACTAGGTTGCTTGACTAAGAACTAACTAGGTGTAGAGTAGTGGTCTTGACTAGGTTGACTAATTGATTGAGCTCAGAAGAGGACAAAAAACATGGATCCGTATAACCACTTGGGACCGTCTTGGGTGATCAAATTTGACCTGTTCAACCTTGTTGTATGGAAAATTGGTGATGCACTCAAGTAACATACTAGTATAAATAGATGAGCTCATGCATTGAACGATATGTTAGCTTTTAGGGTTACTTCAAAAGCGTTTACACCATGTTTGAGGGTGCTTCATGAGATGTGGGGTGCATTGTGTATGGTTAACCCTTGATGTTTTGGGATGGACTTGCACATTGGAGGCAACTTACTCTTTGTTGCTAGACCTTGTATGGATGCTTGCATGACATTCTTCCTTGGAGCATTGGAGATCCATGGAGCTTGGTGACTTCTTCATGTAGCTGACACATGAAGGGAGGTTGCTTGCATGGAGGATGCCTTGGATTGGAGGAGGAGTGTTGGGCATTATGGAGAAGGGCGTTGAGTCCTAGACTGCATGTGGTTGCTTGGTTGCTTGTATGGAGGCTTACATTTGACTTGACGATGCTTGGGTTGAGGGACTGGACATGTAGTTGTAGTGGACCTTGAGGAAGCACATGACCTTGGAGATGCATTGGAGCTTTGGACCCTTGGAGGAGTGTTCGACCTTGGGCAGTAGTGCTCATCACCTTGGAGCTTGATATGTGTTACTTGGGGTAGAACACTTCACATATGTGGACCTACTTGTGTCTTGTAGCTTGTAGGTTGCTTGTAGTGGACTAGGTCCACTTGTCATTGTAGACCTCCCTTACCTCTCATATAAATAGATGAAGGAGAGAGCCATTATCATCATCAATCATGAACTTGTGCTTATTCTTCTTTACACTTGGGTTAGAGATGTAAGAGGATGGGGGCTACTCTCTCTCTCTCTCTTGTTCAATCATCTTTGTACTTTATCTCTTTTGTCTTAAGGCGCTGGGGTTTCTTGTAGCATTTTTGAAGTCTAGGGCTAGGGTTTGATCCCTAAGGAGGCACTGGAATTAGGGTTTGGTGATAAACCCTAAGTTTGAGGCCAAGGAGGACTTGCTAGTGGTGATTCGAGTTTGGAGGGTTTTCAGCCATCATTGTCTTCATGGTCTGGTATTTTCCAGCACTTATATGTCCTGCTGATTAAACATAAGTCAAGGATGAAAATAATAGGACAGATTTACTGCTGTAAATCTGCATTAATTGCAGCGATTTCAGATCTGGTTTATGCATGAAAAGATTGCTCTAAAAGGGCTGAAACTTGTTGGCATATGTTTGTTATCTTCTCTCTTGGATTGCCCATTGTATTGGGGTTGATGTGGAGTGAAATATTGTCCACTGTTTGCTGCTGTAATTTATATTTGAGTTCAGCCCTAAGGCTGATAATTCACACGGATTAGATCCGTGGAACCTTTATGGAGGTGAAATTTTTGAATTTGCAACAATTCATGAAATTTCTACATGATATATGATGAATAATCAAGGTCACAGGTGTGTGAAGAACTTGGTTCTGTATGATAATACTTACTCTTTCATAATGCTAATACCTGCTTGGACTCTGTTTCTTCCTCTGTGATGCACCTGTGATTTCTAACAATGGGATATCCACAAATTGTCCTTGTGGTGCCTCTGTGTTTCCAGTGATTTTCCACAACCATTGGGTATTGTGGCAGCCCTTCTTTAGGTCTTATTGTGATTAGGGTGTTGCGGTCCCTTCTAGATTTTTTTCAATTTGTCTTTGCCATTTCTTCCTTTCTATCATTGCATGCCTCTGCGGGTCCTGAAATGTACTCTTACGGTCTTTACTGGATACTGTAAACTGGGGCTGTGTTCTGTTGCCAATTCATAAACCTCTTTTCTGGAGCTCAGTCTTCTGCATTTGCAACTACTTGGTTGTATACGGACTGAGTTCCTGTGGAATCAATTTCAGAGATCTTTACATAGATAACTCACTACACGTTGAATTAAAAATGCTGACACCGTTACCGATATTCTTTGTATTGCTTGTTGGCACTCAATATCAGTTGATATAGTTAACTTATATAAGTTGTCAAATCGAATTTAATTTGCTTTGGCTAATTAGTTATTCCTTCTTTTGGCTAATTAGGTATTCTTCATTTTGTAGTGTGCTTTCTACATCTCAATCAAATTGGTAACACTATTGTTTTGATCTTTATACTTAACAGCAAATAACTTTGTGCAGGTGCAGATGTTTCTGTGGCAAACAATGGTGGGCGTACAGCCTTGCATTATGCTGCCAGTAAAGGGCGGGTTAAGATTGCCCAAGATTTAATCTCCAATGGTGCCAACATCAGGAAAAAGGACAAGGTGCGTGTGCAGGTCTTATTAATGCAAACATGCCTTTTTCTTGTACATAGGTCATTCTCTGACACAGGCATTAGATCGTTCATATGTCCTGATAAGCTGTTGTGAGTTCCTTCAACTTTATTTCTGAATTGTGCATGTATTCTGAGCCCCTGTACACAGGTTGGCATGGAAAATGACACCAGTAGCTCAAAATATATGAAACATGAAATCAGAATTATCTCTTTTCTCATTTTTCCAATCCCTTTCTGTAATATCAGGAGTTTCTGTTTCACTTGAGTATCGTCCTTGATATAGATGGTTTATTTAGGATCTTCTGAAACATTTATTGTTTTAATTAGTTGTCAACTATTCTCTGGCCTTTTTGCTGTGTATTTGTTCTTGGTTTCCATTTGACAATTAATCTTTAACCAGTGCTATCAATCTTGTTGAATACCTCTTTTCACAAGTAGCCAGATGTTCACAGCTTGTATCTATTATGCAGTTTGGTTGCACTCCATTGCATCGGGCAGCAAGTGCAGGGCACCCAGAAATATGTGAACTGTTGATAGAGGAAGGTGCAGATGTTGATGCCACTGACAAAACAGGTCAAACACCTCTTATGAATGCAGTAATCAGCAATGACAAGCAGGTACAAACCATACTCATGAACAATAATTTGAGGATTTATAAGCATTAGCTCTGACTTTGCATAACAACATGTGCTCTGCATCCATGTTATTGGAAGATTTGCTATATTTTCACCCTTGGTTGTACTTGTAAGGCTTCTCTGAAGCATGCTATTCTCAGCTAACTGCAGTCACAATATCTATATTCTTCAGTGCTTGCTTTTCCTTTTTCTCTTTTACTTTCCAATTCCTAGTACAAGGTAGGTATACGTGTTGAAATTTACATCTACTTCAATTGTGCCTTGAAAATCTAGTTTGGAAGTATTTATGTGATTGAGTACAAGCTTTACTACAGAAAACTGCTTTATATAATGCCTTTGATATGGATGTAGATGCTTCATGTATTCCGCTGTAAAGTGGAGAAGAAAGTTAAGGATTGTTTCTTCCTGTAAGGAATATCATATAATCAAGACAACCTTACCTTAGGATTCCTTGACTGTTGTTTCTAACTTTCTAATACAAATCTACTTGTGTAACTTAGCATATTTTGATTATAACGATCTCATTTGTGCTAAAACTGAATCAGTACCTAGGTATACCAGCGTTAACATGAGTTATGTGGTTACACCCAAAACCAGCAAAAAGTAATGATTACAGTTCAAGAATTTATAATATCTTGCTGATCCAGTATTTAGTGTGGATGCGATCTGACATTTAATTTGGAATCACATTTGTTACCTAGAGATGGAAATCCCAAGAGGGTACAGTGTGCATTAGACCCCTCAAAAATCAAGGCATATTYGATTAACAACCTCATGGAAATCCCTGAGCACCTGAGTGGGCCCAATGGTTAAGAACATGTGTTATCTCCGGGGAGGTCACAAGTTCAAAACCGGCGGGGGGTAGGGATGCTCATATTGGCCCGTTGTGACAAGGCTAGAAGGGTAGATGATCCCTGGGATAGAGGTTCACTTCGGTGGGACTCGGGACGTCTCGGCCCCTGCTGAGTCACAAGTTATTGGTATATCTGGCTTGCGGGCTGTTGGATATACTCTTGGGAGGTTGCTGTTCCCATGGTTAAAAAAAAACAACCTCATGGAAATCCCTTTATTAACAAGTACATTATGGGCACAGGAAAATATGTTAGAGCATGCATATATAGAGTGTTAGGAAGTTTCATCTCTATGGGGAAAAACTYGTCTTTCACCACATTGAAAGAAAGAAGTAGGGASTTAACATAAWTTTTTTTGAAGGTTGTTTGACTGTTTACTATTACAGATTGCTTTACTTYTAGTAAGGCATGGTGCAGATGTCGATTGTGAAGACAATGAAGGTTATACAGTCCTTGGTCGAGCTTCAGGGGATTTTAGGAGAACACTAATTGATGCTGCCAAAGTCATGCTTGATGACTGATAGTATTTATGCTTTTTAGCTAAAACATGCCATCAGGCCTCAAAGATGGGATGTTACAACAATAATGTGGCATTTTGAGCTAACAGTTGAGAAGAGGTGCTTATAGAGAGCAGCTAAAGACTTTGATGTTATAATACTTTGTTACGTCTTTCAATACATTTAAGACCCTATGTAATCTTGCTCAGGTAAATTCTTTTGTACACAATCGATTATATATTCCTCTAGTTTCGGCATAATTTCTGAGTGAATTACTTTTTCCATGCATAGAAATTCGGCATTATTTAAAAGGCCTCGCTGGAATTCTTAAGATCTGTCTTTTGATTCTTATTTTTTAAGGATTTACGAAACTGTATGAGACGATTTTTCCTAATTGTTTTAATGATTTTGGATTACACAAAGATAAACACACACACACATATATATATATATATATATATATATATATACACACTACTATGGTCCCATGTTAAATAATGTACTGAAGTCCTATGTAATGGCATTTCTTAAGATCGACCTTTTATTATTTTTGTGGAACGTATATGGATCAGTTGCAAACAAAGCCAACACAAAGTTGTGAAAGAGGCACAACTCACAGAAACCCAACGACAATGAAGGATTTCTGGGTTTACTGTTGAAAATGCCAACGAGATGGGGGGTTTTGTATCATTGTGATCACAGGAAGAAGGGCGAAGGCATATGCATTGGAGAAACGATGACGCTGAACACCCCAAAGTTGTGGTTGACTGAAGACTATGGGATGTGCGAGGTGACCAGCGTAGGAATATCAATGTTTAGTTTGCCACAAGAAAAATTATCAATTTTATTTTTTCGACAAAATTTGAAATTTATTCTATTTTATTTTTTCAATAGTATTTTGAATTGAACTCGTTTTCATCAAAGTTTGAATTCCATTCCCAATACAAATGAAAACAAAATAGTATACCCCAGTTTGTATTTGTTAGTGATATAGTGTCAAAGTGTCCAAGGCTAAACAAATTGGGGGGAGTGGGCCTCCTAAAAATTGTGAATCGTTGAATTGTATAAAACGTGAATGCAATGGTGATAATCATTTTGCATGTACGAGAAATTTTGTTTTATTAATCATCTCTTTTATTTCAAGTAATATAAATTTACAAACATTTTCTTTTATTGAATACAACTCTTTTATTTCAAAGTAATATAAATTTCTTTTATTTCAAGTAATATAAATGTACACACATTTTCTTTTATTGAATACCGAACTCCTTTATTTTATATTGACAACTAGTTGGGCATGTACTCGCGTTACACGTGGTCGTGTGTTATCCAACTGCTACCATTATAACCTTCAGGTGTGTCCACGATGCCCCATACGCTCTGGCGGAATCGACAATTAGTTGGGCATGTACTTGCATTACACGTGGTGTGTTATCCAACTGCTACCACTATAATTTCTAAGTGTGCCCACGATGCCCCATACGCGACACACAAGATAAATCGGGGGGAGTTGAACTCGAAACCTCATGGAACTTCATATCACGACACTTGCCAATTGAGTTGCCCTCCAGGGGCTTAAGAAATTGAAGGACATGGGGGTGGGCTTTGATCCACTTATGTGTGCACGGGTTACTATATCATTTAATATAATATCTTTGGGTGCAACCACTACCTCAAGGTGCCCCCATGGCTTTCGGTTAGACCCTCATGGGAATTGAACCTTGCCCAATGGTGAAAAACTTGTCGCTTTCCACCATTGGATCCAACCCCTTTGGGTCCAAACTCCTTTATTTCAAAGTAATATAAATTTCTTTTATTTCATATACTATAAATTTATTGATATTTCTTTTTATTGAATACTGAACTCCTTTATTTCAAAGTAATATAAATTTCGAAACATTTCCTTATATTGAACACTAAACTTCTTTATTATAAAGGTTAGGTTGCAGATGCTTTATTGTAAGATTGATAGATGAGGGGTTTTGAAATTGCATGGTGACATCTAGTTATTATATGTTGTTTGCATGTTTTAGTCGTGGATGTTGTTTGCATGTTTTAGTGGAAAGAACTTTTGGTACTCGATAATGGATTGATTAAGTAAATGGGAAAAAAGTAATGGTTAATTTGGGACGTGTTCTTGAGTTTGATACTTTAGGTCGAGCTTGGATACATATAATCAATGAATTTGAGTTTGATGAGACATAGTTCCTAAATTCTTAGTACACTTATTTAGAACATGTATAAGTAATTGGTGTTAGAAAATTATGAGGATATTAGGATGTAGTCAATTTTTAAGATGGTGGAAATCTTAAATAATTTGATGTGCTCACATAAAGAGTGATGTAGCGAAGGGAATAAATTTGATAAGATGGTGCTTGCTTTTGAGACCACGTGGGTACTTTTCACTTGAGGTCGTGTTGATCCATTGCACTTATTATACCTTTACAGGGCCCACAAATGGGTACATAACTAACCCATTTATTGTACTTTATATAGTTGATTAGGTCGTAACACTATGGCATGTGAACATCTTTCTTGTGATCTATATTAAAGGCCATTATAAATTTGTTGGTTTGATAATAGGATTAGGGTTTGTTGAAGAGATCATTATAGACCTACTATCTTTTAATGGTTTCAACATGGTATTAGATCTAGCGTGGAATCTTCTTTTTATATTCAATGTTTTTTTTCAGATTTGAAAGGGTTTTCATTGTTGTTTTCGGGTAGTTTCAGTGCTAGGGTTTCAACACTCCTGTTTTGGACTCCAAGCAATTTTCTAGGGTGTTCACCCTTTCTCTCACCAACACCCTCATTTTTTCGTGTTTTTGGTAGATTTAATGTTTTTTTTGAGATTTGGGCCTTTTTTTCTCCAGCAATGCACTTCCTTTTTTCCCTTCTTGGTCAAAACTGTGATGTTTTTTCGTGGCTTGTTATCTTAGTCCATAAAAGTAGTAGATCATAATGGACCCTCATAGTGCATATTAGTCTTCCACTTCCCCACATTGAAGTTACTAGGCACATGACAAAACACCAACATTTACTCTCCAATTATGAATATAAATATAATGGAGAGGAAGTTGTTATTGGTGATGGCTAACCCTTATCATTTTTTAGATGTGGCAATGCCTTTATCGAGAACACCAAGTTTGAATAAGCTCTTCATTGTTGAGGAAAATATATGAATTGATCTTACTCAAGCATTTTCAGACTTTACTTGGCTAAAACAAAGTAGACGAGAATATCACCCTATGTTTATAGCGAACAAAAATAACATCCTAACTCACAAGTATTAATTACGAGTGCTTGAGCTAGTCTTTTATCAACAAAAAATTTGCTGGAAATTTACTTTTTATGTAATTTTCTGAATATAACAGTGGCTGAAATAAATGTAAGAACATAAGTAAACACACCAAGATGATGATCAAGATAGATGAGACATAAATGAATCCTTTATTTCATTCCAATTCACCAAAAAGTCATTTTATTTACAAAATCTCATATAGAAATCTTGGACCAAAGTTAAACATAGACATCACCGATAGAACATACAAAATGAACTCTGACAGAAAACCAAAATTGAACTCTAAAAGCTGCATCAGCATGCCACAGATTGTTGCCGACTCGCTCTGCACAATAGCTTTTATCAGTCATGAAAATTAATTCACAAACAGACAAACCTACACAGAATATCAAGGATAGATCAACACCTTTGAAGAACAAGTGTCTGAATGATTTGATTCAACCCTGAATATTGTTGTCTACAATAAGACCCTGCTATCGTAAAAAAAAATTAGGCTGTGATGAATATATGAATGAATGAAAACTGAAATATCTTAACATAAACTCAAAGAGCAAACCTTAGCATGCTTCTGCTTCTATCCTCCCCTTTGTTCCTCCTTTTCCTTTTGCTTTTAATAAATTAAAATTGGTTGAAGAAGTTGAACCAATCCATTAGTTAAGTTAATTAAAATACTCGACTAACTTTAGTTAGGGGGAAAAGTAATAATTATAATAAGGGTCATAACTAAATAATAACTAGTAGGTGGGACCCCTTGTGACTCCCTTTAGTTCATAACAACCATAACAATCATAACATAACCATTAGTTAAGCAAAACATACCTCCTTGTGCCTCCCATCAACATATTTACTTCTGGCAATTTAAACTTATGAAATTTGAAATTATTTCAAAAAAAATACTCATATCCAAAATAAACATGTTGTCCAAAGATCCCCGAAGTCAACTGTCATAAGCAGTAGATATAATAAAAACTCTATTTCCCAGTCTGTGATGCAACCCTTCCTTGATTGCCGCTGTCATCTCTTGATTTTCTTGAGTTTGCCTTTGGTTGTGCAGAGCCCTTAGGCTTAATCTCGCTGATCACGTGGGAACAATTGTCCATCAAATGCATCTGGGAAGACACGGATTTGTCAGAGTCATTTGAGGGTGAGGAAGGGGCAGTAATGGCTTTTCCTTTATGAAGTGCATGGCGGGCTTAAGTCTTCAATCTCTTGCTAGCATGGGAAGATTGCATTGGTGAGTGGTTAGGGGCAGCGTGGGCAATGAGGTTAACTGGTGGAGGAGGAGGCAAAGACAAGTTGGGCTAGCCACGATCTTCAGAGACTGTCGGGTGGACAATATCCTGCCATCAATCATTTTCAGGGACCTTGAGTTGTAATGAAACATGAGGAGGTACAGGGATACCGAGGGCTTGCGGGGTTTGGAAAGGAGGCCTTTCAGACCTAGGTTGGACTATTCCTTGCCCAATCCAATTAAAGAATCTGGCATGAAACATTTGGCCAAGCTCTTCTGAATCAGTGTCAAAATGTATAGAGAACCCGAGTCTTCTTGGGCCTCGGTTCCAGTTACCTCTACCTTTGTTTTCTCGACCATGGTTTGCTCGATTGGAAAAACTCATCCTGCATGTGTAATCGATTAACAAATAGTCTTTTAAATAACCATGCACGACGACTCTTAAAAATATAAAATAGATTTGGCTCAAAATGTATCAGACTCATGCAATCCAATCCATACAAATTGTTTTATTGTTAATCAACGAGCAGGGGGGTGGAAAAGGGTTCAGGGATATGTGAGGGGTTTGTATTGAGTGAAAATATGATATAATGAAAGGGGAGAAGACATGCTCACTGCTCAATGACAACAACAATCAGATGTAAAACAAACCAATACAACCGCATTGCAATCCACATAAGACACTACCATTTTCATCCATTTTAACACATGAATTCTCTTGACTGTAATTAATATCAGAACAGGGAATGAAAAAATGAAATGGGGAGGTGATGGGATTTGTAATTAGCGAAAAATGAATCATGGAAGGGAAGAAAGACGATTACTGTTCATGAGATTAATTAAGTGATCCATAAACATGCCGCGAAGAAGATGCATCAACCATCCACAATTTCTATGCAATTTAACTAATTCACTGTTCATAAAATATCCAACACAGTGCTACCGTGAGACAATATGTATTCCACACGATTTGTAAGAGGTTCCGTTCCATTCACCCACCTACTTTGCATTTTATAACAATTTTTCGCACAATACTCATTTCCATTCTGTAAACTATCAAAATAAACCACTGCCCATGCATTTCTTCAATCAACAGTAATACCCAAAAGTCATGTTTTCAAATTAACAATGAAGTCACTATTACTGCAATCGGGCCCATCCTTTAAATGCAATGACATTCGTTGAACATAAGTGACAATAACAAAAAATAATCAAGACCAGAATACAACCCACAGTCACCATTTAGACACAAGCTATGCATAGGCTACGTTTGCCCAAACAATGTAGTTCTGCCACTGTGAAAAGAAAACAATTCAATGTGACTTAAAAGTTGGGCCACCTATCCAACATGACTGTCATCAACAACATGCCTGCTTTAACCAGTGATCGATTGCAATAAATAATATGCCTAAAACTCTGTGGGTATCCCTAAGTATGAAAAACAAGCTATCCATACCACACATAGTGCACAGCTAACAAAACACCATAGTGCAACATTTTCACTTAACACAACAACACACAGTCATGATAATAACTCAACACATCATGCTGAGTCATCGATTTAATATAAGATTTTTTCGATTTAGTCACACCGTGATCGACCATGCTGTGCACACTCAGGGTTATTCAACCAACAAACACAAGGATGCAGTGGATATACTTTCTGCAGTCATCCAGTTCAGTAGTGATTCAGCCCTAAAGAAAACCATAGTTACCATGACCATTATCTATTTTGCAACCACACAACGCGACATGCGTGAGCAACACCAAGCATTTGTAACCAATGCCAACTATCATCCGAAAATTATTAGTGCAAATACTTGTGACTGTGTATCGACCAAACAATTTGCCACTGTTGTAGAAAATCAATCAACCGAACAAGTTGTGGTAGCTATGCATACCCATGCATCCATTCGAATTGGGGCAACATCCCTCTCCATTAAACAATACTGAGTTATCAAACATAAGGAGAGTCACTGTGTAACTTGAGTCGTGCAGATAACAAACATGGTTTACCAATGTTATACAGAGGCAATAACTAAATGCCAAACCAACATGATTGTCATATAGCCAACTGGACAAGTCTGTACTAAAAAATAGTCGGGAATATACAACCATTCAACAATCAAGTGGTAAAACCAACAGACCATGCTGGTGTTCCATGTCAACCCTCAGACCCGTGGAGTTAAAGGTTCGCACTGTGACTAACACATGGTGTTGGCATATTTATTACGGGTAGACAGAAGGCAGAGTATTTGTTTGTCATTGATGGCAAGCTCAGCCTGACGATGACGAACAAGAGAAAGTGGCAAGACTAGCAGCGCAACGATGATCGCATGACAAGATCAGAAGCGTAAACTCCATTTCGGAGTTTCGGATACCGGGAGTTGGAGGAGTCAAGGAAGCAACTCACGACAGAAAATCGCGAAATGCGAAACCACGACTTAAACTCCATTTCGGAGTTTCGGATACCGGGAGTTGGAGGAGTCAAGAGTCGAGACTCGTCATCACAGGAGTCCCAAAGTTGCAAAATGCGAAACGCCGAAATCCCGAAACAGACACATAAAAAAAGACTCCATTTCGGAGTTTCGCAAACCGGGAAATCAAAGATCAAAGGAACTTTAACCTTTGAAGTAGCGAACCCCGAAATCCCGAAACAAGCACATCAACAAAGACTCCATTTCAGAGTTTCGCAGACCGGGAAATCAAAGATCAGAGGAACTTTAACCTTTGAAGTAGCGAACCCCGAAATCCCGAAACATGCACATCAACAAACCATGTCAGCAAACCACGTCAGCTAAGGACACGTGGCACAATCAGGCAATGACAAGTGTCAAGCTGATTTAACATTTCAGGCACATGTAAGTCACGAATCAGAGTGACACGTGGCAGCTATTCGGCACGTGTCAATCCACGTGTGGCGCCAGCAGGTTTACGTCACATCGAAACTTTCTATTTTGGGGTTTTACATAGCAAGCATAAACTCCACCATCATGAAGTCTCGAACTCTGAAATGCTGAAAGGGACTATTGTGAGTCTCGAAAACCCGAAAGGCAAAACTCCGAAATCTTGTCAACTGTCCATCTTCGGGAAGGACACGTGGTTACAGATCAACATTTCCCTGACTGAGAGGTCAAAGGAAGGAGTGCCCTAACCTCTCTAACTCACGATATGCGAAATCATCCTAGTCGTTGGATCAAGGATTGATCTGGACCGTTGATCAGACACGACGAAGGCCCGTGAAGTTTCGAAATCACGATAAGATCTGGACCGTTGGGTCCATAGGACACGTGGCGAAAGATCGTCATTTCGCTGACTGGAAAGTCAAAGGAATGGGGTTCCCTAACCTCTCGAACTCATGATATGCAAAATCGCGAAATGCCGAAATGCGAAATTGCGAAACGCCTTTTGGTGCAGCCTGTGGTCACCATTGGTGGTCACGTGAGGGGAAGAAGCTAGTGGAGCTAAATTTTTTTGGAGTTTCGGGGATTGCGATTTGGAGTGTCGAGATTCTTCACCACAGAAATGTCGAAATATTGAAATGCGAAATGGCGAAATCAACGCGAGACCATGTGCTTGTAATCCAACGATGTTGGATACTTGGAAATTTGATCGAAGGGCTACTGTTGCTATTCACGATTAATTGTTCAGTTACGATTCAGTTAGCACAACCGAATCATGGTTCTTGGACGGATGGCGTTTCAGTTGTTGAAGCATTGTTCTAGGGATTTGAGGGGTAATCGAAGGGGTTGTAGAATATAAAAAGAAACACGCAGTGACTGTGTGTGGTTGGTCGTTCTGAATGAAAAATGAGTTGAACTGTAAGAAAGGGAAAATTACAGTATGCGCAGTGTGAGACCGACAGTATGCACAGTGTGAGATAAAACTCAGAGATGAGTAGCATATGAGGAATAGACAAAAGCAAGAGCAGAATTGCAGAACAGCTTGAAGCAGAGCAGAATTGCAGAACAAACAGAGGAAGAGAAGAATTGCAAAACAGTTAGAAGCAGACCAGATTTACAGAACAAAGAAGAAGTGGTAAGAATCAATTTATCTGTGTTGTTGGTTATTCAATCATTTATTTATAATCAGGGAGGTAGGGTGGTGCTAGGGAGGACTGTGGTCCTCTGATATTCGAGTTGGTGCTTGAATATTGGGAGTTGTAGCTTCCATCTAGTTGTGGCTAGAAAACATGGTGGTAGGGTGGTGCTTGGGAAAACACGAAGTTTTCTATATGCAAGTTGGTGCTTGTATAAGTGGAAGTAGGTGCTTCCATCCAGTCGGTGCTGGAACACTCAGGGAGTTGGTGCTTCCTTCTAGTGGGTGCTAGAGAAACCAGAGAGTTGGTGCTCTCAAACAAGTTGGT
>ML781606.1:284362-302861 GCA_009831015.1 Picea engelmannii | reverse complement strand
TTTGAGCTGGTGCCAAGCTCTTGGATGATGAGGCAGGTTCCAGATCTACATTCTATGGCCTTAGATCTATCACTAAGACACTGGTATGGTTACATTATTGTCTTGATAGATGCTATTGTTTGATATGTTGTGAATGCTTAGGGCATTCTTGGTATGGCTTCTATGATGTGGCTTAGTTTGGTTGATTTGGTTGATAGAGTAAGCAACACTCTTGTGATTCAGTAGTGACATGATTGCTATGGTATACTAGCTATTTATACATGATTGAGATAACATTCATATTGATTTGATGTGGAGCATGGGCAAGCTATTGGAGAGCTTGTATGTGTTGTGACTGGCTGTGGGTCAGTTTGGACAATGGAAGACAGAAGGGCTCTAAGCATATGAATAAAAGCAAAACCCTAGTTGCTTAGAAGCAAACACTTGTTGCATTATACACTGGCCGCGTTCACACGCGGGTTGTAGTGAGCCAGGGTGCGTTCACACGTGGGCTGCACTATTGACAGGTCGCGTCCCTGTTGACAGATTGATATCTGTTGAGGATTGTTGCCTCATCTCAGTTGGTGCTGAGAATGTAAGCTGAGTCTTGCATATAGAGCTGGTGCTCCTGTAGAGTTGTACTCTATTCAGTTGTTGCTGATAAACCCAAGGATTGTAGTCCGTAATAAAAAGAAAATTGTACATACATCTTGTGTTCTTTGTGTTCATTGTGATGATGACTTGTTGATGATATATTTCTGATATATGTTGCTGATATGTGCCTACATCTAGCTGGTTATAAATGACAACAATGGGTAATGAATAAATGTTGAATGCTAATTGTTGATTTTGTGCAAGAGGGAAGTTTTGGGAAAAATATCCCCACACTCATTCACCCCCCCTCTAAGTGTGGTAGGTGTGTCCAACAGGTTCCACCTACTAGTATTATTTAGCTTTTATAATAATAGGCTTTAGCAATACTTTGCGGGCAAAACTTCGTTGACAATTTTTAATCGTCAACAAATTGGCGACTCCACATGAAAATTTGTTTCCAACAATTTTAGAACTCAGAACTCGTGGTTTCACAGACCAAGAACAATAATTTTAGAAGACGTAACCAAAATAATTATGCAACAGGGGGAAGTGAGTACATTTAATGGAAAAAATTTCTGGGAATTTGGGAATAACTTAAGAAAAATGTTAAGTATGAGGGGGTTTACTCCTGTATGCACAAGTATTCATCCAGAATCGGTTCTTCTCTCAAGGAGAAAAAATGATGGTTCTGCTCTTTTATTTCTCAATGGATGAAGAAAGGGAAAGAAGAAGAGGGAAATAATCAATTTCTTTACAAGACAACAATGAAAATATATAACAATTTCAAGGGTCCTTCAGAGGAGACATTATAAGTGATGTGTAAGCTTAATTGTTATTGATTAACAATGCTTCGCAGGAGTGTCACTATGGTAGAATTGATCCAACATTCTATCTTGACCAAACACTAAAAGATGATAAAGACACAAATCACAACAGAAGTAATAATGCAGAAATTAAAACAACAACAGTAAAAGACTCAATTTGAAAAATAACAAGGAGAGAAAACTTTAACTTAGAAGGCATGAATCAAGGTACTGTAAGCATAGAAAAAAAACACAAAAATTGAAAGCATAGCTAGGCTACTAGTATACAAAAAAATCCAGATAGCATCAGAACTTTTCATGTTGGTTCCCCGCAATATTTCAAGCGAGGGTTGTCAGTGCTGTAGGGGAACAATTGCTCCTGTAAATTTTTTGAGATATAAGAATTAGTATCCAAGACAAAAACAATTTGGAAATGACCGATCACTTGGAAATCTGATGTAATCATCGTTCCCTTGACACGCATAGTTAGCTCATCAAGATAGAGATGGAGACTGACCAATTCATCGAGAGTCGTGTGCATAGTTTTTTTCAAAGTAGTACATGTATCAAGTAAGCTAAACATACGACATTTGTGAGGCATGGTATTGCAATTAGTAATGAAAGTGGTTTTGTGAACATTTTCCCCTTTTGCTTTGATTTTATTGTAACCAAACAAACTGTCAAGTAAGGGTCTTAACTGTGACTCCACAACCTGTTGCAAAAACATTTCTATACTAAGAGGGGAAAGGGATTTCTCAGAATCGCTTGCCTAAAAGTTTGAAGACAAATACAAGTTCTGATATTATTAGTGGTCCTCGAGGCCGATTCCCAGATTGAGACCCATACGGGGTGGGCTGAAAAAAACCTTCTAGCCCTTAAGAAATCTCTCAAATCCCTTCGAAAGGGTGCTTTCAGTGCAGAGTTAACAAATTCTTGTTTTTGCCTAGCTAGTTTCATAATATGCTGAACAAGACCAGGATCAAAACCACGAAGATCCTCATAAGACCAAACAAAAACCTTTTGAGATTCACCAAGTAGTTCGGTGGACCTCATCTCTTCTTTACCATAACATTGGACCTTTATTTTAACATTGGTTGAAGGTTCAAATGTCCTAATGTTCGGGAGGATGGTTTCAATCACCTTCCTCTGTAACTCCTCTTCTTTTTGTTTTTCCTTATTGCCTACAACACTCAAAGAAAATGAACTCTCAAGAGGAGTCAACCCCTCATGAATCTTATTATTTTCTACAGATATAATCTCCTCGGGCTCAAGAGGTTCATTTTGAATGACAACACAATTGCTCTCATCGTTAGGCATGTCCTCCCAAAATCCTTCATTTTCAGAAATGTATGGATGATGCAGAGATTGGAAAGCACAATCAGGCCAACGAGGCAAGAGTTGCTGAGTAGGAGAGGCTGCAAAGACAATTAACCGATCGGCTATTGAATTCAACTCCTTCTTAACAAGAGTGATGTTGAAAGATATAGGGTTCAAGACAAGTGCCCAAACAGTTTGGGAGTATTGTTCCATCAACTTGTCGCTAGGAGAGCATGTCTTACGTATCAGATTCACAACAAGCTCAAAATTTCCGAAAACTGAAAGGTGACTACAACCAAGATTAAGGGCGTTCTCAATGCCTAACAACAAAGCTTCGAATTCAACGACATTGTTTGAACAAGCAAACTCCAACCTGTATGACATATTATGAATCTTTCTTGCAGGGGAAACCAAGATAATACCAGCCCCGTTACCTTCGTTAGAGTGTGAACCATCAAAGTGCATACGCCATAATTCATCATTTGAATCAATTCCTTCCAGAGGAATATTATCCTCTTCAGCAAAGATGGAATACACTCCTACACCTTCTTCTATACAGTTTATGCTAGATTGCGGAACACTCTCTATGCAGGGTGAAATTCTTCCTTTTCTAAGGACTATAATATTCTTACCATTTCGAGGAACGGATAAATGCATCCCGTCGAGTGAGAGGTATCCACCTGTTAGGTCTTGCCAATCTCTTCCCAAGATAATTTAATAATTGCTCACAAGCATATCAATCACGTGAATGCTGAGGGTTGTCCTTATCTCAGGATGAGCGCATAAAACCAAGGTTACATCTTTAATATCGCCTATGGTTGTCTGTTGTAGACTATTATAGGAGACAATGCTTCTGGCATTTTAGTTTGTACATGACAAGCCTAGCTCTTCCATAATAATCTTCAACATGACTCTTGGGCCTGAACCACCATCAATGAGGCAATAATGGGAAATCTTACCCATGATCTTTACAGAAATATAAAAATGAGGATTTTTTATAGGGTATCTAAAGTTATGTACACCTACTTTATTTACAGAAGAATCCTCTTTGTCTACCTCTTTGGAAAGATTGGCTACAACAGAAGCTTTTCCTCCCATGAATTGTTTCAGATGCATTTGTTGTTCAAGGACAACAACCATGTCTAGGAGGGTTGCATCTGCTTTGATGTTGGCCAATTGATTCAAGATATTGTATATGAAAGAGGGAGGAGGGGGAGTGATTCTTTGACTCTCAGGAATTTTAGGAACCTGGGGCGTAGCAACGATTGAGGATGAGCCTGGGCTAGAAGAACTTCAAGGAAGATCAAGTTTACCCTTGGGAGCATAATCTTTGCTCCTAGTGTTGATGACCATGACATCCTCTGGTTATATAAAGTCTAGGACAATGATATGAGCTTCTTTTCTTTTACCAAAGATCTTATCTCTGGCACTCTTCTTTACCTCACATGTGGTTTCTTCATGGTGCTCCTTGCAAAAGTTACACCAACTCCGAGGCAGGATAGCCTTAGGCTAAAAATTGTTTTCAACCGGATTTCTAAAAGGGGGTGCAGAAGAGAATGAAGCTCCAAGGGTGAGAGGGGAGATAGTACCCTTCCACTCAAATGCTATCATACGATTGTTCATATCTTGTACTAGCTGTAAGAGAGCGAACATACCTGTCTGTCTAAATGATTCTCCCTAGGGTAGACCAGTTCGTTCAAGCTGTTCTTCATACTCCGAGCAAGTGTGCAGGGAGGAACTGAGATTATCAATGGCTTTTCCCTCAAGCCTATGACGGTAGGGAGAAGGCAATGCATTGTAATAATGCATGAAAGCGGCTTGGTTTTGCGGGAGGATAAGTTCGGGGATTTGATTGTATAACTTGGTGAAACGCAAGTTGAAAGACTTGATGGTCTCACCATCTTTATAAGTGATTTTATTGTATTCCCTTAACTTCTCGGCAGGACTTTTGGATTGTCCATAAGTGGATCGGAACCAATAGATTAACTCCTCCCAAGTAGACAGGATCTTAGGAGGGAGGTCAAAGAAATCGGCTGCAACCTTCCTTTCCAAGGAATTGACAAACAAGCGCATGCAGGTGCCATTGTCGTTGGTCCCTATGTTATGACAAGCATTAGAAAATGCTACTAGGTGTTTGTTAGTACTGACAGTGTTATTTCCTGAAAACCTAGGCAAGTGCTCTTTAAACTTCAGAAGTGGGTGAGTAAAAGGTGCTAGGTTAAGAGGAGAGGACACATGCCATGGTGTGGTTGTGGCATCCTCTTTGAACTGAAAAAGTCCATACCTTTTGATGACTTTGGTGAGCTTTGTGGTAGATTGGACAGGGATATGGTGGCTATATAAGCTACCGATCACTGATGACGATGAAGATTGAGAAGATGGAGCACTTCCAGTGCCACCACTAGATACCATCCTGTGGATAATAGGTGAGGGAAAGATAGACAGACTGGATGAATCAGATAAAGTTCTCCTTAGAGCACTTTGTTGGGCAGATAACACAACGTTTATCCTTCCTATTTCAACAATAGGATTGATTTCAGGTGACAAGCCTCTTTTTCTTCTAGAAGCACGAGAATCTAAGGACATGAAAGAAAGGCCAAAACTTGAAGAAACAAAGGGTTATTGCTGATTTCTAGGCTGTCTACGTCTAGCCTCCAATCGTTCTTGAGCACTAATATCTCGTTCAATTGTTGCCCAAGAATGGTTAAGTTTAGCACGGGTATTGGCAGTGTCTAGAATGGTGTTAAACAGGTTCAAAGCAATGCTGGTCTGTTCTTGAAGACCGGGCTCGATATTGGGATGCCTTGCAACGTGAACAATTATTAATAGAAAAACAGTCAAAGAATCAATTTCAGAAAAAGAAAAATGTATCGATGAAAATTGAGTATAAAAAATTAACCAGAGAGATATCGAAGATCTCCCCAATATGGTCGCCAAATAAATGTTGAGGAAAATATATGAATTGATCTTACTCAAGCATTTTCAGACTTTACTTGGCTAAAGAAAAGTAAACGGGAATATCACCCTATGTTTATAGCCAACAAAAATAACATCCTAACTCACAAGTATTAATTACGAGTGCTTAGGCTAGTCTTTTATCAACAAAAAACTTGCTGGAAATTTACTTTTTATGTAATTTTCTGAATATAACAGTTGTTGAAATAAATGTAAGAACAAAAGTAAAGACACCAAGATGATAATCAAGATAGATGAGAAATAAAACAACCCTTTATTTCATTCCAATTCACTAAAGAGTCATTTTCTTTACAAAATCTCATATAGAAATCTTGGACCAAAGTCAAACTTAGACCCCGATGGAACATACAAAAGGACCTCTGACAGAAAACCAAAATTGAATTCTAAAAGTTGCATCAACTTGCTGCCCACTCAACTCTGCACAATAGCCTTTATCAGTCACGGAAATTAATTCACAAATAGACAAGCCTACACAGACTATCAAAGATAGATCAACACCTTTGAAGAACAAGTGTCTAAATGATTTGATTCAGCCCTGAATATTGCTATCTACAATAAGACTTTGCTATCATAAAAGATAATTAGGCTGTGATGAATATATGAATGAATGAAAACTGAATTATCTCAACATAGACTCAAAGAGCAAGCCTTAGCACGCTTCTGCTTCTATCCTCGCCCTTATTCCTCCTTTTACTTTTGCTTTTAACAAATTAAAATTGGTTGAAGAAGTTGAACCAATTCATTAGTTAAGTTAATTAAAAGACTCAACTAACTTTAGTTAGGGGGGAAATAATAATTATAATAAGGATCATAAATAAATAATAACTAGTAGGTGGGACCCCTTGTGACTCCCTTTAGTTCATAACAACCATAACAATCATAAAATAACCATTAGTTAAGAAAAACATACCTCCTTGTGCCTCCCATCAACATATTTACTCTTGACAATTCAAACTTATGAAATTTGAAATTATTTCAAAAATAATACTCATATATCCAAAATAAACATGTTGTCCAAAGATCCCTGGAGTCAACTGTCATAAACAATAGATATAATAAAAACTCAAAAACCATATTTCCCAGTCTGTGATGTAACACTTCCTTGATTGCTGCTGTCACCTCTTGATTTTCCTGATTTTTCCTTTGGCTGTGCAGAGCCCTTAGGCTTAATCTCGCTGATCATGTGGGAACAATCGTCCCTCAAATGCATCCGGGAAGACACAGATTTGTCAGAGTCATTGGAGGGTGAGGAAGGGGCATCAATGGATTTTCCTTTATCAAGTGCTTGGTGGGCTTTAGTCTTCAATATCTTGCTAGCATGGGAGGATTGCACTGGTGAGTGGTCAGGGGCAGCTTGGGCAATGGGGTTAGTCGACGGAGGAGGAGGCAAAGACAAGTTGGGCCAACCACGATGTTGGGAGACTGCCGGGTCGACAATCTCCTGCCATCCATCATTTTCAGCGAGTTCGGGTTGTAATGAAATATGAGGAGGTACAGGGATACGGGGGGCTTGCGGAGTTTGGAAATGAGGCCTTTCAAGCCTAGGTCGGACTAGTCCCTACCCAATCCAATTAAAGAATCCGGCATGAAACATTTGGCCAAGCTCTTCTGAATCAATGTCAAAATGTATAGAGAACCTGGGCTTTCTTGGGCCTCGGTTCCAGTTACCTCTACCTCTGTTTCCTCGGCCTTGGCTTCCTCGACTGAAAAAAAAACTCATCCTGCATGTGTAATCGATTAAGAAATAGTCTTTTAAATAACCATGTATGCCAACTCTTAAAAATATAAAATAGATTTGGCTCATAATGCATCAAACTCATGCAATCCAATCCATACAAATTGTTTTACTGTTAATCAACGAGCAGGGGGGTGAAAAAGGGTTCAGGGATACATGAGGGGTTTGTATTGAGCGAAAATATTATATAATGAAAGGGGAGAAGACATGGTCACTTCTCAATGACAACAACAATCAACTGTAAAACAAACCAATAAAACCGCACTGCAATCCACACAAGACACTACCATTTTCATCCATTTTAACACATGAATTCTCTTGACTGTAATTAATTTCAGAACAGGGAGTGAAAAAATGAAATGGGGAGGTGATGGGATTTGTAATTAGCGGAAAATGAAATCATGGAAGGGAAGAAAGACTATTACTGTTCATGAGATTAATTAAGTGATCCATAAACATGCTGCGAAGAAGATGCATCAACCATCCACAATTTCTGTGCAATTTAACTAATTCACTGTTCATAAAATATCCAACACAGTGCTACCGTGAGACAGTATGTATTCCACACGATTTGTAAGAGGTTCTGTTCCATTCACCCACCTACTTTGCATTTTATAACAATTTTCGCACAGTACTCATTTCCATTATCTAAACTATCAAAATCAACCACTGCCCATGCATTTCTTCAATCAATAATAATACCCAAAAGTCATGTTTTCAAATTAACAATGAAGTCACTATTACTGCAATCGGGCCCATCCTTTAAATGCAATGACATTCGTTGAACATAAATGACAGTAACAAAAAATAATCAAGACTGTAATACAATCCACAGTCACCATTTAGACACAAGCTATGCATAGGGTAATTTTTCCCAGACAATGTAGTTCTGCCACTGTAAAAAAAAACCAATTCAATGTGACTTAAAAGCTAGGCCAAGTATTGAACACGACTGTCATCAACAACATGCCTGCTTTAACCAGTGATCGATTGTAATAAATAACATGCCTAAAACTCTGTGGGTATCCCCGAGTATGAAAAACAAGCTATCCATACCACACACAGTCACAACTAACAAAACGCCACGGTGCAACATTTCCACTTAATACAACAACACACAGTTACTATAATAGCTCAACATATCGTGCCGAGTCATCGATTTAATATAAGATTGCTTCGATTTAGTCACACTGTGATCGACCATGCTGTGCACACTCAGGCTTATTCAACCAACAAACACAAGGATGCAGTGGATATACTTTCTACAGTTATCCAGTTCAATAGTCATTCGACCCCAAAGAAAACCATAGTTACCATGACCATTATCTATTTTGCAACCACACAACGCGACATGCATGAGAAACACCAAGCATTTGTAACCAATGCCAACTAATATCCGAAAATTATTAGTGCAAATACTAGTGACTGTATATCGACCAAACAATTCGCCACTATTGTAGAAAATCAATCAACTGAACAAGCTGTTTTAGCTATTCATACCCACACATCCATTCGAATTGGGGCAACGTCCCTCTCCATTAAACAATACTGAGTTATCAAACATAAGGAGAGTGAATGTGTAACTTGAGTCGTGCAGATAACAAACATGGTTTACCAACGTTATACAGAGGCAATAACTAAATTCCAAACCAACACGACTGTCATATAGCCAACTGGATGAGTCTGTACTAAAAAATAGTCGGCAATATACAACCATCCAACAATCAAATGGCGAAACCAACAGACCATGCTGGTGTTCCATGTAAACCCTCGGACCTATGGAGTTAAAGGTTCGCACTGTGACTAACACATGGAAGCTAGAGCCAACTTCCTTCAATGTTGAAAAACCTCGATATCAACAGTGCATACACAGAGGGAACCACAAATTATTCGCGGATAGATAACATGTTCTGAGACAGGAGGGCTACCACAGAGGAGCGAGGCTCCAACCCGATCGATAGTGATGCTTAACGCACGCAGGGTGTAACCCTTGTGTCTCTTGAACCAACCACAACACTGAAGTGATGAGAAGGCCGAGTAAGAACATGAGATCCCATTTCATGGCCTTTAGTAATGAAATCAACCATTTCCCAAATGAACAAAACACAGTGATGAAGAGTTCCTTCAGCCATTAAACCCATAAAAACCAGAGACTGGACAAGTGATGCACACGCGTGGGGACAACCAACCAAGCAAACCAAAAAAAACTTCCAAATAAACTTGCAAGATCACAGAGAGCCCCTATGGATGCTAGCACCCAGGGCGGCCCAATAAAACTATGAATCCAAGACTATTGCAGAAGAATCATCACGCTTCATTCCAAGAACACAATTTTACAGAGTAGCAACCTTAAGGAAAACACAAACCGATACACCCGAGCCAATAATTATTTCATAACCAGAGTAAAATCATGAATGGCCCCAAAAAAAGACATACCTGTAATCAAATTCCTTAAACCAAGAGTTGGCCGAGCGGTTCCTTCCTGTTGAAATTTTGGAGCATAACCACAGCCAAGACTGAACAATAGCTCGACTAGGGTGGTGGCTAACGGGAGGAGTAAATGTGACGTGCAGTAAATGCACGTCGCCTCCACTCACAATTCATTAATTCAACAGTACATGCCAACGAGCCCTCTATTAACACCATTAATCAAATCATGCATCGAAACCATCACCATATTACGAAGCTTAATCACATAACCATTAGTGTCCATCACTTTGTCAAAATGAGCCACCCCTATTTTGTCCATCTTATTCATATTTCCAATATAACTCAATTTAAAAACACAACCATTACCACTATTACCCTGCCAATATGCGCCACCAACATTTCAAACCATATGCGTATTTACCATATAATTCAATCACAATTGCATAACCATTCACTTGCTAGCTAGGATTTAACCATAGTTGTTAAGTATTTTATGGATGTAGTATAGTATGTAGGATAACTTTAAAATCTTCCTCTTGCAATTGTTTCTCACTTCTTTTAAGTTATTCACATGTGATATTGCAGAACTAGGTCCTCTTCCTTTGCAATTGTTCTAATATTTTGCCTCTCTCAAAACTGCCCTTCATGTAATTTTACTGATATGTTTGTTATGCAGGTGCGATAAGAGCAAACAACAATGATATTAATGAATAACATAGGCGGTAGTAACATAAGGAATCAACACTTCATAAGCTCAATTCATAATCAATAACAACAAGATCTTCATCAACCATGTGAGCCATGTCACATATCATCTCAACCTCAAAATGAACAGATCCGCTCTCCAATAGTTCAAGGGTGTCCCACCTACTAGTATTATTTAGTTTTTATAATAATAGTCTTTAGCAATACTTTGCGGGAAAAAATTCGTTGACAATTTTTATTCGTCAACATTCATGTTCCAGGAATGAGAGCAAATCTTCTTTATATATGTTGTGTCACTCACACCAACAAAAACATGGAGTTTTGGTTAGATTGATAGGTTATCAAGAACATGAATAATGGTTTTAAAATCATTGCTTTCAACTATTTTGATGAATTCAACCATACCCATCTAAGTTGGGGAAACCTTTATGTCGTTCAAAATGAAGTGGATTTACTGTGATGTTGCCAACGCCAACAACACCACCAAACTATGGAATCAATGCTTGGGTTATACACCCTTTGGGACCTTGCAAAATATGATTTTTCTAAGGATGTTAGGTAACCTTCCACAAATTGAACGACCTAGTGGTGTTTGTGAAGGATATATGCCAAGAGAATACCATCATGAGTCATTTTCTTAACGATTTAGTGGGACAAGCTTCTCGCCCTCTTGAGCTAGTTTATAGTGATATTTGCAGACCTATGACCACTCCACTTGATGGAGATAAATATCTCCTCACTTTCATTGATGTTTTCTTTCGCTTTATTTGGATATATGCTATTTAACCAAAGGTGAAGCATTTGAGACATTCAAGGAATTTAATTCGTTGGTGGAAAATCACAACAATCACAAGATCAAATCTATAAGGATTAATCATGGAGATGAACACTTTGGTGATGAATTTTGTCCATTTCTCTCATCTCATGACATTGTTTTGTAGAAGCCACTGTCTTAGCAAGATGAAGTAGTGCATCGAAGGAGTAGAGATATTGTAGAAATGGCTCATTGTATGTTTCTTTCTTAACAGATGGAACTTAAATTTTTGAGGGAAATAGTCTTGTAGGTAGCTCATATCATCAATCAGATGCCTACTTGAGATGTTCATAATATGACTCCTTTTAAGAAATGGTATGGTTACAAACCCTCAATTTTACATTTCAAAATATTTGGATCACATGCATGGGCTAATATTCCCAAATAAAAGTGAAAGAAGTTGTAACTTACAAGTCAAAATTGAACTATGGTGGGCTACAATGAAACATCCAAGACATATGGCCTATATGATCCTTCCACCAACAATGTGATTGAATGGAAGGATGTTGTCTTTGATGAGATTCTTTCCCATGGTCTACTAGGATCCCATCCCACACTTATTGTAGAAGATTCGTCTCCAATGATCTCAATTGATCTCTTGTTTTTATGTCTTGATGACGACTCTTCTTTTTGAGTGTTTCTTTTAGCACCACCTCAGTAGTGACTCCCATGAGGCCCATGTTGATGACTTGTTTGGTACGACTTGAACTGAAGACTCTTCTACTTTGGTTGCTCCATACAATCTTTTATCAGTTGAGTAACTCCATATCAATGTTACCATCAAGCCCTATGTGTTCGCCTACCTCTGGCTAGGTCACAACCAATGTCTGAGTGGGATATATCTACTCTTCAAGATGTTTCACTCCTTCCTCCTCAAGGAGAATTGGTATGACAAAAAAATCCCCTTGTTTCACGAGCTCTTGTCTCTAAGGCTAATGTATATCCTACTACTTACACTCAAGAAAAAGGCTCTCCATGATGGAAGGATGTTATCATTGTTGATTATGATGCCCCAATGATAAATCACACTTGGGACCTAGTCCCTTTACTCAAAGGTAATAATATGGTTGATTGTAAATGGGTTTATAAAACCAAGTATGATGTAGAAAAAAATACTCTAGAAGCGTAAAACTTATCTTGTTATTGAAGGCTTCTCCTAGAAACATGGCATTAACTATTCAAAGACATTTTCTTTAGTGGCTCATATGGACTCAATTCAGAGGATTCTATCTATAATTGCTTAATTGAGCTAAAAGTTCATCATATGGATGTCGAGAGTCCTTTTCTCCATGAAGACCTCTAATGAGAGATTTATATGAAACAATCGTACAAAATGGTCAGGTTCCCTTGGTTTGTAAGATTAGTAAATCTCTATATGGTTTTAAGCAAGCAACTCATGCTTGGTATGAACAAATTCACAATTTCTTTATCAATTGTGGCTTCTCTTGTTGTGAGGTCGAGCATGATATTTATATTCACTGTCAAATATGGAAACACCCTTATAATTGTGCTATATGTGGATGATCTCCTTTTTACTAGGCATTCCACATCCATAATCAATGACATAAACAACAACTTAAGGACTCTTTTGAGTTGATTGATTTAATGCTACTTCGTTCTTTTTTAAGACTTAACTGTTCTCAAACCTTTGCTAGGGTTTTCCTTTCTCAGCCTCGATATACCTCAAATCACTTGTAGTTATTTGGGATGGAATATTGTGAGCCAATGCATACTCTTATTGCTCCAGGGATGAAGTTTCAGGCCAAATTCCCTTCATTAATATTTGACGTATCACTTTATCAATCTCTAGTTCACATTGTGCTTTATCTTATACTTTCTTGGCAAGATATATCCTTTACAGTTGGTATGTGTTACCACTACATGTAGTTTCCTCCTAAGAGTCCTTGTAAGTTGTAAAGCATATCTTGCAATATCTTAAGGGCACCGCTCACATGGGAAAATTTTACTTAGATGGCATTGACATTTGTCTCCTTGGTTTTTCTGATGACCATTGGGCTAGTGATTTTGATGAGTGATGCTCTACCTTGGGATACTTGTTTTCTCTTGGTTTTGCACTGATTTGTTGGTGTTTCAAGAGGCAACATATTGTGGGTCTCTCCAACTGAATATGCTATTGTAGCTCATGCTTGGAAGCATCTTGCTAGGATATAGATGATACTCGATCAATTATCTTTGGCTCAATGACCTCCTTCCACCTTTTTCATAATCCAATGAATCAACATAAGTCTAAGCACATTGATATTTTGATACATTACATTCGTCAAATCCATGCTTGAGGACAATTTGTGCTAGTATGTTCCTTCTGCATATCAACTTGTTGATATCTTTCCCAAAGATCTCATAGAGCCCATCGAAGCCAACCTTTAGAGATACATATTAGTATAAGCTAGTTGCAACTAAGGGGGGAAACATGATGTATTGTGATGTTTTTTCTCCAAGGACATGTGTCAATCCATTGTTATATCTTGGAGCCTACATATAGGTACTTAAATAACCTTTCCATAGTTGACTAGGTTAGCATAGAGTGGGTGAAAAATAAAAAAGAACAAGTGAATGTTGAAATTTAATAAATTTAAAATGAAAAATAAGATTAGTTTGTCTATTTTGGGTATTGCACAAAGAAAAGGAAAATGGGCGAGCGCCCTTAACCTAAAAAGAAAAATAAAATGGGCAAGCGCCCTTAACCTAAAGGATGTGTATAAATAAAAAGATAAACTCTTCATTTGTATCATCTCATTCAAGTGAATTCATCCATTCTTTGCTTTAGTGCATCTCTGAACAATTTGCTCTATTTCTGGTATTTCTATTTATGTGGTTGAGTTTTCTTGGACTAAGATATCATATGTGAACATATTTCTTGTGATCTATATTGTGTGGTGTTATAAATCTTCTGGTTTGATAATTGGATTAAAGTTTGTTGAAAATATCACCATAGACCTACTATTTTCTTATGATTTCAGCAATTGCATGGTAAAAATGGTGTAATTTTTGCATGGAAGGACATGACTGAGTGTACTATTTAAATAAAAGTAACATACATGTCATGAGACAGTTGTGATTGCATGGTGGCATTATGCATGTTTGTGAACATTTCAAAGACAACTTTGTTGATTGATGATGAATAATTTTCCTATTGGAACTAGTTAGCCACACAAAAAGTTCCTTGATAGGCCATTAGTGTAGATCTTGTGAAGTCATAGTTACAACATTTTCTGAGGTGTTGCGTGATGTGGTCATTTAGATGACCTGGGATGAATCTAAAATGACCTAAATTTTGGTGCTTGTTCAGGGTATTGGATATCTCTTGTAAAAGGTTTATTTTAGGCATACAATATTAGTGTTTTGTCCCATCGTTTCTTGAAATCATTCTCAATTTTGTAAGTATTTAGGTAATGCATTCTATTTATCGTGTTTTTTCTATAATTGTAAGAAATTTGTGTTCAATGTTGAGGTTGATACTTAGTGCAGTTATAAATGTTTGTAAGAATTTACAATTGAAAAGTCAGCGCTTGGCTTATCCATGAATAATGGGTGTTTGTGATCCCCCCCCAACAAAGAGTGGTTTAATTTCCAACCCTAGGTGACTATTGTCCTTATGATCTAAATTAAACAAATAAATTTGAATTTAATTAACATAGAAATTAATTTCAAACCATAGCATCAGACAACACACAATAGTTGGAAACGTAAATAGGGGAAGCATAAAAAAATTTCACACATACATAGGTAATTTCTCCTTCAAAACCAACTTTTCATTCCTTATTCAAAGCTTACAAGGAAACCTCTATAGCATACCAAACTTGCAATTGCATAATTAATCGAAATCACCTTAGAAATAGATTTGCATAAAAATTGAAAAGAAATAGCTTGCAAGGAAGACTACATGGCATGCTATACATATTTGTATAACTGTATGACCTACTGTATAGATCCATACCACTATACGGATCTATACGATTGCATGTATATGTTGTATGATTACTATACAGATGGGCTACTATATGATTTCCTCCTTTCTGCTATGGCTCCTCTACCACTCTTCAACTCTACTCAATTGGTCATTGTTCTTGTTTGACAAAAACTGTCTCTGAACTCTCTATCTTGCTCTGTCTTTATACTTTTAGCTAAAACCCTAATCTCTCAGTGAGATGAACAATTGAGATTAATCATAGTCTAAGTCATCAATGCATGAAATACACTTTATTGGACTCAATAATGAAATATAATACTTTTCACTTTTTCCTAAAGTGAATTACAAAATATAGATAATTTTTTGTCATGTCCCCATTTTTGGATTCCCTTGTTCGGTAGTGGAAATGATTTCCGTGGATTGTTAGTGAAGAATAGAGAGTCAAAATGGGGTATTTAATGTCACATAGTTAGGAAATGTTATTTATTTGAAGTGACATTAGAATTAATAAGTTACTTATCTATTAAAAGTGACTTTTAATCCCAAAGTGAAAAAAAATGGGGTTAAAGGTCACATGATTTAGTCAAAAAGGGGATAAGGGTTACATTTGATTTGGTCAAAAAGGGGAAAGTTATAGAAGGCATCGAGAAAGGATAAAAGGAGGGGTAGAGCCTCACTTTGACATTATGATTTGATCCCTCATTTTGGAAGTGCTCTTGGAACCATTTTTTCATAAGGGTTTAGAAAAACCCTTCCACTATTGGTTTGGTTTTGGTGGTGCAATATCCACCCTAGCTAAACAAGAGGGGAATCCATCTAGGATTTCCATTGGATCTTAGACAAGAGGGAAATCCATCCAGGATTTGCATTGGAGCTTTAGTGGGGATTTGGTTTTTAGTCGGAGATATACCAGCTTACGCAGGAGGTTGGTGAATCTTTCAGAGGAGGTCGTACTCAGACTTTGCAGGTACGAGGAGGGTTTTTGAGAAATCATGGTACATGAAAACCCCGTGGGTTGACTATAGGGTGTCCCGCGAGGCCCTCGTTGGTTGTCAATCCTTGTCCTTCGAGGCTCCGTTGGTTGTCTAGTCTTGTTCCGCGAGGCCCTTTGCGATCTGAGGTTGCAGAGTTGTTTTGGGTACATGCGATCAAATTGCTGCAGGAGGTGTTGTTGGAGCGTCTCGTCATCGTCTTCAACTATGGTTTACATGGCTGTTGCATCATTCTGGGAGGAGGATTGGATATTTGGAGTTAGCCTTTTGCAGATTAGAGAATCCATCTACTAGGAGGGATGAGGGCACTACAACAGGTTTTGGTTTTAAGTTTACTGTTTGCTGATTTGTCACAGCTACTACAACAACCTTAGACATTGTATTGTGTGATAAAGATTCCATTATTAATAAAGTTCCATATTATCTCTTCTAATTTCTGGTGCGTGCAACATGTTTGTCAAAATGCCTATCTATGGGTTATATGTAATATGTTTGTGGAAAGTCCTTAATCAGTTTAATAACATATAAAGAGTGTAACCATAACTGTATTTGACAAGTAAATCTAGCATATTTCCTTTTGGGGACATTACAGTGGTATCAGAGCAAGTGATCTTGCTAACCTATGAGAGTATTCAAGAAAATATGAAGACAAATAAGGAATCCATAATAGAATACCAGAAGAAACTAGAACCATTCTTAAAGTATCCGGAGTTGTGGAAGGTATATGCAGAGCACACGACTTACTGTGACGAGTATGAGAAGTTCAGTGAGGAGATTCAAGTTTCCATGTCATTAGAGGATTATTGTGACATCAAGAATGGGAGATGGCCTAGAGCTCAGGCAAATGATTGTTTGAAAAGCACAAGGAAAAAAGTGAAGGAAGACATGCATGAAGGACACTGGGACTTGTTGGAGGTTAAGAAGGTGAGCATGAAGGATAGGTGGAACACACATCCAACCATGAGGAGGATGTGTGCACAATAGCCTATGATACATCATCAAATCTATCCGATGAGGTTGATGACACTAGTGTGTTGGATGGGAATACCTACCTTTGGTGAATCAATAAAAGATGAGGTTGCAACATCTCATGATGACCATGAGGATATGATCCAATAAGCCGATGTTGAGAATTCAACATCTTCCACTATGTATGATGCTTATGATGATGGTAGTCCAAGCATGATATCACCTATGCATTCAGTACCTTATCCTATTTATGACATATATGATTGTAACACCCTGTTTCCCCCAATTTGTAATTAATCATAAAATAGGAATTACCATGCTAAGGCATGAGGACAATGTAAATGTATTATTGACTGAGTTGCCAAATAACTGACTGTGGGGGTGAATCCTTGAAAGTACTGGCCATGATATCACTAGAGGAAGAATGTGAAAACTATACAAGAGGGTTCATATATCAAATAACCCCAAATCTCCCTTGATAAGGATGACAAACCTCCTTCGTATCCCAAGGAAAGAAATCGGTTAATGAAGAAAGGACTGGTGGTTGAACAATCAACCACCCCCATGAATGGAAACATGGGCTGTCAGCCCGAAGTACCGCAATGACCTGTAGAATTGAGCTTCCTTCTGACAGAAGGAACATGATAGGTCGGCAAAACCTTCCAGGGTAAAGGGGATACAGAAGGGAGAGGAGACACGGGATGGAAGAGCGTAAGCTTGTAAGGGAGATGCTCCAGCGGAATCACGAATGGAGGCTGCGAGCTTTATGTGGAAGAGCATTTGAGAAACCTCACCGAGGCCATAACCGAAAGAGAAAGCTCTGAGTTGCAGAGAACAGGACTCGAGCAGAAGCTGGGACAGAGACATAACTCTTGAGAACTGTGAGAACTCCCTGGTGATATCATGGCTTGGCATGGGGGTGGCCAGAGTGCTAAGAATGAATGCCTCTGAGTCTATGGTCGGGTGGAAGGATGAACACCCACAGTCAGTTGGTTGGCGACAACCTGTAATAGATAAGTGATTTCCTACCTTGTGTAATTTAGCCGTAACTATGTATGAATTGGTTATACTGTGTATGTTTAAGTAATTGTACATATTTCTTAATGGATATAATATATCCCCCTTATTTCTGCTTGATTGTATAACTAGGCCAGTAAGAAATTATATGGTTAGGAGATGATTTTATACTCGTAAATGCTTGTGTCCTGTGGAGGAATAAGCCAGAGTCACGAACTGTGTGTTCGTCGACCCATG
>ML781606.1:251059-284312 GCA_009831015.1 Picea engelmannii | reverse complement strand
TCCCCCTTATTTCTGCTTGATTGTATAACTAGGCCAGTAAGAAATTATATGGTTAGGAGATGATTTTATACTCGTAAATGCTTGTGTCCTGTGGAGGAATAAGCCAGAGTCACGAACTGTGTGTTCGTCGACCCATGACATAGTTTCATGTACGCATGCCAACCCTCCTAATTATTTAGAGTCCTTGGAGGATGAAGTTTGTTAAGCTCAGGAGAGGTAGTGCAGATCGACACAGGCTCTTTGCGAGGCAAACCGAACCCAGAACTCCTTAAGTCCTAGACAAGCTCAGGAAGGATCGCACCGTTGTGTGCAAGAACCCTGCATGGAGTGCAGAGGTTGAGAAACCCTTTGGAGGTTTCAGAGCGTATGAAATCTCAGGAGTGATAGAGATCATGAACAAAATCAGATCTGAACACCATTGGTTCAATTCAAGGAAGTAGAGGTGAGGATTTCCCCAAAGTCCTGAAAGGCGAATCGCCGATTTGCAGGGGAAAATCTGGACCGTTGGAGCCTATGTCCAGATAGCTGGAGAAGAGTGTGCAAGAGAATAGATTTGAACCGTCAGATCGAGCACAGGGGATTGATAGCCATCGGATCCAGAAAAGGCACACGAGGTTTAACCTGGTGCATGCAAGGGAGAGAGGACTCGTCAAAGTCTTGAAAGCATCGGGATCGTCGATCCCAGAGGACGCGTGTCAACGATCCACATCCATCAGGGATTTGGCACTGGGGAAAAGAGAGTGAAGACTCTCCCAAATTCCCGAAAAGGAGAAAGCTAGGATTGATTGCGATCATTGATCATCCCAAAAAGATCACAACTGTTGATCGTGGCTAAAGGTCACAACCGTCCATCGGAGGGACACGTGGCTGCCGGTCGGCGTTTCGACACCAGGAAATCACAAGAGAAGGCTTCCCCAGACTCTTGATGGGGAATCGTCGGCAACGAATCGCGACCGTCGGGTCGTGACAGATCTAGACCGTCCATTTGTAGAGGACATGTGGTGAGATTTAGCCATTTCGCTGACTCGTTGTTGAAAGAAGTCAACGGAAGGAGTTCTTAGAACTCGCGAGTCGTGAGATCTCGACTTAATCCTAGTCATTGATTTAAGAGAGATCTTAACTGTTAGATCACGGGGCTTGTGGGTTGTTGATCTAACTTGGGTCTGGAGCGTCCATCGGAGGAGACGCGTGGTGAGCGGTCAGAGTTCGGGGAAAGCTCCGAAATATCGTGGGCCATTGGATCTCGTAGAACAGCGAAGGGATTAAGACTGAGTGTCTTTCAACACCCTTAAGCTCAGGAGGGATAGTGAACGTCAAATCCAGATCAACGGGGGTTGTTGATCTCATACACAAATTCCCATATCAGAATTCGAGGATTGGAGTGACAATAGATTTGGAGTCGCTGCATCGTGAACTCTCGGTTCACGAAAATCCGAAAAGATCTAGACCATTGGATCCAAATCATTGAGGATTGTTGGATCTCGTACATGAATTCCCATATCGGAATTCAGGGATTGGAGTGGCAAGATATTTGGAGTCACTGCATCGTGAACTCTCTGTTCACGAAACTCCGAAAAGATCTGGACTGTTGGATCCAAATAATTGAGGATCGTTGGATCTCGTACAAGAACTCGCATATCGGAGTTCGGGGAATGGAGTGGCCAATGGTTTGGGTCGCTGCATTTCGAACTCCCGGTTACCAAAATCTCGATACGGCTAGGACCGTCGGATCAAGGGGAGATTCACAACCGTCGATCTCATCGAAGGTAAGATTTCGGGTTTCAGGGTTTGAAGAGTCGAAAGACTTGACTCTCTTGCATCGCTGAGTCGCGAAATGCGAAAGGCGCCTCTTGGTTTGGCCTGTGGTCATAACCAATGATCACATGGAATTGGATAAGGGAAGAGCTAACTTGCGCTAGGCCCCCATAGGAATTCATGGATTCTATCCCTTGAGGAAGAGCAAAAATTTTATTTTTGCCGTAGTGGGTATGTGACAAATTGGTATCAGAGCATGGTTACAACACTTGGCCTGCTTGGGCTCATGTACGAGTCGCATAAAGAGATATTGTTATCTCCATTTTCTCTTTAAGGAGAAGGACTGCAGAATGAAACTATAATTTGGGAATTTCTACGGAATTCCAGCAAAGGAATTATATTGTTCCTTTGTCAAAATGATAACTACTCTTATAGGAGTAAGGATGCACTAATCAATATTACTGATAAGACCTGAGTATGAATAACAGAGGTGGAATAAATTGTGCTATGAAGCTGCACGAGCCAAAAAAGGGACATGAACTGAGTTGTTCTGTTATAGTGTGACGATGGCTACCTACTAAAGCATGTAGAGTCTCTTGCAATTGAGATGGCTGGTTAGGTAAGAATTAAGATCCTCATGAAGAACTCCTTCATGATTTAGGAAATCTGGTAAGGACTGGTAGGATCCTTAGAAAGTTATAATTACTGCACTATTAAAAGACTAAACCTTGAGCATATAACTCCTCACTATTGAGAGGACCGATGAAAATATGTAGGGTCAGCTTACCTGACCTATAATGGTTAGAATCGACAACAAGGATAATCTGTTTAAAAAAGATTAAGAGGAGTCCTTTGGGACTGTTGCTAATTCCCAAGAGTGACCCTTGTTGGTTGTTCCCATAAAGAGAGGGTAACATCCGTATGAGTCATGACTATGAGATTAGTCCTGTAAGTAACTTAAAAGCTTAGAAGAGATAGCGGGGAAATTTTGTATGTCGAACGTGCGTATAGAATAAAGCTTGTGTTAAAGTTTGAAAACTCCGGAGGTTGAGCGCAGAGTATACCAGGAGGAGTAGTGGTTTTAAGTCTCGAGAGGAAACACTTAGAAAAAGTTTCTAAGTTTCGAAGAGTTGAAGCGTTCAAAGGTGAAGCGCAAAAAACTGAAGTTCGAAGAAAGAATAAGTACAAAGGATTGAGCGGGAGAAATCCTTTAGAAAAGAATTTTGAAGATTGGATAAGATCGAGAGTCAAGATCCATTCAGAAAGAGCCGAAATGTTTCAAGTTGTTCGATCTCGGAGAAGTAGCGCACTGGTTCGTTGCGAGGAGATACTGGAATTTCGCAAAACCAAAGGGCTTGGAAGAAGCAACAAGAAATTCGTGAAAAGATCATAGACGTTGATCAAGGAGCGATCTGGACCATTGATCGTCCAGAGAGAATTTCGCAATTTCGGGGACCGGGAGAATGGAGGTGAAAGGTCTTTCGACTTCGTGACACACGAAATCGTGAAATCCCGATACGCGAAATCCCGACGAGATCTGAGCTGTCAAATCGTGGAAGAATTAGGATCGTCAGATTGAGAACTCCGAAATTTCACAATTTCGGGGATCGAAGGATTCAAGGTGCTTCATAACAAAAGTCCCGAAGTCGCAAAACGCGAAATTGTGACATAATCACAATTGTCGGTTGGAGAGCTGTTGGTGATCGTTGATCTGATCCAAAATTTCAGCATTTCGGGTATCGAGAGTTTGAAGGATGGAGAGTCGATTGACTCATATCGCCGATACGTGAAATCGCGACGCACCTTTCTGGGTTAGTGTGTGGTCACAAGGCGTGGTCACATGGAAGAGACTTGCATTTAAGCGCTTGTACACACGGGCCAAAATTTGTGAAGACCCATGGATTGTTTCTTATAGGTTCCAGCAGGGAATCAAAGCCTGTTTCAGTTAACAAATATGCATGTTTATATTCCTTAAGGGGATTATTTAGTAAAAATCTAAAGCTAACTCAAGGCTGAGGCCATCACAAATAGTGATGGATATGCAACAAGGGAGTTGCATGCCGAAGGAGTTCCCGGTGGAGCAACTGTGTAAGGACTTTGTCAGAAGAACAGAGTCACAACCCTAAAAATTGTTGAAGGTTGGACAATGGGCTGCAAGGCTTGTCCATATATAAGAATCCTGGATTACATTTTGAAAGAATCATGTAATTAATAGAAGACTAACAACTGAATATTGACCATTCTGATAACCGAATGGAAGTGTGTAGGATGCACATGTTCATGATTCATTATGAGCAAAGAGTTTTTATTAAATCATGCTGCGGTATCCCAAAAAGGGTTAGGGTGAGGCTTAACCAAGGCAGCTCAAGGAAAAGAGCAGGAAGATCCCGACAGGGATTAGAATTGCAAAAGTAGAGAAGAGATAGTGAGGCCTTAGAGATAACTCGGCTAGGCTGAAAAGTCCCATGTGGTGTAGGAAGAGTTGGAAGAAGGGGAGAGTCCTCAACTCTTTCCTCGCTGAGTATTATGTTTTCCCTTGGATGAGAAAGTTGGTACGCCAATAAAAATAAAAAGGTCTTGACACCATAAGTAATAAGGATTGTATTTCCGAAGATACAATCGAAATTTGTTTGTGTTGCACTTATGGAAACATTTGAGGATATTTATGAATTCGAATGTTATGATACATGCATTTGGTTTAATATTACGACTAATGTAATTGTGTCTATGATTATGCATGCTGTGTATAGAAATGAATTGGAGCTATTGAGGAAGACAGTTGCCAATGATGGGCAACCTCAAACAGAGAATGACCAAGAGAAGGTTGCGAGTGAAAGATTGTTGACAGGGTTGTAAAAGTCCCCATAAAGCACTGGTGATGAGGTAAAAATAAGAAAGAGGGTGCTAGCAGCCAAGAAACAATATAAAGATATTCGTGCCTGCGTGGCACAATGTATGAAGGGATTTGGTAAGAACCCCTTCTGAAATATTTTATTGTCTTAGTGTTATGCATAAACTTGAAAGGCAGTTGTATGCCTTGGATACCCAAGTAAAGTATGACTCAGGACGAAGAACCAGAATGATGGAGGTATGAACCTCTGGTAGTAAACACTGTTTGTAACCCTTGGAAGAATTCATGAATTGATATGTCATGAATGCATTGAAAATCAAGGAATGCATAAAGGCATTCATGTGAAAATTTTGAGTTCATGTGTATTGATTTGGGATCGTGATCGGCCTATAGCAGGCAGTATGGTCCTACTATAAGAATGAAAGAAAATGAATAAACCATATGAGGAAAAGGTTGGTTAAATTCCAACACCCCATGGCCAAGAACCCATCATAAAGTGTGATGAACTTGAAAAACAATGCAAGAATGCATTGGGTATGAATGTGGCCATGGATATTGGCACAATTGTTAAAACCCTTTTGAAATGTTGAATTACGTTTTGAAAAGTTTGGTATGTTCAGATGAGACTAACAGTTTGTTTGGCTATGGAAAGAATGAATTGCAGGAAGCAAAGGGTCATGGATATGGCAGTGAGGTAAGCCCATAGGAAAGACCGATTGCCTGCTGAGCCAAACTGTGAGGAATGGTATTTCCTTTTGAGAAAGTGAATTTGATTGTTAGTATGCACAATTGTGAAATTGTTATGATGAAGTTGAAAAGGTGCGATAAAAATGTATGTGCATGAGAAATAACAATTTGATTAGCTGAGGAATGATTGCAGGAAGAAAGAGTCTTGGATATGACAATGCTGTAAGCCCATAAGGAAGACTGATTTCCTGCTGAGCTAAAATGTTATCCGAAAGAAAGTCCCATGCTTGTGAATCTGGTTTCGTACATAATATATATGAAAATAAAAGAAGAGATTAGAAAAATTTGTGGGTGATAGATTTGCAATAAAAATTTTGAAAGTTGGAATTTATAATGATGTCTCACGAATGTTGTATACCTGTGACACAGGTGAGGAGAAAATATCTGTCCAGAAGGAACAGATGAAGGCTGTCAAAGCTGAAGATGATGAAAAAAGGCTACTGCTGAGCCATGAAAACCCCGTGATAAGCCATGATCGCCTGAAAATTATTGTGTTGAGGTAACACAAGCTGGAGGTACGCCTCAACAGAGCAAGTCTGAGGGATGCCTCGACTGTAAGACTCAATAGAGTCTCTAAAATTTTCCCGTGCAAGAAAACCTTGGCAAGGCAAGATGGATCGCCCGAGGGACTGTATAACAGTGAAGGGGATGCCTGAGCCTGGGCCTGGAGGGTGAGTGACCGCAAGGAAGAGGAGACCTTAATAATTCTTGTAAACTATTGGGATCATGCACAAAGTGGGTAGTTTCTCGTGCGGAAAAACCTTGGAAAGGAAGATGAAATCATGATAGCTCTTGTGAACTATTGAATTGGAATCATGCACCCAATGGGTACGTCAAGGAAAGTGATGAGCATGGATAAAAAAACTACCATGTGGATACAGATCCACAAACTGCAAAGATAAGTATTGTGCTAAGATTATGAAAAATTCCTTTTGAATTTTGAACAACAGTAAGATGTTTTTGCACAAAATTACGATTAATGTGCTTGTTGTCCAAGAATTATTGAAGGCAGATGACGAAGACTAAGATCCTGAAAGAGGACCTGACCGAGGACAAAGGTCAAGACTTCTGAAGTGGCTAAATGAGAAAGGCATGACAGGTGTTTTTTGAGAAAGAACACCAAGGACGATGTTCCTTTAAGGGGGAGGCAATTGTAACACCCTGTTTCCCCCAATTTGTAATTAATCATAAAATATGAATTACCATGCTAAGGCATGAGGACAATGTAAATGTATTATTGACTGAGTTTCCAAATAACTGACTGCGGGGGTGAATCCTTGAAAGTACTGGCCATGATATCACTAGAGGAAGAATGTGAAAACTATACAAGAGGGTTCATATATCAAATAACCCCAAATCTCCCTTGATAAGGATGATAAACCTCCTTCGTATCCCAAGGAAAGAAATCAGTTAATGAAGAAAGGACTGGTGGTTGAACAATCAACCACCTCCATGAATGGAAACATGGGCTGTCAGCCCGAAGTACCGCAGTGACCTGCAGACCTGAGCTTCCTTTTGATAGAAGGAACATGATAGGTCGGAAAAACCTTCCAGGGTAAAGGGGATACAGAAGGGAGAGGAGACATGAGACATAAGAGCGTAAGCTCGTAAGGGAGATGCTCCAGTGCAATCACGAACAAAAGGCTGCGAGCTTGATGTGGAAGAGCATCTGAGAAACCTCGCTGAGGCCATAACCGAAAGAGAAAGCTCTGAGTTGCAGAGAGAGAACTGTGAGAACTCCCTGGTGATATCATGGCTTGGCACGGGGGTGGCCAGAGTGCTAAGAATGAATGTCTCTGAGTCTATGGTCGGGTGGAAGGACAAACACCCACAATCAGTTGGTTGGCGACAACTTTTAATAGATAAGCGATTTCCTACCTTGTGTAATTTAGCCGTAACTGTGTATGAATTGGTTATACTGTGTATGTTTAAGGAATTGTACATATTTCTTAATGGATATACTGTATCCCCCTTATTTATGCTTGATTGTATAACTAGTCCAGTAAGAAATTATATGGTTAGGAGATGATTTTATACTCGTAAATGCTTGTGTCTTGTGGAGGCATAAGCCAGAGTCACGAACTATGTGTTTGTCGACCCCAGACACAGTTTCATGTATGCATGCCAACCCTCCTAATTATTTAGAGTCCTTGGAGGACAAAGTTTGTTAATCTCAAGAGAGTTAGTGCATATCGACATAGGCTCTCTGTGAGGAAAACCGAACCCAGAACTCCTTAAGTCCTAGACAAGCTCAGGAAGGATCGCATCATTGTGTGCAAGAACCCTGCATGGAGTGCAGAGGTCGAGAAACCCTTTGGAGGTTTCAGAGCGTATGAAAGCTCAGGAGTGATAGAGATCGTGAACAAAATCAGATCTGAACCATTGGTTCGATTTGGGGAAATAGAGGTGAGGATTTCCCCAAAGTCCTGAAAGGCGAATTACCGGTTCGCAGGGGAAAATCTGGACCGTTGGAGCCTACGTCCAGATAGTCGGAGAAGAGTGTGCATGAGAATAGATCTGAACCGTTAGATCGAGCGCAAGGGACCGATAGCCGTCGGATCTAGAAAGGGCACACGAGGTTTAACCTGGTGCATGCAGGGGAGAGAGGACTCGTCAAAGTCCTGAAAGCATCGGGATCGTCCATCCCAGAGGACGCGTGTCAATGATCCACATCCATCGGGGATTTGGCACCGGGGAAATGGGAGTGAAGACTCTCCCAACATCCCGAAAAGGAGAAAGCTAGGATTGATCGCGACCATTGATCATCTCGAAAAGATCACAACTATTGATTGTGGCTAAAGGTCGCAGCAATCCATTGGAGGGACACGTCGCTGTCGGTCGGTGTTTCGGCACCAGGAAATCACAGGAGAAGGCTTCCCCAGACTCTAGATGGGGAATCGTCAACAACGAATCACGACCGTCGGGTTGTGACAGATCTGGACCGTCCATTTGTAGAGGACATGTGGCGAGATTTAGCCATTTCGCTGACTCGTTGTTGAAAGAAGTCAACAGAAGGAGTTCTTAGAACTCGCGAGTCGCGAGATATCGACTTAATCCTAGTCGTTGATTTAAGAGAGATCGTAACCGTTAGATCATGGGGCTTGTGGGTCGTCGATCTAACTTTGGTCTGGACCGTCCATCGGAGGAGACGCGTGGTGAGCAGTCAGAGTTCGGGGAAAGCTCCGAAATCCCGTGGGCCATTTGATCTCGTAGAATAGCGAATGGATTAAGACTGAGTGTCTTTCAACACCCTTAAGCTCAGGAGGGATAGGGACCATCAGATCCAGATCAACAAGGGTCGTTGATCTCATACACGAATTCCTATATCAGAATTCGGGGATTGGAGTGACAAGAGATTTGGAGTCGCTGCATCGTGAACTCCCGGTTCATGAAACTCTGAAAAGATCTGGACCGTTGGATCCAAATCATTGAGGATCGTTAGATATTGTAGATGAATTCCCATATCAAAATTCGGGGATTGGAGTGACAAGAGATTTGGAGTCGCTGCATCGTGAACTCCCGGTTCACGAAACTCCGAAAAGATTTGGACCGTTGGATCCAAATCAATGAGGATCGTTGGATCTCGTACAAGAACTTGTGTATCGGAGTTTGGGGAATGGAGTGACCAGTGGTTTGGGTTGCTGCATTTCAAACTCTCGGTTACCGAAATCCTGATATGGCCAGGACTGTCGAATCAGGGGGAGATTCACAACCGTCAATCTCATTGAAGGTAAGATTTCAGGTTTCGGGGTTTGAAGAGTTGAAAGACTTGACTCTCTTGCATCACTGAGTCGCGAAATGCGAAAGGTGCCTCTTGGCTTGGCCTGTGGTCATAACCAACGATCACATGGAGGTGGCTAAGGGAAGAGCTAGCCTGCGCTAGGACCCCGTAGGAATTCGAGGATTCTATCCCTTGAGGAAGAGCGGAAATTTTATTTTTTCCGTAGTGGGTATGTGACAATGATGATGTAAGCATGATTGTACCAGAACTATGCATAGAGGATAACGAAAGGGATGATTTGGTGGACATGAATAGATCAAAAAACTTGTATGAAGAGGATAGCCCACATTACACGTCATCATATAGTGAGTCAGTTGATCCCTTGTGTGACAACCCATGCCATGTTGATGAAATAACATTGCGTGAATTGGAGGACCAATTATTATTCATTGAGGAGCAAGTTGTGCAGGTGTTGACGAGGACATATGGTGCTCATAAATTCATTTAAGACCTTATGTGGAAGACCCAAATGTAGGAGATGCAAAAGGGAATTGCATATGGGGTCACTAGTACCCAATTGCACATCATCAAAGAGGTGCTAGAGCAGATGAAGTACGATTATTTGCAGTTTTTCATAGATAGGGACCTTGCTCTTAAGTTTGCTGAAGATAAGGAAATGGAGATTGAGGAGCTTTGTCACCAGTTTAGTTTGACACTCTTCATCGTTGACAACAAAAAATACTCCATCATATTTGGCAGCAATGATACATGAAGACATTAGTAACACTCATGATCTGAGGGAGGAGATTCTTATGGCGATTCCACACAATGAGCATTTAGGGTTGCATGTGTATGAGGAGAGGTTTGACACATAGGGTTTTGTTCGTGTGCCTCTTTTCCATTGCAGGGATCATGAGCCATTTCTTTTGGCTCAAGGCTTAGCTATAAAAGAGGTAGTTGAACAAATTTCTTATGGACCAGCTAGCAAGGAAGTATATGCACCAATTGATTGGGGGATTGCGTATAGGATAGATGTGGATACATCACTATGGGATCCAGGTCTAATTGATATTAGTGGAGTGATTGGCACAGTGGCGCATATATGATACATGGTGGTACATGATGATACATGGGTGTGCAGTGATGTACAACAATATACAACTATGTACGATGATGTACAATGGGTTTTTGGAGCGATTCCCTAGGGAGACCTCCAGACATGGACTTCAGAAATATCATTGAATTTGGTTCAACCAAGATCGATGAGTGGATGGACAAGCTTCATGGAGAGGAATATTCCCCGGAGATTGATTTTCGATTGGGATAACGCTAGAGCATGATAAAGAGAAGGATACCCGCATGATCACTCTCATATGTTACCTTGAGTCCTTGGTGATACCATTGGGGTTGGCCAAAGCACCTGCCACTTTCTAGTCTTGCAGGAAGTGGCAATGGCATCTAGTGCTATTTTTTGATGCCAACAATATATTCAACAGGACATGGAGGGTTCACATGAGTCAGTTGGGTGAGGCAGGTAGGATTGTAGCCATGTTAGAGTTCTTTCATTTGGGTTATGTAGTCATAACACAAGGGGAGATCCAAATTGTATTAGATCAGTTCACAGAGATTTCAACTGACATAGTGGTGGATGGAGTTATCCACTACGGAGGTTGCACACATGTAGTCCTCGAGTCCACACTTAGGGAGAATATTATGAGGGCTATGTGTGGTTCACCTTTGACAGGGCATTATGGGCACTCACATGAGTATGAGACACCACAGGTGACATGACTATTTTCGAGGGAGGTGTTTAGACTCCATGGATTACTTGAGTACATTGACGGTGATCGAGATAGAAAATTTCCCAGTGCATTTTGGCAGGGGCCGAACAAATTAGCAGGCACAAAGTTGATTCCTATTACTAGGTTTCCACCAGATGATGGCATACCAAAGACTTGGCTCATTTTGACTCTGATAGTTATCAATATGGTACAACAATATCTAGCAGGTATTGGGAGTGGTGGACTTCCAATTTGGAGATGGGATTTGGGAATTCATCTGAGTGATAGATAGCTTCAGATGATGATGATCGACATAGCTATGCCAATGAGTGGTCTTCTTTATTTTTGGGACATTAGTAGAGAGGTCGATATTTTCTCTATATGCCAGGATGGGCTCGAGGCCGGTCGTGGATTTGCAGACTTAGACTTCACTGAGACACTTTCGTAGGGGAGGATTCATGATGGTGGTTTCAGTCCCTTCCGAGAGTTCATCTTGGGGTTCCAGGAGAGGAGGACGCATACTGAGCATGTTGGTCAGATGGTGATGATCATAGTGGTGCAACATAAACTTGGTGGTTCTTTTTTGGGATTAGTTTGGGACCCTAGGATTACATTGTTTCACAATTCAACTACTCTTAGAGAGGAGAGAATCGATTTTGACCTTCCAAAGTTTAGTTTTGGGAGGCTTAGAAGTGGTTTCTTGGAGGAGTGGTTTTCCGAGGATTTGACCGAGTTTATGTAGCTTATGATTTCCTGGCCTATCAAGAGCAGTCAGGTGGATCCTTGTAGCAACACCTTACAAACCAGTGCTATGAGTAGAGGGTGCTTCACATCATACAAGTTAGTTTGGGACCCGAGGTGACTTTACCATCTACGGGGTTCATGTGTTTGCATGGAGGGAATTTGCGGACAATATGTTGGGAGATTGTCTGAACGATACTTGGACGATTGCAATAGATAGGAGGTGTTGGAGTATTGGGGATTTTCCCTTTGATACTTGGAGACTAGGTGTAGTGGATTCCCTATTAGTTGGTGACCACATAAACTTCTCTATGATGTTCGATCTTAGAGTTTGGATACATTGGATGGGCGTGATCCTCGATAGTGGATGAAATCCTTTGAGACATTACACCTTGTGGATGCAGAGTGGGAACAATGTCCATATGACTATGATCAAAGTGGTGCAACATCAACATGGTGGTTCCTTTCTGAGGATAGCTTGGGAACCCTGAGATTTAGTAGGGTTAGTGAGGAAATTGACATGGAGGCGAGAGCTAGTTTTTTCCTTCATGAGATTGGTTCCCTGTGAGAGTAGTTCCTTGATGGGTTGATCGAGTTGTTGCAGAACCAAGTGACATTACTTGTGGGAGGTTTTCGGGAGACCTCTAATGTTAGTACATTACTGGACCATGCGTTGAGGGGAGGATGCTTCACATCTTACAAGGTGGTTTGGGATCCTGATATCATTTTTAGTTTCAACCTGGATCAATTGCTGGAGCGTCAGGTCATGATGACATTGGTTGAGGAAAAACAATCTTTGGGAAGGGAGGATTTATCATGTCTCCATTTTTGGATTCCCCTATTTGACAGTGGAAATGACTTCCATGGCTTGTCAATGAAGAATAGGGAGTTAAAAGGGGGTATTTACTGTCACTTAGTTAGGAGATGTTATGTATTTTAAGGTTACTTATCTATTAAAAGTGACTTTTGATCCTAAAATGAAAGAAAAAGGGGGTTAAGGGTCACATTTGATTTAGTCAAGAAGGGTATAAGGGTTACATTTGATTTGGCAAAAAGGGGAAAGTTCTAGAAGGCATGGAGAAAGGATAAAAGGAGAGGTAGAGCCTCACTTTGACATCATGATTTGATCTCTCATTTTGGAAGTGGTCTTGGAGCTGTTGTTTTGTTAGGGTTTAGCAAAACCCTTCCATTATTGGTTTGGTTCAGGTGGTGCAATATCCACCCTAGTTAGACAAGATAGGAATCCATCCAGGATTTCCATTGGAGTCTAGACAAGAGGGGAATCCATCCAAGATTTCCATTGGAGCTTCAATTGGGATTTGGTTTTCAGTTGGATAAATACTGACTTGTGCAGGAGGTTGGCGAATATTTTAGAGGAGGTCGTACTCAGACTTTGTAGGTACAAGGAGAGTTTATGAGAAATCGTGGTAGAGGAAAACCCCGTGGGTTGACTATAGGGTGTCCCACGAGGCCCTCATTGGTTTTCCAACCTTGTCCAGTGAGGACCCGCTAGTTGTCCAATCTTGTTTTGTGAGGTCCTCTGAAATTTTAAGTTGCAGAGCTGTTTGAGGTACGAGCGACCGAATTGCTGCAACATGTGTTGTTGGAGTGGCTCGTCATCGTCTTCAACAATGGTTTATAGGGTTGTTACATCATTCTGGGAGGAGGATTGGAGATTTGGAGTTATCCTTCTGCATATTGGAGAAGCCATCTACTAGGAGGGATCCATGCACTACTTCAGGTTTTGGTTTTCAGTTTACTGTTTGCTGATTTGTCACAGTTGCTACAACAACCCTAGACATTGTATTGTGTGATCAAGATTCCATTTTAATAAAATTCCATATTATCCCTTCTAATTTCTGTTGTATGCAACATGTTTGTCAAAATACCTATCTATGGGTTATATGTAATATGTTTGTGGAAAGTCCTCAATCAGTTTAATAACATATAGAGTGAAACCAAAACTATATTTGACAAGCAACTCTAGCATATTGCCCTTCGGGGACATAAATTTTAAAAATATCTTGAACTACTTCCTACACCTTCATACTGAACCTGTGTAGAAGTCCCTGCTCAAGCTATATTTCTCAACACTTCCTCTTAGTGAGGGGGGAATTATGCAAACATCCAAGTTTGTCTATGAATACTTCAAACTTCCCTTTTACTACGGGTTTGGTCAGGATATCACTACTTGTTGATATGTGGGAATATATTGGAGCTTCACTTTTCCCTTATGAATTCTGTCTCGTATGAAGTGATATTTGATTTTTGTTTGCTTGTACATGTCATGAAACATTGGATTCTTAGAGAATTTGTTGCAAGTTACTCTAATTATCACAATAGATGACCATGTGATCCAACTCTTGATCAAACAATCTTGCAAGTAACTTGTGAAGCTAGAGGGCCTCATAACTAGAAGTATTGGCTGCCATGTATTTTTCCTCTAGAGAGATAAGTGCCATGGAAGCATGATTCTCGTCAAAATGGGGTATCATCGTTGAAACTAATCTAAAACAATGCCTTCATGTGCTCTTGCTGTCTGCTGCATTGCTTGCCCAATTTGAGTTTGTATACACTTGCATTTTTACTTCACCATTTCCAAGATATCGTAGACCGTACTCCACTGTGCCCCTCAAGTATATAAGAACATGTTTCGCTACTACCCAATGCTCCTGTCTCAGATCCACCATGAATTTAATCAAGGTTTCACTGTAAAACACATATTTGGTCTAGTGTTGACCAAATACATCAAGGAACTTATCCACTGCCTAAACAATGTGGGATCCACCAACTTTGAATTTGAAGCCATCACCTTCAAATTAGTGATCATGGGTGTGGCCATAGGTTTGTAGTTTTCCATTTGGAACCTCTTTAGTATCTCAACTGCATACTTACCCTACCCAAGGAATATCTCCCTTGGTCTCTACCAAACCTTCAACCATGATAAGCAATATATCATGCCAATGTCCTTCATTTTAAACTTGGTAGCCAAATATGCTTTGCACCCTACAATGGACATTTATGCACTTGTATGAAATAAGTCACCTACATACAACAACGAAATGAGCAGATTAGTCCAAACAAATATATAATATAAGTTAGGAACACGCCTTCACTTTTGGTGATCTCCCTACTATGCAAATAATCATTTATAACCATTTATCATGGAATATCATGCTCTCAATGCCTTCTTGAGTCCATACAAGGCTGTTTTAAGACTACAAACATGGGGCTCCTTTCCATTTACCTCAAATCCCTGAGACTAATCTATGTACACTTCTTTCTCAATGATCTCATTAAGGACCATTGTCTTCACATCCATATAATGTATTATTCATCCTATAAATGAAACTAAGGACAACTACTCTAATCAAAGTGTACTTGGCGACTAGAGAAAATGTCTCCTCATAGTCCACTCCCTCTTTCTTGGGGAACCCTCTCACCATGAACCTCACCTTAAACTTCTCAATGCTGCCATCTGTTGCATGCTTAATCTTGTAGACCCAACTAGAAATCACTACTGACTTACCCTTCGATGTTGGCACTATGTCCCAAACATCATTCTTCATGATGGAGGTGTACCCCACCATGGAATCCTAACATACTTGTTGGTTTGTTTCCTCCTGAGAGTTGGAAGGCTCAGAATCTATGATGCTGCTCATTAATTCCATGTATTTTAGAAACTTCTTCGGATATCTTCTCTCTCTAAATATACTTCTAGGAGTCTCAAAATAATCTTGAGAATCCCTAAATGTCCAAGTGAACCATCGAGGTCTCCTGACTGAACTGGAAGGAGATGATGTCTCCTCCTTTTCACTTGAAGGGCATTGTCCTGATCTAGAAGTCACTGGTGAACCTGCCTCAACCTTTAGAGCTTCTTGCTCCTCATCCTTTGTCACTGGAATAGGATCACGAGACTTATTGGATGCAAAGCCTTCCTAAAAATTTACATCCTTTCTCACTACTATCTTCCTCTACTCTAGAATATCAACTGTATAAGCCTTTGAAGTCTCACTATAATCTACAAATAAAGACTTCCTACTAAAGGGATCCAACTTGGTCTACTCTCCATTGGTACATGGATATAAGCTGGACATCCAAACATGTGGAAATGAGTCTCCTTTGGCTTCACACTAGAAAATGCCTCATCTAGTGTCTTATTCTCCAAGATACTACGAGGAAACATGTTCGGGATGTTGATTGCTATGTTGCATGCCTTTTCCCAAAGAAACATTGAAAAGTCCTGGTCATTAATCATGGCTTTACAAATCCCCATGATGGATGGATTCTTCCACTCTGCCATCCCATTCCATTGTGGGTTGTACAAAATAGTTAGCTCCCTCTTGAGCCCTTCTTCCTTAGAAACCCTCGAACTCCTTGGAGGTATACTCACCCCCATTGTCTGATCTCAATACTTTGATATTCTTCCCTGTTTGGTTTTCAACTAGAGCTTTGAACTTCTGAAACCTGCTAATGATGTCATCCTTTGTCTTTAAGAAGTATATCCAAGTCTTGTGAGAAAAGTCATCAATAAAGGAAACATAATACATGCTTCCTAAAATTCATATTGTTGACATCGATCCACAAACATCCAAATGCACTAGGTCTAGAATCTGGTTAGATCTATGCTCGCTGCTTGGGAAGGTAGCCTTGGCATGCTTGCAAAGCATGCACCCTTTGCATACTCCCTACTACTCAATGCTAAACTTTGAAGGACTGGTGACTATATCCTCAGAATAGGAAACACCTTGGGATGCAAGTGCCCCATCCTCTTGTGCCACAATTCACAAAAGCTGTCACTATTATGAATTAGGGATTTAACAGGTTGACCCCACAACCTATATAGATGACCTTTTGTAACCCTTATTACTTGAACTGTATCTAGGCTAGATTCCTTTGTCTTTATGAGGACTCACTGGTTTATGAACTCCACAACATAGCCCTTATCCTCCATAATTGAAAGTGAAAGAAAAATCTCCTTGAGACTTGGAACAAACTAAATATCATCAAAGTCTAAAGAATTACTTGATGGGAACTGGAAGGGAATGGTACCAACTATTGCTACTATGTACTTGGCATCATCACCAAGCTCAACTTGAACCCCTAAGTACCATTCTGTTAGAGTAGAAAACCGCTATTGAGATGATGTCATATGACGCGATTCCCCATTGTCCACATACCACATATTCCTTGGAACCGTTCTGGTAGGAAGGCAAGATACCATTGAGAAATCTTTCTCAAACTTGGAAGAAAAATCATCCATCTAATTTTTTGCAGAGGCTACTACTTGCTTTTGTTGTTGCTTTTTCCCTTTTTATTTGGACATCGTGATGCAAAATGCCCGTGCTTACGACAAATGAAGCACTTGATTTTACTCAAGGTGTTCTTCCTTGACTGCGAGGTTGAATCCTCATTCTCTCCCTTATCCTTACTAGGTCCTTTACCTTTGCTTTTATTTATCTATCCAAATAGGGCTAGGTTGTCGTCACCACCCTTATCGTTGGATTTTGACTCCATCCGAGTCTCTTCTTGGATACAATCATCCCACAACGTTTCAAAGTTAGAAAGGTTCTCACAAGCAAACATAATTTTGACAAATGGTTCCCATGATGTTGGGAATCCATTTAGTGCTATGTTCACTAGCTTTGCATCTACAGTCTTATTCCCAATCATTGCAAGTTGCTCACAAACCTGCATGACCTTTATAAGGTAATTGGTAACTAAATTTGATTTGGTTATCTTTATGGCTCTGAGTTTGTTCTGCAACATAATCTCCATGTTTATGTTCTCACTCTAGTAGACGCTAAGCAAGGTATCGAACATGGGCCTTTACCGTTTTCTTTTGAAATAGGTGATGAATCAAGTGATCCTTAACTGCATCCATAATCTCCCATATATATCCTTAGAGATAAAATGCAATTTTTTTTGAAATTGTGAACTTGACAACCAGTACTCTTAGAACCAAAATATTAACACCAACCCCTGAATAAAAAATCAAACACTATCACTAACACGTTCTTTTCGAGTTTAAAATTGTAACATTTTAAAACCCATAACTCAAAACCCCAGTACAATTACAAAAACTGTAATAAAGAAAAAAATAAAAAGGACAAACCNAAAACATTTTTAAATTAAAAACAATAAAAAAAACATAATATTTAAAAAAACATGAATTACATTTACTTCTTTATTTTTAAATTTATAATGAACTAAAAATAATTATTAAACACATGTATATGTATAAAAAAAACAATCCAAGAAAATATTAAAAAAAAATCACATTAAACAAAACAAAACAAAAACCAAACCCAAAATACCCTAAAGTCACTTGCCCCCGTCACGTCACATTAAACAAAACAAAAACCAAACTCTAAATTCCCCCAAACTCAGATTCCCCCGTCACGCCACTACTTTGAGCAACGTTGGGCGAATTGTGAGTTTGGAGAGGGCATGATGTATGGGATTGGTCCATCCCCCAAACTCATGATTTTTTTTTTTTTTTTAAATATATGTATATATTTTTTAAATTGTATATATTATTTTTTTTTAATAAATATTTTTAATGATTTTTTTTATATTATTAATTTATTTTTTAATTTATTTTTTTTCATATTTTTATAAAAATAAATATTAAAAAAAAATAATGTTCTAGTTTTTATTTTTATTTTTTAATTTAAAACGTTTAATTTAAAAAAAAAAATCATGTTTTTTTTTTTTAATATTTTATATATTTATCAATTTTTTTTAGCAATAGTGTCAGATTCTTTGAGTCATGGTTTATAAAATGTTACAATTTTAAACCAAAAAAAGAGGGTACTATTGATATCATCTTTTTTCGATTTGGGGGTTGGTCTTAAGATTTTGGTTCTATGGGTACTGGGTAATGATTTTAAAAATTTTGTAATTTTATTTTTAAAAAAGGTGGGGAGGGGGTTGTTACTAGGAGAACCACTTTTTGTTTCAGGGGTTGATTTTAATGTTTTAGTTGCAACGGTACCAATTGTCAAGTCCAGAGGTTTCAAAGAATTGGTAGATTTAACCTCGAAAATTAAAAAAATAGTGTTGTTGTTAGCACCACTTTTCTATTTGGGGGTTGATTTTAAGGTTTTTGTCAACAACATTATGACGCTATTAAGACAATGGTTGTAAAATGTGATAATTTTTACCTTGAAAAAAAGAGTTACATCACTTTTCGAAATAAAGATAAAATTATCCACAAAAATAACCTCTAAAAATACGAGAACTTTAAAGAATTCTCATCAAATTAATAACGTATTTATATGATTGAAATTAATCATAATCTAAATCATTAATACATGAAATGCACTTTATTAAACTCGATAACTAAATAAAAGATTTTTCACTTTTTCCTGAAATGAAATACATAATAAAATTACTTTTCAAAATATCTCAAACTACTTCCGATATATTCGCACTGAAACTATGCGAAAATTGTTGTACGAACTCTATTTCTTTCAACAAAGGACAACCTTAGCCCTTGAAAAACATGATCTAAATACCAAGGCAAGTTATTTTAAAAACTTGAAAATAATCTTAAATATTTAGGAGTTACGTGAAGGTCCAAATAGAGTCACAAGGTGAACATATATTATAAACCCAAGTAACATACATGGTCACAACACGAGAAATGTAGTTGTGAGTGCATGGCAGTGTTGTGTACGTTTGTGAATGTTTAAGAGAAACTTTGTTGATTGATGGCGGCTCATTAGAAATAATTTTATATTGGAACTAGTTAGCCACACAAAATGTTCCTTAATAGGAGGTCGCTTGATGTGGTCATTGTGTTCCTAGGAGGTCATTTGACGTGGTTATTAACCTTAATAGGAGGTCACTTGATGTGGTCATTGAGGTGACATTGTGTTCCTAGGAGGTCATTTGACATGGTTATTAAGGTGATCTGGAATGATTGTAAAGGGGCTTAAATTTTGGATCTTGTTCATGTTATTGGACATGGACGATCTCACGTGAAATGCCATATATATATGAAATCACTCATTGTATTTTCATAGTAATTTTAAGAAATTTGTGTTTAAAGTTGAAAACAATTCTTAGTGTAGTTATAAAGGTTTGTAAGAAATTGTTTTTACAATCGAAAAATTAGTGTTTGGATTCGAAAAATTAGTGTTTGGATTAACTGTAAATAATGAATGTTTGTGATTTTCTTTCCCATAGAGAGTGGTTATTTGAAAAGGGTAACCTAAAGACCAAAGCTAGGTCCACAAAGGAGTTATGCGAAGGTCCACAAAGGGTCACAAGGTGAACATACATAGTAAACCAAAGTAACACACATTGTCACAATGTGAAAAATGCAGTAGTGAGTGCATGGAAATGTTGCGTATGTTTGTGAACATTTGAAAGACAAATTAACACACATTGTCACAATGTGAAAAATGCAGTAGTGAGTGCATGGAAATGTTGTGTATGTTTGTGAACATTTGAAAGACAAATTTGTTGATTGATGGTAGCACATTACAAATCATTTTCCTATTGGAACTAGTTAGCCATATTAAAAGTCCCTTTATAGAAAGATATTAGTGTAAAGCTTGTTAAGTCATAGTTATAACCTTTTCCAAGGTATTGCTTGATGTGGTCATTTAAGTGACATGGGATGATTGTAAAGGGACTTATATTTTGGTGCTTGTTTAAGTTATTGGATGATATCATATGAAAGGTATATTTTAGGCATACAATATTTTTTTTTTTACACTATCTCTTGAAATCATTCATAATTTTGTAAATACTTTGGTAATGCTATTTATTTATCATGATTTTGTTGTAATTGTAAGAAATTTATGTTTAAAGTTCAAGATGATACTTAGTGTAGTTATAAAGGTTTGTAAGAAAATGTAATTACCACTAAAAGGTTAGTGTTTGGCTTATTCATGAATACTGGGAGTTTGCGATTCTTTTTCCACAAAGAGTGTTTTTTTGAATAGCACAACTTTAGCCCTTGAAAAGGGTGACCTAAAGACCAAGTCAAGTTGTCTTAAAATATTGAAAACATTGGCTTAAATAGTTGAAAGGAGTTATGTGAAGGTCCACAAAGGGTGTTAAGAGGTTGCATGAAGAGTTGTTTTTAAAAACAAGAGTGGTGTGTAGACCCACTAACATTGATTTGAAGGCCACCCATTAAATATATTGAAGTCACAATTGTTATAAAATCCTTGTAATTGGGTATCTCATCAACTAAGTAGGAGGTAATTGGGTATATCATCAATCATGAGACCCAAATTAGGAGGTGAGACCCATATTTTCAATGAAGCACCAAGTTGTACCATATTTATGTCTTTTGAGTTTAGGTGGAAGTTATCTTAAGTGGGAGATATTAAAGTAATGCCAACTCCCCCATTCCCCATTTTGAGTAATTTTGTGTCACCCCACAATGAATAGGATTGTTAGGACACTTAATATGTATTATTTATTGTTAGTAATCCAAGTATAATAAACACACTTTTTTTTTGGCTTATAGTTTTGTTGACCAACCCATCCTTTTTAAGGACAACCCCTTAATTTGTGATGTACTTAATTGCATATTTACAATAATTCCAAGTAATAGATCTATTATTGATTTATTTGTGCTTGATTTTGCACACTTTGACATGGTAACAAAGTAGGTTAATGGGATATGAAAGGTCTCCATTGTTGCACATGTGTTTTATTTTGTGAGGAGCTTTGGATGGTTGTTGGTGGTTGTATGTAGGGTAGATCTTGGAGAATTTATTTGTGAGTTTGGATATGTATGAAGCCCGCAAAACATTGCTATGCTGTGTCAATTGGATTTTCTATGAGATTACAAAGTTGCAATTAAGGTGCGTGCTTTTGCAAATGGTCATGTGTGCTAAGAAAATATTTTTTGGCTATTTTATTAGAAATCCCTATATGGTTGTCTAAATCAACTTTAATAGAGTAGTGGAGGCGACTTCATTGGCATCATTTATTGCAACAATGATCGGAAAACACATAAGGAATGTGGTGTGTGATACATGTATGACCACAAAGGGTTGAGAAGTAGTGAAAGGATGTTGTGAATTTTGCTCGCAATGGGCATGGGCATGGAGAGTAGAAATCACTACAAATGTGGGCAATAATAAAAATCAATAAGAAAATGGGAGACTAAGAACGATGCAATGAGTGATGCATCAAGAGGATAGATGAAAAGGAAACTCAAAGTGTGTATTACCTTGGTGTAGATGATATTACTTTTGAGCTCATACATGAATTGATATGTTCCCATTGGCTATGTTGAAGGAGGTATTGTGTTGTTATGTGTCTTATAACAATCCACTTCCGGGTCCCTGTGTGGGTGGACATGAGTGCTCCAAATGATGTAGGCCTCTGATCATAAGTTTTTTGGCTTCTCAATCCATCTGTGTAAGTTATTTGTTTTTGGTGTTCATTTCTATGATGATCCACCTATTGATTTCCCAATATCATATAAGAGCACTTGTGATGCCTATTTTGTTTGAAGATCGAGCTAGTTGGATACGATAAAAAATTCCTTTTGAGTGCAAGCTGAGGACTTATTCACCTTTTTTTATGATTGTAAATGGATACCTTTAGGAATTTTTTGTCGGGATTCATATTGAGAAATATGTCTTGTGTTGAAGGAATTTCTTGATGCAATTGTTTTGGTGTTCCCTTTTTTCATAAAATGTTTTGTTTAGTATGCCAACACCTCTTTTACTGGGAGCACTTATGATGATCATGACCAAATTTTTGTTTTTTTGTGCATATGATCTGATCTTCTTTAGCGTCAACGCTTTCAACTATATGGGGTTCACTTCTTTTTCAAAATACTTGTTTGAGGTAACTATCTATCCTTTTTATCCTCACACCTCCTTTGCTTGGAGAACCATTATTAATTGATGATAATGTTTTTTCCCCTTTTCTTGCATATGCATCTAATCCTCCTGAACTCCAACACCTTCATCCATTTGAGAACGTTGATATTTATTTCTAGCTTTGTATGTAGACACTACTATTTTCCTAGAGCACTTATGTTGATCAACAATTTTTTCCTTTAACAACAACATTGCCATCTTTTATGTTATCCTTTGGACATAGTTCTATGACATCTTTTTTTTTTTATCGCTAGGCTTGTAATTTAGGATCAACAAATTGCAAAGTAAGACCTTGATATGTTATCCTTTTACATCTTTGGTCTATATTAGGTGGAAACAAGTTGTCATTATGGGGGATATGCATAATTTCATTCTCCTATGTCATTATGTAAACATTTGTCCTATCCCAAGTAATCCTTAAGGGAGGATTTTAGGATATTAGACATTAGGATATTGCTTGAGACCGACTTGGTTTAATCTACTAGTTATTTATGCTTTCAATGTGTTTCTTTAGTGCTATTTTATGCTTGAGTTATCCAACAATCCAAATTTTATCTTGTGTATAGGTGATCTAACAATGTTCATATTCTTGTTATTCACAACACTTTATCCGTGTCTTATCACCTCATTGGTGTATGGTGTCTATTTAATGATCATGTATGGTTCATTGGTAACGCCAATGTGATGTCACATGATGAAAAGTAGAGTATTGTACTTGATGTAGTCTTTCTTTTCTTGAGCAATAATACAAATTTTTGTTTCTACGTGAAAGTTTTTGTCTATAATGATTTTACCAATAAATATTGGTACACATATTTTAGGTCCTTTAGAGTTATTTATATGTAGTGTTTGTTTCCATGGTTTCTCAACTGTTAATTTCCTAATAATTGTTTGTTTCCATGGTTTCTCAATTGTTAATTTCCTAATAAAAAGCACGCTCATAGAGACCCAAGAACATTGAGGAAGTGTTTTTGAATTCACTATTGAAAATTCCAAATGGAATTGTGTTACTATATCAACATGAACACCTAAAGTAGGTAGGACCATTGGATGTAGATGCATTAGATAAAAATGATGATGAAGACCCCAATGATGTGAATGCTTAAAGATTATTGGTTGTGATATGAGTAGGAATTGTGTTACTATATCAACATGATCACCTAAAGTAGGTAGGAACATTGGATATAGATGCATTAGAGAAAAATGATGATGAAGACCCTGATGTGAATGCTTAAAGATTATTGGTTGTGATATGAGTAACATTTGCAAGAAAATGATAAAAACTCTTTATTCTTTCAAATAGTGTTTTTAAATTTATTTTATTGTATTTTTTCGATATTAGTTTGAATTTTATTTCCTTCTAACCGAATTTTGAAGTCTATTTCCATCAAAGATCCTATGAATAAAATTACATTCAACTCTTTATACGTCACACATTCATATGATGCGAAGAAAGTGTTTAAGGTTAAATTATAGAGGTGCATATATTTAGGTGTGGGTCCACTTAATCAATTTGAATGGTGTAAAAAGAATGTATCGGGGCATGCATATTGCAGGTAGATGAAACTACTTTACCTTTATAACATATTGCAAAGTACTAAAAAATTCTTCTTATGAACACTAAAGTCCTTTAACTTGAAATTTAGGTAATGGATATTTATTATAGTTTAAGATTGATGAAATAAAGGTTTTTAGAGTTGCTTAGGGTTGTATGGTGGTGTTTAGTTTTTGGATGTTACTTGTGTTAGAATATGATGGATGTTCTTGTTTAACCATAGAAAATATCACTATTGTCACCCAACCATAGGCCGAAGCCACCCTCGAGCACCTTAACCTTGACATAGAATCATTCTGGAAGCAAACCCTATGCTAGATAGCCAAACAAGATAGCGCAACTATCTCCAAGGATAGCACACCAAACAAGAGTAACAAGAGCTTATCAGAGAGTCCAAACCATAACCAAGAGAGAGCAAAAAACTTAAATATGCTAGCTGCAACAGCTGTAACGACAACTCTCCTTCAAAATTGCGCACAAACTGGCCAACTACAGTGTGGACAAGTGCTTCTTTTGCAATTATGAGAATATTGGCCAGAATGAAGACTGGCGTCCTATATTTATATTAATTCTGGAAGACTGTCTGGGCCGACTTCTCATTTTGGGTAGTAATTCTTTAGTATATAATATTTCCTTTAGCCGACTTCTTCTCTTGGAGGCTAATAACCTAATACAAGTCATTCTCTTGAGTTGACTTGTATTCTAGGGTTATTAACCAATTGATTAGGGTTTCTTCTTGCTTCTCGAAACATTCTATTCTCGTCAGGTTTACATGTGGAGGTAAATACCTCCCGCAGCTACCATAATATCAACACTCCCTCCTAGCTAGGGAGGTATTGAAGGTAATGGTCTTGAGCACAAACATACCATTTACCCGGTAGAATCAACATAGTCGTATAGACTAACTCATCATTAGATCATGAGCACCATCATCACTATCAGTGTCATCAGCTGCATCATCTCTCGAAACCATACTCCATCTGAGTAATCATACATGATGCTGGATAAGTCACTCACTCCACAAAGTGACATAAGAGCCATTCTTCTAATCCGGACATATGTCCTGGACCATTTTCTGTCTGGTGAATCTCTGTCCATTGATCATCCATCTAGCTGACAATCATTTCCAACACTACTGATAGTTTTCAGGGCAATCAAAACAATGTCATTCAATAGAACACAACTGTGTCTATCCATAGTAGTACACAACTACAATCCAGTGGTACACTGCCACACCAAGTAGCACACAGATACTTGATCAGTGACATATAGTCACAATCAGTGGAACACATCCACCACAGTAGTATACATCTACTGTCCGGAGAAATACAATATCTATAACGATCATATCATCAACCTACACAAAAAACATTGTTATGATATAAACTGAATCATCTGGGCCATTATTCCACTCACATCTGTGAGATCTGGAAGAGCATCTACCCTCAGAGGGTAAAACATCAATGATGAGCTATCTGGACTATTCTTCTCAAGAAAGGAAGAATAACTGTCTCGATTTCTGAGCCTGGACCATTCACCTATCTGGTCCATTCCTCCGACACTAAACAAAGTGCAACATGGAGAGAATGAATCTGCCATAGGGAATGCCTGTCCCTGATTGATGAACATGGACCATTCCCCTATCTGGGCCATTCCTCTGACACTAAACAAAGTGCAACCTGGAGAGAATGAATCTGCCCTAGGGAATGACTGTCCGGACCATTTCCTAAGGAAATGATTGTCCTGCACCAACCTCCAAAACAGACCATTCTTCGAAACTGCTCACAACTGTGAGATTCGAAAGAATGATTGTCTGGCGAGGCGAACCAGTCTTCTTGACCACTACTGAGAGTGACCATCAAGAAGAGAGATTGTCCTAGACCATTCCCCATGTTAACTACAAGGGGAATCACTGTCTATGGTACATCATCAATCCATCAAACCATTTTCATTACTAAAATGACTGTTCGATTTGGACCATTTTCTTAACTGGAAAATGCCTGTCCGTTAGAAATCTCAAACCACTTTCCAAACTGGAAAGGAAATGCTCATCCTGGACCATTTTTCGAATTGAAAAAATGGCTGTCCATAAATCAATAACACATTAGTGCTCCCTCCCAACCCGGGAGTCATCTCTTCCTTTAATAACAAAGTCGTCTCTACGAGCTCCAGCTTGAGTACACAAACTCTTTCATTTTGGACAGAGGCTTTACCAAAATATCTGCTTATCTGCTCATATGTGGAGATATATATTGGAGAACCACATTCTCTTTTATAGACTTCATCACGGAGAATGTAATGCTTGATCTCAATGTATTTTGGTCTTTTTGGAACACTGGTTTTCTTTGAAGGCTTCATATAGCTCTGATCATTATAGTATATCATTGTTGGATTCACCTTTTGTTTCCTGCTAGTTCATAACATCGTGGCAAGGGTCAAACTGGAACATGTCCAAGTGGTACTTCTTCTGCCATCATGAGAGCTTTGTCATGGATTGGAAATCCATCATCCTTGAGTTCTGAGTAACCATTCTGATACAATATCTCTTTTATAGAAGGTTTTCACCACACTTCTGCTGTGCATTGGAGGTTCTCCACCAAGTTGTCTTCTTCCATCTGCATACAAAGGTCTCTTCCTGGTATACCTCAAATCCTTGAGGTTGTTCTACATACGTTCTTTGTTCAATTATTCCGGAGAACAATCTTTTCATTCATATGATGTAAACTCCAAACCATGGATATTGCGGCCGATATAATGGCTCATGTAAAGGTATGTCTGGTTTACTGGAACAAACAATCATCATAGTCTTATCCCTCCATCTGGGAGAACCTCTAGTTCTAGATCTCACAATGCTTTCATTCATAAGTCTTCCATACATTGTTCTTCATCACACCTTTCAGTTCCTCTGCTTGATTGATTTTAGTGAGTTCATATCAGGCTGGTAGTCTTGTGATTCTCGATACAATGACTGGTTGTTCTGAATTTTCTTTCTTTATTGGAATCTTTATGTTCTTCCTCACGTTTCTCTTTATCTCTTGGGTCCATGGAGTTTTCTATAGATTCCATGGCCTGAATATTCCACTTATTTCTTTCATCATAGGATCATGGATGTGGATGGACAACCATGGATACTTTAAGGCTTCTTTTCGAAGAAGGCTTCTTCTAAAGTCAAACTAAACACGTACTACTTTTCATGGCTGCTACCATGGATATATACTCCATCATCTTCAATGGATCATAAGATTAGCTCCCTCCTAATCCTTGCTTCATGTATGAATGCATGCTCTTCTTTTGGAAATATATAATTGGCTCCCTCCATCTAATAGAGTCCACGCTTCCGTTTGCATCCTTATTGCCTTCTGCAAAGTGTCATAAGTCTTTCTCCAATTTCCTCTTAATTGCTGACTTCTTTCTGTCTTTACTTATTCTAGGTTTCTTCAAGATTGATTCTGATTTCAACTTATCTTGTAGCTATTAATTATGTAATAGATTCCACATGAATTGTTACTAGGGGTTGTTGATGTACTTCATCCTTTCATGTGTATTTCCTGACTTGTAGGTATTGTGATAGAAAGTTCTCATTTTGTTGATCTTCCATAGGTGTAGTTTCTCTTTGAACATCTTATCTTCTAAGATATATATATGCAAGATATGTACAGAAACTATGTAAACATGGTATGCACAAAAACTATGAGGAGTAATGTTACCTTGTCTTAGAATAAGAAGTATGTTTTATCCTGCTTAGTCTTCTTTGAAGATTCCTTTTCTTCAGAAACTGATGCTTCGTGTGTCTCCTTCCTTTTCTTTAGCTCAGGACAATGATTCTTGTAGTGACCATATTTTCGATAGTTGAAGCATTGTATTTATGACATATCTTTCTCTTGATTTGGCTTCTTCCTTGAGCCAGACTTCCTTTTGTTCCTGAAATCCTTAAATATTTCCGTGAAGGCTTGATCATCGTATTTATTTTGAGGTTTCTCTTTTTCACTAATCCTTGATTCTTCTTGTGCACAACAAGTCCAAAGTTCTTCAAATGTAGGATACTCCTTCCTTGTGTTCATGCTTGCGGAAAATGCTTCCCATGTCTTGGGAAGACTGTTGAGTACTATATTTACCAGTTCCTTCTCTGAAATAGTTTCTTAAATAGCTTGTAGTTGATATCTTAACTGAGAGATTCTCACAAAGTATGATGTTATGCTGCCATCATCATTCATCTTCATGTCACAGAGCTCATTCTTCAGACTCATTACTTATCCAATGTTTCTGACTAAGAAGAGGTTTGTTAGGGAATCATACATCTTATTAGATGAGTCAAGATGGGAGATTCAAGGTATCAAGCGGTCTTTTGTTGGTGAATGCATCTATAGGAGACATCCTCCAACTTACAAACTTGTGAGATGTGGAATATAGCAGCTATGTGAAGTCTTACTCTCATCTTACAAACCTGAGAGAAAGCCCCTAATAAAGGGTTCATGGTTCCAGCCTGGGACAAGGGATAGGAATGTATATGGCCTCCTCCATGACGTGAGAGAGAATAACTCTAGATGATCATCTGGTGGAAAAGCGATCTGTTGAGTTAGAACGTGCCTATGGTTGAACACATGGTGAACGTGGGAAATCCCAAAAAGCGCTGGGCACATCATCATGAGAATAAGAATGAAGATGATGTGATGTCCTCCTCTGAACAACAATAGAGTTGATGAGAAGACTCCAGATGATCCTCCTGTTGGTGGTAGTGGGAAAGCAGATCTATAGAGCAGACATGCCTATGGATGAGCATAGGTGAACGTGTGAGGACCTGGCTCATCTGTGTGATGCAGTGAATCAGGTCCATGACATCCCTATGGATGTGGCCCCTAGTGGATGAACACTAGTGGGTGTATAAGATCCTTTTTTATATATATTGTTCAATATTCAGACCTACCTGTAACCCTAGTTATTATGTAAAGGGTACAAGTCGACCCTATGCTAATATGATTAATATAAAGAAGTAAATTAATAATGTGAATATTAATTATAATAATAAATATAATGATAAAGTGTATTTGACTTAGAGAGGTCGACCCTTTTGTGCCAATAAGATTCCCTTTCTAAATAGTCAAAGTCTAATATAAGTAGGAGATGATTCTCCATTGTAGAATCATATCCTCCTCACATGTTTTGGAAATTTCAACAAGTACTCTTTGGCAAAGGTGTGTTCCTCTCTTGGGCACTAGGATTTCTAGGGCTTAAGCACCCTCTTGTGTGCTAAGTCATTCTTGGTGGTGAAAGGTATTTCTCTTGAAGAATATAGCAAAGGATTTGGCTGGGTTTTTCTCCCTTGTTTGAGAATGGTTTCCCAGGATATATCTTGTGTACTTGTGGATGGTGTTTCTTCTTGTGATCTTGGTTGCTGCAACATTTTTGTTTATGGTTAAGACATGATGAAATTAAATGAACTACATGCTTAACCTAGCTTATGAAAAACTCAACATGGTTTTAGAGCATAGGTCTTGAAGATCCCATTGCACAAACTTTCTCCAGAACATCTACTCTCTCATTTGCATAAATTGTATGACCCTCCTAGGGTTTCCAGAAAATCCATACGACCTCCTTTTCAGATAAGTTTCACCACTATAACTTGGAATCTTGGGCTGGAAACTACTTAGAAAGGTATGACCTCCTTCAACGTACCTCCAGCAAGTCTTATAACTAAATTTCGAGCATTTTCAAAATTTTGACCCTAAGAACTTATAGGGTTTCGTCAAATTTCTGCAGAAAATTCTGAATCTTATTTCTGAGAATTTCTTGAAGAAGAAATCATACTTAAAGGATTATTGTTGGAAGTCATAAGCCCAACAAAACCTAAAAGTGCTAGCCTAGCCTAGCCGTTAGTTTTTTCTAGTCTAGTTGACAAGGGTTTATGAAGATGAGCAATTTCATGATGGGAAGCAAGCTCAACACCAAACTCCAATGCAATGAAGATATCAACATCTCAACACTCTTAGGTATGGTTCCTCTCAATGAAATCACTTGGCTAATTGATATTGGCGCTTCCAGGCACATGACCGGTATTAGAAATCATTTAACACACTTCATTAAGAAAGAAACACATCTACATGTGGTCCTTGGAGATGATGCTAGATATAACGTGAGAGGAGTTGGAACCTCCACCTTCCAACTAGATTCAGATATGTAACTCAAACAGGAAGAGGTCTTATATGTACCAGGAATGAAGAGAAACCTTGCCTCTCTTTTGGCTCTTGAAGACAAAGGTTATAAAATCACTTTCTCAGAAGGGAGAGTCCTTGCATGGCACAAAGACTCTCATATCAACTCTTCCAAAGTAATCGACATCAAAGACAACAACCTATACAAGTTGACCATCAAACCAGTTCAAGCCTTAATACATGACACCATTAGCCTAAGTGAGCTGTGGCATATAAGGCTTTCTCACATTCATTATAGAGCTCTTCCATCTCTAAGGAAAATGGTAACAGGTCTACCAGAGATCCAGATCCAGCATGAAGGTGTTTGCAAAGGGTGTGCCCTTGGTAAAAATGTTAAAGGATCCTTTCCCAGTAGTGACAACAGATCCAGGGAAATTTTGGACTTGATCCATTCAGATGTATGTGGGCTAATGACCGTTTCATCCTTAAATGGGTACTTGTACTATGTACTATTCATAGATGATCACTCCAGAAAAACTTGGATCTATTTTCTGAAGAACAAGGATAGAGTCCTAGCCAAATTCCATGAATTCAAAGATCAAGTTGAAAACTTCAACGGAAGAAAAATCAAAGTATTGAGATCAGACAATGGAGGAGAATACACCTCAAAATAATTCATCAATTTTTGTATTGAAGCAGGGATCAAGAGGGAGCTCAAAGTACCGTACAACCCTCAACAAAATGGGGTTGCTGAAAGAAAGAACATAACCACACTAGCACATTTGGCCCATTTTGTGACGGTTGTTTCGACGCTTATGCGACGTTATGTCATTGATATTGCGACGAATTTGGAGTCTCTGAAATGTCAGTTTAGGTGACATGGCATTTGCGACGAACTTGAGAAAATGTCGCATAAGCGACGATATAGGCAAACAATCTCAAACCAACTTTTCGTCTATATTGCGACAACAACTTTTATAGTTAAACTGACACATCAATAGAAGTCGTCGTCGCATATTCGACAACAAATTTTTTGTTGTTTATGTATCTAAACCGACGCAAACAATAGAAGTTGTTGTCTAATCGGCGATGACAATTTTTCGTTGTTTTATAGTATAACCGTCGCATAGATAAAAGTTGGCGTCGGATAGCCGACGACAACTTTCCGTTGTCTATATGGAAAAACCGTCGCATAGATAAAAATTGTCGTCGGATATCCGACGACAACTTTCCGTTGTCTATATGGCAAAACCGTCGCATATATAAAAGGTTTCGTCGGATAGCCAATGACAACTTTCCGTTGTCTATATGGCAAAACCGTCACATATATAAAAGTTGTCGGCGAATATCCGATGACAACTTTCCGTTGTCTATATGGAAAAACCGTCGCATATATAAAAGTTGTTGTCGGATATCCGACGACAACTTTCCGTTGTTTATATAGAAAAACCGTCGCATATATAACATTGGGCGTCGGATATGCGACGACCAAAACTTTTTTAGAAAAAAAATAAAAAAATATTTTGGGCATCAATTTTGATATTAATATTAATATTAAATCCCAAAGGTTATTGCATGAGCCCCGTATTGATTTCACAAAGCCTTGGGACTTCTTTGATGGAGCTCATCAAGGCTCGCCAAAAATATGTGGGGATGGAGTCATACTCTTTGGAGCCAATCATGGCACTATGATTGGAGAAAAAATCTATGTTCGAGGAAGCCTCATTTTTCCATATCTACATGGATTTTAATAAAAAATAGGATATGCTATCAAAATAAGCCATCATGCTACAAGGCTCCTTGTGGGAATGTGAATGCAAGGACAATGCTCTACTAGAAGCTACTCAATTGTCTATGTTTTGATGTTTGGTTGATAGGTCTTTGGATTGAAAAAATACATATTTCAGCATCAACTTTTTCCATTACACTCCATTTCACACACATGATAAGAACTTACATATTTTACAACCAATCATTTGCAGCATCTTAAAAAAAGCATGCATGGACCGTACTCCTAGTTGGAGTGAATGAAAAATGGAAGGGTTTATCGGTGGTTAAGAAGAGAAAGAATAAAGGGAAATGAACTGAATGTTTTTTCATTTGCATCTCTTCGTTGTTGAGTGAAGACAGTAAAAACTATAAACCGGGTCTGATAAAAGCATAACAGAATGGAATTAGTTTCCTTGTCTTTATTTGAGTACATGACTGACATTAATTTCATTGCCTCCATTTCCTTGTGTCATCTTTATTTGAGGACATGACTACAGATTATGAAGATTGGATATTTCATTGCCTCCATTTCCTTGTGTCGTCTTTATTTGAGGACATGACTACAGATTATGAAGATAGATTGGATATTTCATTGCCTCCATTTCCTTGTGTCGTCTTTATTTGAGGACATGACTACAGATTATGAAGATTGGACGATTGGTTTTGGCAATGCATCCTGTTTGACGGTGTGGTCCAAAGGTGTTTGTTTTAGTGAAAGAAAGACAATGACAGTGGAAGGTATTGTTATTATCTCACTAAAGTTTGACATGACATGCTTCATGATGGACAAATATTCTTAGATTATCTCATACGTAATGGTGTTGTATAGTGTCTCTCTGCACAAAAGAAAACAAAGTATTATTCAAAAGGTAACTCATTCCTATCACTATTTCAACAATAAAATCAAGTTGGGGTGCGACTCTGGTCACAAATGCCAAATCAATTTGGATGTAAAGCTTTCAATATGGGGGTGAAGCTTTTGTTATAAATGTCAAATCAATTTGGATGTAAAGATTTGGTCACAAGTGTTAATATGTATCAAAATGTTAATATGTAGTTGAAATTGTTCACCTCACAAATGAAAAATCAATTTGGATTCTTTCATAAATGTCAAATCAATTTGGGTGTCCTCTGTTTTTATTAGAATGGGACTATAGTAAAAAATTATGATAAAAAAAGAGTAAAAATGTAGAATATTTAAACTACATTTTTTCATAAGTATCAATATGTAGATAAACATTTTTGTCATAAGTGTCAATATGTAGATAACATTATGATGAAGATGAGTTTGATGGGGACACTTGTGCTTATTGCTGGTAGA
>ML781606.1:229340-251009 GCA_009831015.1 Picea engelmannii | reverse complement strand
TGATTACTTGCCCATTCTCATTCATTTTGTTTTTATACACCCATTTAGTTCCAATGACATTTTTGTCTTTTGGTCTTGGAACTAATTCCCAGGTTTGATTTTTTTCAATCTGGTCCAATTCTTCATTCATAGCATTGACCCAATTCTCATCTTTACATGCCTCTTTGATTGAGCTGGGCTCAATATGTGACAAAAGTGCTATTTCTGTCTAGTCATTCTAGAGGGTGTCTTTGTGTCTCTTCTTGGGGATTCTTCTCTTATTTCTTCTTCTTGCATATCCTCTTCGTCTTTACTAGTACCCATATCATCCTCTTCCCTTTCTTATTTATCCTCTTCTACTTCTTCTACTTGTGTACCAACTGACTCATCATAATAATCATCTTCATTGTCAAGTATAGTCTCTTAATTTTTGATCCTAACTGTTTTAAAATCATCCATATTGACATCTACACTCTCAACAATCTTATGTAATCTAATATTGTAGCATCTGTATGACTTTTTGGTAGAGTCATATCCAAGAAAGATACCTTCATCATATCTAGCATCAAAGTTTATGAGATTCTCATCAATCCTTTTGATGTAGCACTTACTTCCAAAGACCTTAAAGTATTTTACAGATGGAGCTCTTCCAAACCATATTTCATAAGGGGTATTATTACTATTAATCCTCAGCTGACCTCTTCTCAATATGTATACTGTTTTTCTCATAGCTTCCCTCCAATATCCATTAGACAATTTTTCTTCATTGAGCATAGTCCTTGCAACTTTCTGAACTGTTCTATTCCTTCTCTCAACAGTCCCATTTTTTTGAGGTGTTCTGGCAGCAGAGAATTGTCCTTTTATTCCATGGGTTTCACAAAAGAGATCAAACTCTTTTGAGGTGAACTCACTACCATTGTCTGATCTAAGACATTTGATTTTTTTCTCCTTTTCAATTTCAACAAGGGTTTTAAAGGCTTTGAATTTGTTAAGTGCTTCTGATTTTTCTTTGAGAAAACATATCCAACCCATTATAGTAAAATCATCAATGAACAACATAAAGTAGGACTCTCCTTGAAAACTCTTGGTACTTGTAGGTCCACATTGGTTAGTGTGAACAAGATCTAAAGGTTTTGAGGTTGTGTATTCTTTTGCTTTGAAGCTTATTCTAGTTTTCTTCCCTAGTTGACAGTGTCTACACATAGTATTTGAGGGATTTATGATCTTTGACAAGTTTCTTACTGCACCAAGATTGCTGACTTTTACTAGATTTTCAAAGTTAATGTGCCTCGACCTTCTATGCCATAGATAACTTTCATCTACTAGATTTATATGACATTCCTCATTCAATTTTGCATCTACTATATATACATTTGTGGGAGTTCTAGGGGCAGTACCAACCAATTTTCCTATGTCTTCTCTCCTAATATCACATTTCTGGGAATCAAAGATGCATAAGTGCCCCTGATCACAGGTTTGGATGACACTTAATAGACTAGGTTTCAGTTTTTCAACAAGCATCACATTTTTGGCTTTGTCTTTTCCCAAACTCACAGTGCCTTTCCCAAGTATGTTACCTGAAGCATTGCCACCAGATGTAACTTTACCCTTTTGTTTCTTTAAGTCTAAAAACTTGTCCTTGTTACCTATCATATGTTTTGAGCACCCATTGTCAACATACCATAGGTCTTTTTTATCTTCTGCTTTTAAGGCAATAAGACATTCCCTTTTTGATGTTTTTTCTCTCCAAAGTTTCTTTTTCTCTCTAATGAACTTTGGTTGTTCTGAAACTTCCATTAATATGCAATTAATGGCCTTATGTCCATAGTTATAACATCTGAATCATTCTAGGTCCCCTTTTTGTAGAGGTGAAAAGGAGTTATAGTTTATGCTTTTAAATCGATTTAATTCTTGTTTATCTTTAAGGTTATAGTTCTTAACTTTTAGATTTTTTCTTCTATATGCTCTACAATTCACAACTTTGTGTCTGAAATTAGAGCATGCAAAGCAATAACCAAATAAAATGCGAGGATAATTGTTTTGATAAACCTTGTTTGGTATTGTCTTGTTTTCCTTCTTGATGGGTGGAAGTATTCCTCTGGAGTTCTGGTCATTACTTGCCTTCTCTTCATTTTTCTTCTTGAATGTACTGAGGAGAGCATTTGCATAAGACTTTGAGTTGGCTTGGATTTTTTATTGAGAATAACCTATTCCATTTTTATTACCTAAATCCCTTTGCGTGGTAATAATCTTATCCAATATTTTAGAGCTATTATCATATCTTGTTTGAATGAGTTTTGTATCAAGTTCTTTTCTTAGGTGAACTATTTCTTCCTCCATTCTTTCATAGGTTATTTGTTTTTCTTTAAGAGACTTTTCTAGACTTTCTTCGATCCTATTTTCTTCTAGGATTTGGTTTTTCAGGTTGCTCATGAGTTTCTACATCTCCTCTTCTTTCTGTTCATGTTTTTCCTTTTTTTCAACTACACAACTTTTCAACTGTCTATATCTGGTTTTGTATTTTCTTAATTCATCCAAGGAAATGAGAAGTTCTTCTTCCATATTAACTTCTGCTTCATCTTCTGACTCTTTCTCATGTTTAATGTCTTCTATATAATTAGAATCTTCAATACCTAGAAACAAGACTTCATCATCATTGCTGTCACTAGACTCTGATGAACTGATGTTTTCTTCTTTTGAGTAAAAGTTATTTTTCCCTTTGTAAAACTTTTTCTTGTAGTTGGGTTTTCCTTTTTCTTGTACTGTTTGGTTTTGTTTTCTTCATATTCAGGGTCATCCTTGGGATAGGGACACTTGTCTACAAAATGGCCAACCTTGCCACAATTAAAACATTTTAAAGGAAGCTTGCCTTTGTACTTCCCTGATCCTTTCAGAAGTTTTTTAATGAAATTTGCTTCTTCCACATCAGATTCTTCATCATGGTTGTATTGAATATTTTTCTTCTGATTCTTTGTTTTCTTGAGTACCTTGTGTTAGCACTAGAAGTCACCTCCATATTGAGTTGAAGTTAAGCCCAATACCCATCAATTTATATGTCACAGGTTGGTTTTAAAGAGGTCAAATGGGCACAGACTCAATGATAATAATGTTCTAAATCATAAATATGGTCTAGCATGCACAAGCACTTGAGGTCTGGAATCAAATTCAGTAAGTAAGTTGGAGTAAGGGTTAATAGAGGGAATAATTTGGAGCGGAGAGTGTAGAGCTCTGCTATGGACATCAGGTCTTCAGGCAACCTAAGGAGGAAAAACTCAAACACAAGATCCTCTTGGATTTAAATTTCAAGGAAACAGAAAGAAATTATAACAACACTATAATCAAAACATTCATCATAATACAGTTACAACAATTCATGTGAATCAATCAATCATAAAATCTCTCAGTATTAGAGTAAAATAAGATGGAGTAAGAAAGCTGACTTAGATTAACTAAGATGTCTCAAAAAACAAATACATAACCAGAGAACTTGTGTTCTTCATAAAAATATTACAATAGTAGGGAGCCTAGCTCAACCATTCGACCCTTACAAAATATCAAAACTGAGTATATATACTCAGATCCACTAGCTCCCACCAGGAGCATTCTCTAGTCACTTCATTCAAGGCTCAACGTCCACATTTTCTTCTGTCAAGATGCACTTGAAATCTTCTGTCCGACGCAAGATCAGATCAGTATGGGATTTGTAGGAAAATATGTTGACAAGGGAACTTTGGGTTGACAGTCTGCCTCCACGGCCAATTATTCCATGCTTTCCATTTATGGAATGAAATGAGGTTCCAACCACCCCTCCACTTTCTTTAACTACTTTCATCGTCATCGAGAAGATGCCAAATACTTATGCATGTTCTAGGTAGTGCCAATGATCCCTTAGAATTGATCTCGACGCTTTGAAACCATGAAACCCTTTGCTGAGACCAAGACGAACGCTTTGGGCATTTAGCACGAATTTTATCCATTGATCCACATGACCTCATGACACAACCTGGGGCTCCCATGTGAAATTACAGGATTTCACATTTCAAGAGTTTTCAATCCATTCAACCTCCAAAATCCCGATGCTCGATCCTGCAAAATGACCTATCCATATCGACGATCAGACTCATTTTGAAGATGACGACCAAGATCATTTCCTCGAATGGCCTCAACTGCCTGCCACTCAATAAGTTCTTACCTTTAATTTATCCCCGCTTTCCATATGAACCTGGGCTGCGACGGTGTTCCTAATTCCCAAATGTTTCAGGATTTCGCGTTTCGCGAGTTTTCATTGTGTTCCATGCTGAAAAATCTGAGTCGCAAAATCATGATTGTTTGGATCGGGCGACACGTGTCCCTTTGCATCGGACGGTCCTGATGAACATCAAAATTTCGGGACCTTGTGCCATCAACATTTCTCACTTCAGGTTTCCCGAAATGACTTTCTTCACGCTGATCCTGCGTCGCGTGTTCTTCTAGAATGGATGGCCAAGATCATTTTGGGACTTCACACTTTGTGAGTCTTACTTTCCCGACTCGCAAAATCGTGAAAAGATGATCCAACGGTCCAGATCTCTCCTTTAATCAACGACTGTGATATTTTTGTGATTTTTCATTTCATGAGTTCTGATGACTCTACTCCTTGACTGTTCCATCTAGCGAAACCATGAAATGTTGATCGTGCACCACGTGTCTTTGGCAACACCAATGGCTAGGATTGGCCTCATGATTTTAGATCTCTGTCTGACGCTACACTTCGTGTAACTCTATGATCCTGATCGCCCGATGGTCACTGATATTTTTTGTCTGATGGATTCGACGACCGAGATTGATCTTGTGCTTGATGGATTTTCGCCGACCAGGTATGTGTGCACCTTTGCACAATCGTGCCCCGAATTTGGATGAATAAAATTTGTGGGTTTTTTAAGAACACTTCTTTCGCATTTCGTCACCCAATGACCAACTTCAAAGGAAAACAATCCCCTTGCAAAAATATGTGATAACACTTTGAAGGTTGCCTCTCCTTGTGAGAGATTCTCATGACCTAATATTAACTCATAGGCTGTGAGGATTCCATACAATTCATCCATGGTGATTTTATCTAGATTTTCTCGATCTTCAAGAGAAGTCACTTTAGGATTATATAGAATAGGTAGTTTTCTTATAATTTTTTCAACTAGCTCATTGTCTGATACTTCTACTCCTAATCCTCTGATTGAATTAATAATATTATCAACTCTTTTGAGGTACTCATAGATATTTTCCTCATATTTCATTTTTAGGCCTTCATATTGTACTTTGAGAGTCTAGAGTTTAGTCCTCTTAACCTTGGTATCTCTTGCATATATAGTTTCCAATTTATCCCAGAGCTATTTTTCATTATTACAGTTTAGTACGTTAGCAAGGATTTTCTTACTCAGTCTAGATTGTAGTGTGTTTAAGGATTTTGCATGTTCCCAAAACTTTTTCTTATCTTCTGCTTCTATGGGCGTGGATTTTGGAACATCATATCCATTTTCAACTAATGTCCATACTTCTAGTCCAATGGAAATTAGATAGCTTTTCATTCTAACACTCCAGAAGACATAGTCTTCACCATTAAATAGGGGGATTTTTGATGACATCTTCAACTGTTGATCCATTATGATGTATATTCCTCTTCAAGTGATTTAAACCTTTTGTGAAGAGACCCACTCTAATACCAATTGAAGGATCAGATCCTGTCACTGAGAGGGGGGGGTGAATTAGTGACACAATAGTTTTATTATTTTCTTTTATTTATGCAAACATAATTTTGACACAATATTTTATCGTGGAACCCAATTGGGAAAAACCACAAACACTTTTCTATTAACTGCAAAATTTGTTTTACATGTTACATAGAAGGAATATATTTTTCCTTTTCGATCAACACCAACTTATTAGGATGCACCCACACCCTTTTTCACCAACACCAACTGGTAGGAGGCTATGACCCCCTGTTTAGTCAACTACAACTGACAAGGAAGCACCAACTCCCTCTGCAGGCACCAACCTGCCGTTGCACCACCCAACCACCCTTATTTTTTGAATCTGGAAAAAACTTCTGTATCAAGTCTTTGCTGCATCTTTCTCTTCTCTTGTGATTTAATATATCTTTTGATTCGAACTACAGAGACACTTTCTTCTCACCACTCTTTCTCGTTTATATATTATTCAAAACCACTTGAGTGTTATACACTGTGTCCCTTTATTTGGACCATCACACCTCTTCGTTTAACTTAACCACAATCACTATTTTAACATTTTTATTGTGAAGGATTTTTCATAAATTGATCACAGTTATGGATCAATTTCGTCCTTTTAACTCGATGTCGAATCTATGCATTTATTTGCAGAAACCAAGTTCTGCAGAGGGCTTCCTTCAAACCATTACATGTGACCGAGTGATACAAAACCACAGGCTTATCAATTTAGCGACGTATTATATCCTTCCTTTTTAATCTCTTATTCCATATGACCAATGGCGGTGACCAGAAGCTAGGCCAAATGAGTGCTTGAGCACTTATCAAATCAATGGTCATGATTTAATCCCCTGATGAGATGGACGAAAATAGGGACTTCGTCATTCGGGGCTTCAGGATTTCATCTTTTCAAATTTTCGAATAAGATTTCATCGAACAGATCGAACGGTTCACTTTTATTTCGCATAACTAGATCAATGGTCATGTTCGATCCTTAAACTTATCCTTTCATTGCTTAATCCGACAACTAGGACTTAATCAAGAATTTATATGGATGGCCACCATTTACTCCAGGACTTCGACTATTCTTCTTACACTATCCTTCCACTGTAATATTATCAATGGTTGAGAATACACCCAAAATGATCTGCAGACCAGATGACTCGTGTCCACTTCGGGACTTCAGAACTTAGGGAATCTACTGGTTGTGAAACTCTCGAAGTAAAACCCCCGGAATGACGTAACTTTCTTACATCACTTGATGATGTGGCATGAGCTGAGTGTCTGTCACGTACCACTTTGATTCTTAATTTGCACATACTTGAGATGCCGTTTTCAAATTGACACTTGTCATTATCTGATTGTGCCATGTGTCCTTTCTTATGTGGTCTGTCAACATGGTCTGTCACATGTCCTTTCTAATGTGGTCTACTGAGGTAGATCTCCTGATGTGACACATATTCATCTCCTTGATATAACGGTCAGAATAACATCCGAAGGGTATTTGAGATCGACGACTGAGAGTGATTTCAGAATTTTGGCTTTCAGGACTTTGGGTATTTTGATATATCGATTTCAAAAATATTCCAACATGAGATTCACGAAGTGCAAACTCCTCACATATTTAGACCCGAAATGAATTATGTTCGTTTGATCAAGATCTTAGATCGACGACTTGATCTATCTACGATGCTGCTTTTCCTTGGTTTAAGTCTAACGACCCTCCATCTTTGCTTATCCTATCCTTCCACTTAAAGTGATCTGACGACTGAAGGATATTCATATAATTGAATTCTCAATCATTTTTTCCCGCTTATCCTATCCTTCCATTTAAGGTGATTCAATGGTCGTGAAGACTCTCAAAGAAGATTAACGATCAAGGATGATTTCAGAACCACAACTTGTGAGTGATTTAACTCGTCACCCAAAATCCACAATTTGAAGTTGTGCATTGTTGGTGAGTCAACCAAAATCATCGATCTTCGAAGCTATAAGATACAAAGGTCCTGACTGATTGCAGGATTGGAAATAGCATGATATTTAATTATCCTTTCAATATTTGCAATCTATTCTTGTCGTTGATCTAGTGATTGCTGATCTGACGGTCACGATTTAATCCGAGTTAATATGATCGTTTGTTGGATCAACCACAGTCGTCGATATTTGATTTTATGAGATCTGACGATCTAGACCGATTGCGGGATTATAACTAGCGAGTCGTTTAATTCTTATTTTTCTCTCCGCAATTTATCGTGCCATCTCTTCTGAGCTTTGATCTTTATTCGTAACGCTCCTGAGATTTTATCTCTGCACATCGTCCAACTGTTTGACATCAACCATAATATTGTTGATATCAATGAAAATTTGTCATACCAACTTATCATCATATCAATGTCATCGTCTATTGACATCAATGACAATACATCAATGACACTATGTCCAACACATTGTTGGTTGGAAATCCAAGGAAAATTCCTCCTGAACTCACTAACTTGCCAAAGTGGTAGATGACCCAAGATACATAGGTGATGTTTTGGGTATGTCGACTAGTGCCATCCACACACCCAAAATATATGGGAAAGTATGATGTCATTGTTGGCACAAGGGAAAACCTAGGGTTCAACGCTTAAAAATGCACCAACAAAAACTTGACTATCGACCCTTTCGGAAACACCTGCGAAGCAGGAAAAATCTCACCCAAGGTAGAAGCAGGGGGGGTTACAGGACAAAGGTGTCTATAACTAGGCTGGGACATGAATCCGTGATAATAGTACTTCACCGAATATTCTGTTAACACTTAGGAAATGACATGCATTAATTTATTAACCCCATTAACACCGCAAAACATAATCAAAGATAGATTGCCGCAATAACAACAAATGATTATATACCCTGAGAACTTACTACTTATCTCTTAGCACCAAAAGTTAGATCTAACATTCATTTACTCTTTAACATAAGAAAAGTATTTAAGAAACAACATATATATTCATTACACATCATAATCTAAGCACTAAGAAAAAACATAACAGATATGACACCGCACAAAGCAATCCATAAGACACCATATATATGTGGTTCACCCCAGGGTGGGGCTACATCCACAAACCACTTCACCTATTTATTATTCTCCAAGGTCTTACATCCAGTCACTCATGTGCACTGAGCTTCGCACAAGACAGGAGATCTGCAAACTAAGCCCTAAATCCTCCTTCTTTGCATTCCAAAAATAGGTCAAATGCACAGAGCCACAATATCTATCACAACACTTAGCACCTTCTTACAAAATCACAGTCAAGCGTAAAGGCTCGACCACATACAATATGCGCACAGAGCTACTGTTCCACACAGAACTATGTTCACTTTTTCTTATTTCTACAATACATTCCCCTTTATTTATAATTTACAAATCCTTACAATAAGGCCTAAACATGGGGAGAACCCATGGGATGACAACCCAAAATTCCATTACAAACCCTAGAGGACCCCTTATTGGGTCCACATAGCCCATAAAATAGGTGAGATATGCGATCTCAGCTATGCCTAGGATTTCTTTCTTCGACCATCATGTCGAAGTCCAAAAGTGGGCCAAAACTGACCAAAGTTTCCCCAAAACTTGGTTGAGGGCCACCAGGCCTCCAATACTCACCTGTGAATCGTCCCGAGTCACTCAGGTCTAGACAATGTTTCTTCAAAATTCTCGAGCTTAACTCGAGCTACCTCGCTTGAGCCTCCTGCTCAGCGAGCTCCTGGACTGTCTTCCTTGTAACAGGTCCTTCCAATCATTATTCTACTGCTATGACTACTTGATATAACTACAAGATCTGTCCATCAATCTCCTCGAACACCTTGTAAGGTTTGTCCTTCATAGGTTGTAGCTTCTGCGTTACTTCCATCACCTTAACTTGGAGGGTAGTGATCTTCTGTTGTACTATGCACTTCTCCTGGGATCTCTTCATCCTTTCCACTGCTGTGAGTAGCTTCATCTGCACCTGCAATGAAAATTCTTGATGTTGCACCTCCTGTAACTGCGCTTATAGATTCTTTAGCTCTGGATCTATTATCACTCTGTAATTTCTCAGGCTGAGGGAGAAATTGACAGAGGTAACTATTTCAACCGCTTGGAGTCTTGGATCTAGCCCTCCAAGACTCAGAGAAGGCTCTCTCTATATGATTTAGCTTCATTTGGAATAGGATATTAGGCTAGTTATGAGGGATCAGGTTATTTGGTTTTTTGAGTTTTGGTTGAGACAACAGAGGAAAAGGCCATTGGGCAGAATGGAGTCAACATGTTAAAACTGATTGAATGAATGAATAACTAAGAACATTGGTAACCAGGCAAGGCAACCATGACAGTGGATCTTAATATTTTGTAAGATGGAAAAGAAGAATGGGTTAAGAATCATCTCAATTGCAGAGCAACGTTCATCTAAATTCTACATTCAATTTGTAGAAGAAAACATAAACATTGCTTTAAGCCAAATCAGGGTGTACAAGACAAATCCTGATTATAATTTTCTTATAAACAATGATGGAAGAAAACAATGTGAGAAAAACAAGAAAATGACAGTTTACATCAGAGAAACTTCACCACCTAATCATGACACAAAAATCTGGAAATCCAGTGTCTTAATATTCATTCAAAGTCACTTCAGCCTACTGATCATCTTGACAAAATAGAAAGTAATGTTTCTAGATTATCTTCCCATCTAGTCCCTCCAAGTTGAACCTCATTTTTTCATCTTTTACATGTACATATATAGACGAAAATTGATTTTAGCCCTCCTCAACTCGAGTCATGAATATACTTTCTACAAATAGAAATCAGTTACAAATAATGACACTTGTAACACTAACCTACTTTCTAGGGAACTGTTTGAAAATAACTACTAGAACTTTGGAAATAATGCTCCGAATGTGTAACTACTGCCTGCTTTTGTGGAACCAATTTCCTGACTACTGAAAGTACTCAACTGATGCCTGGAAAATAAGAAAATTATACTACTTAATCTGGAAGAAATTCACCAACAAATTGGATCTCTGGCTCTTTTGATTTCAGGATCACAATCTACTCCTTGAAATATGAATCTGACTGTTTGGATTCCTAACAACATGGAAATGTCTGCCATCTATTGGAGAGTCCTCCTAGAAATCTAGAAGTTGATTCACTGCCCTACTGATTTGGCTGAGAATTCTCATTTGAGGTTGACTTACCACTTGGAGATGACATATACTTGTTGATTTTGTGCCCTGAAAACTTGAGATTGATTTTCCATTCCTGTTTTACTTAGGAGGCCTCTCTATAACAACATGTGGATCAAGAGATTTGAGGCCTTCCTCTGTCAAGGTTTGCACCGTGATTTATTTTATGAAGGAATCAAATGACAAAACCCCATACATCCTTTCATATCCATAATTAGGAAGAGCATGATTTGTACCACTTGCATATTCGCCAATGCACTCGGGACTCCACCTTCCTAAGAATACAGACCCTGCGTTCTCAATAATCCACCCATTGATCTGCATCTTCAACATGTATGATTAAGTGCTCAGGTGCATACAAATTAGAGAAGGAAATTTCCTCAACCTTGTTTCGGGCAAGAACAATAAAGCTATGAGTCAGAACCTAGGCAACAAACTGTCCACGTGGAAAAATTTTGCATTCTTTCTACAGTTCCATCTCAATTTCATCCAGATTCACACCCTCTCCCACAAACACAAGAATGACCTGACTATCAGGCCCATGTTCGGCCTGGGAGAGAAAATCTGCTGCTATGTAAACAGGATTTGCATGCTTATAAAAAATTACAAGAACCTCTGATGGGCCTGGAGGCATGTCGATTGATATCATCTCTCCATTATTCTGCAAAATCATCTTTGCAACTGTTACATACCGAAAGAAATTTTCTAAGCAGACTCTATGGGTAATTTGGGAAAACTTCATATTTACAGGCACTTGTCTCATGAGTACACAATTGATTCGAATCTAGAAACACAGAAGAAGAAACCATAGCCTGTAACGAGAAATCAAATTGATGCCCATGTCTTCAGCAAAGAAGCTACCTTCTAGTGGCTCTGCGACAAGCAAAACATGACTGTTGTTGATAACGGCATCCTGAATTTCTCCAGACATTGCTGCTTGAGTTGACTTCATGGATTTTTGACTCAGCTAAGTACCATATTGACAATTGGAGGCACATTATATGAGCACCTAAGCTTATGTTTTGAAATTTGGAGTCCAGTGCTATTTGGTAGTTGGAACTGGCACTTGGTTGGGTGCTCAGTCTTCTTGCAGGCTCTTCTCAAAGCATGGGCATTAAATTCAACTGTTGGACACCTTCAACAGTTGTGACATTCACATGTTAGGTTGTGGGCGCCATTAAATGATTGATCTAGTTACCACCTACACAATCTTTTCCAGGCTTGGCACTTTGCACATGACACATGAGATCGAGGATTCAACACTTGTTTTCTCAGCGTGAGGGTTTGACTTTGTTTTTTTTGGCGGGCCTTTTTATTTTCGCAGTAGTGACCATTATCGCGCATTCACCAGGGATTTGGTTACAATGGTTCCAGTTCATATACATCGTTGTTTATAATGAATATTGATGTGAGCAATGCGCTCGAAACACTTATGACTCTGCCTTGGTGTTTGGCATTCTTTCTCTGGGCCCCTCCTTTGACTTGTTTGTATTGTTGTCTTGTGGTAGGTGCTGCTAACTGCTGATGTTGTTGTTGATGCAGGTGCTTGGCTTAAGATATGAAGAATGGATCTTGGTGTTGAGCTTGGCCTTGGGCCAATATCTTTTTATAAAAAATTTAATAAAACCAAACAAAAACCTGTGGTAAGGCCTAGAACCAATTTTGACTTAAAAAGGCCAAATTATACTAATAAATCCAAAGTTTGGGTTAAAAAAAAAACCAAAAACTTTGCCATATACCACTTTTTTGCCATACAAACCAACTATTCATAATTTCTTGCCTAAAATGCACCGTAATTTTAACTTGCTTTGAAGTCCACGGGCAAGGTACTTGGCTTATGCTTGGTCAATGTCGCACACTTTCTTCCACCTTTATATATTCACTCTACGTCATGAGAAATAGCGTTATGAGAAATCTTCTTTATGCCTGAAATAGATAAATATCAGTCAGAGTATTGATTTCCCTATTATAGGGTCCTAACAAGATCCTCGGTGAGGTGTTCATATGTCTGGGAGCTTCTGTCACTCAGTTGTTTACATACAGAGGCGAGGGATTTGATACTTGCTAATGTATTTTTGGCGGACTCCTCCCTCTGTTCACGCACCTCCTATGGGGTGCTCGACACTGTCTGGTTCTCCACTTTAGTTATCCTAGATTGAAGCTACTGGAGGGTCTCTGCGAGCTTCGCTACTTGAGCTTCAACCGACTCTTGCTCCTACTGTTCCAAGACTGGAACAAAGAGACACTCTTTACTTACCGCTTCTTTGACCACGACTTGCTCTTCGAGCAACTTCTCTTTTTCCCTCTGTAGCTGGGATTTTTCCTCCTGAAGCTCTGGTTTCTCTCTTTCATGGGAAGCTACACTGTCCTGCGTTGCTAGTAATTGTACTAGGATTTTGTCTTTCTCCTTTTGCAAGGCTTGTATAGCCTTCTCCTTCTCTTCCTGAGCTCTATGGAACTAGGCTTCTGTTGAATCAACTAGCCTTATTAACTGGGCTGGTTCGTCCCACAATTCTACGGTCTGTGATGAGGAAGGTACAAACGATGCAATAAGCACTGCACGAACCAAGCAAACAACCCGATGCACTTCCTTCAACTCCCTCTCAATCCTTCCGTATAACTCCACCTTCTTCTCTTCGTATCTCTGCAGAATGTATTTAGAGGCATCTTCCATAGCTCCGTGGACTAGACTAATGTCATCATCAGTGAGAGTGGCTCCAACTATGGCTTATTGGCATGCGTTTTCTTCCTTACTAAGGGTTTCTTCGGAGAAAATTTCCTCTTCTGCGGTGTCAATGTCCCAACAAGGGGATCTTCAAGTGGTGTAGCTTCGCCTCCTCCTTTATCTTCTTCTCCTTTATCTCCTCCTCCCTATCCATTTTCTTCGTCTTCTCCTCCTCCTGGCAAGCTAGACCCGTTATCTTTGTAACAACCCTAGTTGAATGTATGCTTAGGGATTATTAAGTAAAAAATTATTAGGTAATTATTTTTTCTAACATGGTATTAACTAAACAAAGATTGGTATAATAATATTAGTTAAATATTAATTAATTAATTAATTTTTATAATTTTGATTAATTAATTAATTAATTAATTACCTATTACATTCAATGACATGGGTATTAAATGTAAGAGGGTTAATAAATTTAATTGTTTAATTAAAGGATTACGCATACAGAGGGGATAAGAAGCATTAAATATAAGGATAAGAAACATTAAATAATCGGATAAGACATTAACTAAGAGGATAAGACAATGAACGTATGGATAAGGAAATGAATGAGGAGGAAAGAGTCGGTGAAGGGGGGAGATATGATGGGAGGAGGCTTACGGAAGAAAGGATTTTTTTTTTAGGGTTCTCTTGGATTTTCTGGTTGGGAGTTTGAGTTCTGCAGTCGGGGGAGGATCATTACGGGGGGCATCGGTTTGCTGGGGGTTTTGGGCACAGGGGCCAGGAGAGCCTTACGATATCCTAGAGATAGGAAGCCAGACAGGCTGCTCCTAGCTGGCAGGGAGGAAACACGGTTTGGGCAGAGTTGATCAACGCATCAGGTAGCAGCAAGGCAACAACAAGGCAACAGGGAAGGGACAATCATACTGGCAAAAATTAGCATCAGAAGCAGGTAATTTGTTATGAAAGTGCTAAGTTTTTATTTTATTTTTTATGCCGTAGTTAAATGTTAATCTCTGCTGAATATTGCGTATATGCTGGTGATTAAGTTATTTGTGTGATTGAAATGAATTATATCAAAATTAGTATTTACAGGCACTACACATGGTATCATAGCCCTGGTTCAAAATCTGGAGCCAAGGGCCTACCTACCCACCCAGAATTTAAACACTTCTATTTAGCTATGGTGAAACCCTGAAACCCTTAATTGATGAAAACCTGAGCTCCATCTCCACCTAACCTGCAAGACAAGCACACAATTTTTATTATATATATATATATATATATACAAAATAATAAGCTTCCTGTAGATTAACCCAGTAACTATATCGTACAGGGAGAAATTAAACTGCAATTGAAGCTTCCTTCCTTTTAGTTTTAACTTTATATTTTTAATGAATAAATGACTTAGGAATATAAAGAAAGAATTACCATCTTGTAGCTCAGGAAATCTTGATTCATCTATACTACTTGGTTGAGTTATATGAAGTCCCATGACATTCCATTTCAATCTAATTTCAAACACAAGCTTCTCAAATATAGGAAGGGAAAACTAGACTCTCCCATCATGGGTGAAGAAGCGTGGAAAAATACAAAATACCTCCAAGAATGAATCTACACATGCCCTGTCTATGACGTTCCTATAGAAAGAAGAAATAACCAACAACAAACCCAAAACTAGCAGCAAAGACAAACTGCAATAATAAGCTTCCTGTAGAATAATAAACTGCAATTAAACAATAAATAATCAAAAAAATAAAATAATAATAATTCTTCCTCCAAAAGAAAAAGAAAACGACCTGGGAATGTGAAGAAACTAGAATTTAAATGCTGGAAGCCTGCGAATGAAGGTCTTGAACTCATCCGAACCCTTCGTTGACAAAGAAGGCCCGTCCATCCCTTCCAATTCAAGATCCACTTGAGGAGACAAAAATCCTATTAGAAAAGTGAAGATATAAATTCCCAATCCGTAAGAGACGATGTAAAAGCCCTGGACATAATAAACCCGCAAAATACATATAGTCGCCACAACAAGAGAGCCAAGCCATCTCCCAACAGGGTGCCCCGTTGATTTGCCCAGGTAATACGTACAGAACCCAAAAAGATTTTATTTTGAAGTTTCTGAACTGAAGTGAAGAGAAGCAAGGAGTTTCGTATGCGATTGCAAGGTTCAGAAATGCATGCCCTTTGGTTAATTATTTCAAAACCCGTATTATATATATAAAAAAGTAAAAAGTATATTGGTTGGGGGCCAATGTCAACGTACTCAACATCGAGAGAAAATACTTGCCATCCTACCATGTCATCAACAATGCACAAGAGCAGTGCACAAGCGCCAATATTGAATGCTTAGCCTTAGATTTGGTTAATTATTTCAAAACCCAAGTGGTGAAAAACGTGCCAGACTCACATGGCAGCAAATTTCAATTTCCAGTCACATTGCTAGTGGTTGATCCAGGAAGCTGAGTCGATCCAGTCATTTCCGGTCATTACTAGCCTGTCGATAGACAGTGCTTAGAGCCTGTGGTCGCTGCGATAAGAAAAGGAGGTGGTCTTTGAAAAGAAGGAGGTCGTCGATAGCCAATAGTATCATTGATAGGAGGTAGTTTCCATAGCCAGGAGGTGTTCACGGAATCATAGAACTATACACTCTTCTACCTCGAACCTATGTCTCTACCCTCAATTCACTCGATGCCAGGTTTCGATGTCTTCTTGTAGGTTTTGAAACCGATGGATTGATTCTTGTCTGTCTCTATGATTGGCAGGAGCAAATTCAGCGTTAGCTGGGTAGTCCATGGCAACAAATTTTCTGTATGGTTGATGAATTTATTGTCGGGTTTGCCTTGTCAGGATAAAAAAAAAAAATGTAGTGGAAAAAAAAAACAATTTGAAATGGATCTTTTAGATTTCAAGCTCATGAAGCTTAGGGCCCGTACGTAACATCCCACTTATAAGATATTCATGCTCTCACTGTGGTTGGGAGGTTCGTGCTGACCAGATATGAATTTTCGATCTTCAAGATGCAGCTGTCTACAATTTCACGCGCAGCAGTCTCGGTGACCTGGAGCATTCTCCAAATCACCCTCCCTGAATGGTTTCGGTAAAGTCATTTGAAAGGAAGGATCCCACGGGCCTGTTCTTGCACCACACAACCCGAACGCAGCGCCCAACCATGGCCGAGGAGCTGCACAAACACAAAACAATTTTTTTTTATCAAAAAAAAAATAATAATAAAACCGAAAAAAAAAAACCCAATAGCCAATGCACCAACACTCAGCCAAGCACCTGCCATATAATACAAATCCTAGTGCCAAATTCCAAGCCATCAAGAAGGAGGATTCTACAAGAATTCCTTTGTGCACAATGCGTCTGAAACAAAACAATATACAAGCCTAGCACCGAACGTGAATCCCACGAGGAACTACAGAGCGCGCAACAACCAGAGGAACGAGAGATCTCACTCGCCTCCAAGCCAAACACAAAATGTAATACACAAAAGCCATCGCCCAAGCATCAGTGCTCAGAGATGGGCATTGAGCCTGTCGAGAGGGACAGAGCAAAGTGGAGAGGCGGCAGAGGAAGGACGCAGAAGTGAAGAATGCGTTTAGGGTTTGGAGAGATAGGTGTAGGATTATTTTGGAGGAATAAGAGGGCACGCGGGCCTCATGCAAGGCCCACGATCATTTGAATTAAATTTATTTATTTTATTGGTTTTAAATATGAGTAATTTTTTTTTTAAATTTTATTTATTTATTATCCCATTTTAATTATTATTATTTTTTTTCAATTATTATATCAGGATAAACATATTTCATATATAATTATTATAATATATATATTACGTTTAAAAAAAAAATGAGGATAAAATTAAGGTTTAAATATATTTTATATCTATTAAGATGTTTAAAGTTTAAACATTAGTTTTAAGATTTACAACTAATACAATTAAATAGAAACAAAAAAAAATAATATAAAAAAAAAGATATAATATTAATAAATAGAGTTATAAAAAGAATTTGAAATGTTTTGGGGTCCATGGGTTTTGAACTCGCGACCACCCACCAAGCCCAAGCCTTAAGAAGAACACTAACACCAACGCACCCTCATAAGTCTTTACAAATAAATTCTTATACTTATTTAGATTAATGGTAACACTGTAGGGATTAGAGTGGTATTATTATTAGGAAGATATCGTATGAAGGTTAAGACTAACTAGCTTATTACCTGACCTATTGATCTGGAGCTAGCGAACCGAGTAGAATCATAATTAGTGAATGCACCGGAAATCAAGGTAAAGGCTTATTTAGTGCTGTTGATCTTAGTATCCCAAAGTATAAATTCCGATTTTCCAAGCATCAGGCTCACGAGACTGTACGCACAACTCATCGATCCAAGTGCCAAGTCCCTCCACTCCAGTCCACCAGTCAAAGTCAACGCTAAATCTCAATGCAGCATTCGACAACGTCAACACTAGGCGCCAGGGAAAAGCTCACAAGTCAAGCATCGGAGGATATTTAGTTATAAGCGAAAAGTTAAAAGGACTTAGACTAGGACAAGTGGGAAGGAGGCGACATACGCACTAGAAGAGTAAGCAAGAGGAATTGGCGAGTATGGCGCAAGGCTAGCATAGCTACAGGGCAAGGGAACCAATAGTTTTTTTTAGGGTGAAGAAATCAAGATTAGACGCTTAATCCTAATCCTAACCTAGCCAATCCCCTAAAGGAGTAATGTCTGTTTACAGACAAGTAAAGAAAACTTACGCCTAACCCTGTTTCTAGTTTAAGTAGCACCAATTTGAAACGTCCTGGAACTCACCCTGACAACTTTGGTTGATGCAGGTTAAAGCATACAGGATGGTCAGGACTCGAGGGAATCGAGGCAGGGGAGCGTCGTTGCAAGCACCGCCACCACCACCAATGCCACCACCACCATCGCCCGAACTAGCTCTCATACTGCGCTCTTTGGAAGCCATTAATGAGACTTTAAAGGGGCGACAACCAACAGGGACTGAAGTGGAACCCCCACCGTCTGGAATGGGTAATCCATAAGCGTCAAGGGATTCAGGGGGAGGACCTCCACCTGAAGACATCACGCGAGAATTGCAGAAGATCAAACTTTCAGAGTTTTCCGGGGGTCGTGCCAGTGAACGCACGAAAGCATGGTTGGAAGGCATGACAAGGTGTTTTGCCTTAAGGGACTATGCGTCCAACTCAAAGGCAAAGATGACAATTTTTCAGTTAAGAGACAACGCCTTGAACTGGTGGGGCAACCTGGAAAGACAACTGCACCTTACCCCAGACACAGTATCTTGGGAACTTTTTGAGGAAAGGTTCCGAAGGAAATATCTGCCAGCGTACTACGAGGAACAATAGGTAGGGGCATTTGATGCCTTAGTACAGAGAAGTAGAACGGTGGAAGAATATGAGATCAGATTTATGGAACTGGTCAAATATGTTTCGTATATGGATAATGACCAACGACAGGCAGAGCGCTTCATCTATGGATTGAACCCTAAGATAAGAGCTATGGTGCGGATGTGGAAACCGTCTTCAGTAGCGGAAGCAGTGGAAAATGCGCGTTATGCAGAGGAACACATGAACTTAACCGGGGGTACAAGACCAACATTTCCGCATCATCCTGGATTTGTAGGGAAGGCCCCGAGGACATTTCCTAGGGGAGGGGGCTCAAGGCCACCGCCATATGGTAACATAGTTTCTCTAAGGATAGTATCCACAGGGATTTCAATGGCAACGAGTGCAACATCTCGTTCATCGCCAACAACGCAGACAGGTCCACGACCATCTCAGGGAACAACTAGTAGGAGCAGGGGTTCCAAGGGAAGGAACTCATTTCAGAGACAATCACATAACAATGCACAGGTTCAATCTCATGTTACCTATTGGGGGTGCAGAGGACCCCATTACTAGCGTGACTGCCCAGAGTTACAATCAGGGTTTGTGCATAGAGAAGGAAAGGCACCGATGGGGAGATCAAGTAACAGCCACCAGATTTACGCAGTGGTTAATAATTGCCAGGATGAACATCAATCCATGGTGGTGGAGTCGTCAGGTACGCTAAATCATATCAATGTTAAGATTTTATTTGATTCTGGTGCTACAGATAGTTTCATTTCACCATCTGCATTAAAAAAGAGTGGGTTGGCAGCCTACGAGCACGATGACTTTAAACAAGTCGAGATGGCTTCGGGGGAAAAACAAGCGGTAGGACCTAGTGTTGATAATTGTATAGTAGACTTGAGAGTGTGTACTACCAAGTTGAAGGTATACATCACTGCTCTCGGGGCATATGACCTAATCATTGGAATGGATTGGTTAGCAGCTCACCGAGCTTTGGTAGATTGTTTCGCAAAGAGGGTGCTTTGTGTCGACGATGAAGGAAGACCAGTAGAGATCCAGGGTGTACAGAGAAAAGTGTCGTTACACATTATATCAACTATGAAGGTGAAGCGATGCTTGAGGCAAGGGTGTCAACTTTATGTAGTGGAAGCATTGAATGGAAGGAAGGGACCCTCATTGGATCAGTACCTGGTATTGTCAGAATTTAAGGATGTTTTTCCGAATGAGTTACCAAGATTACCTCCTGAGAGGGAGCTTGATTTTACTATTAAGCTAAAACCTGGTGCAGAACCAATATCCATGACTCCGTATCGGATGACAGCGCTGAAACTTTGTGAATTTCAAATGCAGTTGAAAGAGTTATTGGACTTAGGGCTAATAAGGCCCAGTGTCTCACCTTGGGGCGCACCGGTAATTTTTGTAAAGAAGAAGGATGGATCCTTACGACTGTGTATAGACTACAGGGACTTGAACCGTGCTACAGTGAAAAATAGGTACCCAATGCCGCGAATAGATGACCTTTTTGATCAGATTAAAGGAGCAACGATATTCTCAAAGTTCGATTTGCGATCAGGGTATCATCAGTTAAGGATTAAGGAAGGTGATATCCCAAAAACTGCCTTCCGAACTTGGTTTGTACATTACGAGTTTGTCGCCGTACCTTTCGGATTGACCAATGAACCAACAGTATTCATGAGCCTCATGAATGACATATTCCGGAAGTACTTAGATCGATTTGTACAAGTCTTTCTAGATGACATCCTCATATATTCCAAGAACGAAAGAGAACATGAGGAACACTTGCGAGTAGTGTTGTCCTGCCTTAGAGAGAACAAATTGTATGGGAAGCTTTCGAAGTGTTCCTTCTTCCAGAAAGAGATTCACTATTTAGGTCATACCATTTCCGGCGAAGGAATCCCTGTGGACCCAGAAAAAGTAAAGGCCATTATGGAGTGGCCAGTGCCGAAAAATGCCCATGAGGTGAGAAGCTTCATGGGGCTAGTAGGTTATTACCAGAGATTTGTGGAAGGATTCTCAAAAATAGAGAAACCCATCACCACTTTGCAAAGCAAGGGGGTCAGGTATGAATGGACAGAAGAATGTGATAGTGCATTCATTGAGCTTAAGAGGTTACTAACTAGTGCGCCAATTCTACGAGTGCCGGATATGGAAAAGGACTTCACAGTCTGCACGAATGCCTCGAAGAAAGGGTTGGGGGCCGTGCTAATGCAGGATGGAGGAGTGATAGCCTATGCGTCAAGGAATTTGAAGAAACACAAAGAGTTATATGCGACTCATGATTTAGAGTTGGCAGCTATAATGCTAGCTCTGAAAATTTGTAGGCACTATCTTGTGGGGCGAAACTTTGAACTCAAAACAGACCATCAAAGTTTAAAACATCTCTTCACTCAAAGAGATCTGAATGCCAGGCAAAGGCGATGGAGTGAGTTTATGAGTGAATACGATTTTGGTATTTCATACATCAAGGGAAAGAAAAATGTGGTCGCAGATGCCTTGAATAGGAGACCACGTATCTTCTCCTTGGTAACCTTAAAGGTCAATCTGAGGGAACATGTGTTGGCACAAATCCAATGAGACAATTGGTATTTAAAGGTTACTTCAAACCTCCAGAGCGGGAGGCAGTTAGATCCAAAGTATGAAGGATATAGTCTAGAAACAAACAGACTGTTAAGATATCGAGGAAGGATGTACATCCCTGAGAATGGGGATATTCGAAGCATCA
>ML781606.1:181861-194550 GCA_009831015.1 Picea engelmannii | reverse complement strand
CATTCAAACAATATATATACACATATATAATTTTATATAAAATTGACAAAATAAAAAAAGATAATAAATATATAGCTAATTACCATGGTACGATATTCATTCGATCCGCCATCAATGTGACCATATTTCCTACAATGTTTTGTTGCTGTTGCTATTAAAATTCTTAAGGGACGTTTGAGGCAACATTTTTTACAAGGGCAATAACATCTACCATCACCCTTTTCACCCGCTTTACTTTCCCCCCCACCTCTAACAACATTCTGCGACATTTTTCCACACAAAAATACCCTTTCGGAACCGTCGTTGTTATAGCAAGATTGTCACAACATCTTCAAATCATCAATTATTTATAGGCCAATTTTAGGTCACCATCATCACAATTGCGACAATAGTGACCTAAATATATATATATATATATATATATATTTTATAGGTATTTATTTTAGGTCATTTTCAACGGTAAAGTTTGACTAAATTTTTATGGTCAACTTTCGTCGCATAGGCGATGGAAAAAGTATGGTCGTCGCATATGCGACGAAAATTGACCATTACAGTTCAGTCAAACTGTAGGTGTCGAGATGGCGACGAACACGGGGTAGATTTATAATTTTTTTTTTTTTTTTTCTTGCATGTTGCGACGAAAGAGTACTTTCATCGCAAGTGGTTGTCGCAAATTTTTCAATATGTAGTAGTGCCATCATTGAAGCAACTAAAGAAATGATACATGATTAGAGACTACCAATGACTCTATGGGAAGAAGAATGTATGACTGCAGTATATGTTCAAAACCGTAGCCGTCATTAGATCCTAAAAAACATTACTCCAGAAGAAGCATTCACTAAAGTGAAACCTGAAATTAGACACTTCAGAATATTTGGATGTCCAGTATACCTTCATGTACCTAAAGAAAAGAGATCCAAACTAGAACCTTCAGGAAGGAAATGTACTTTTGTAGGATACAATGAATCCTCAAAAGCATACCGAATCTACATCCCAGGACAAAGACAAATTGAAGTAAGCAGAGACATCACCTTTGAAGAAGAAGTAGCCTTCCAAAAATCCAAAGAAGATTAGATGGAAATAAATAGTGAAACAATACCTTTTCCTCATTCAGAAATTTAGAGGGAGATAGACAGTGTTCCAGATGAGCCTACAACACAAATTGATCCAGCTCCTCCAGCAGATTCGGTTGCCCCAAGTAATGTACCTAGAGACATCACTATTGGACATAAAAGACCTGCTTGGGCATGCAAAACTTTAGAAGAAGCAGAAAGACATAAAGCTCCCCAAGGAGAAATTAGAGAAAGCAAGAAACCTAAGAGATTCTTGAGCTACCTTTCAACTATGACTCACATTATTGATTCAGAACCAACCTGTCATAGAGAAGCCTCAGGTGAACAAGTATGGCAAGATGCCATGATTGAAGAATATCAATCTATACTAAATAATGATGTATGGGATGTTGTCCCAAGGACAGAAGGGAAGTCCGTAGTAACTTCCAAATGGATTTACAAAATCAAACATGCTGCTGATGGAAGCATTGAAAAATATAAAGCAATATTCATGGCCATAGGGTTCTCACAAATAGAGGGAGTCGACTATGACGAGACTTTCGCACTGGTAGCTAGATATACCTCCATTCGATCCATCATTTCTCTAGATGCTTCAATGGGATGGAAGCTACATCAGATGGATGTAAAGACAACTTTTCTCAATGGCAAAATTGAGGAAGAAGTCTACATTGAACAACTAGAAGGTTTCGTTATACACAACGAAAAATCTCATGTCTGGAGATTGAAGAAAGCCCTATACGTCTTAAAACAAGCCCCATGTGCTTGGTATGATAAAATGGATGGTTTCCTGACAAGTTTGGGTTTCAATAAAAAATCAGCCGACCCAAACTTATATTATAGCATTAATGGAAACAAATGTTTGATTCTAGTCCTATATGTGGATGATATTTTCATCACCGGCTCAGAAAGACTCATTGATGAATGTAAGCATGAATTAACTTCCAAATTTGAAATGAAGGATTTGGGCCAAATGCATTACTTCTTGGGACTATAAGTATGGAAGAGATCAGACGAGATTTTCCTAAGCCAAGGAAAATATACTTTGGAAATTCTGAAAAGATTCCAAATGACAGATTGTAAATCCATGCCAACCCCAATGGTAATGGATTTGAAGAAGATGAATGATATCGATTCCAGAGACGTAGATCCACATTTATATCGACAACTTATTGGATCCTTTATGTATCTGGTTAACACCAGACCAGAAATTTGCTATGCAGTAAATGTGCTTAGCCAATTTATGAGCCAACCAAAATAGACACATTGGATAGCTTCCAAACACGTATTAAGATACTTACATGGGACTATTGGCTATGGCCTAAAATATGCAACAAATGTGGATCTAAGACTGGAAGGGTATGCTGATGTAGATTGGGCAGGAAGTGCAATAGGAAGAAAGAGCACCTCAAGAAGCTTCTTCACCCTAGGATCAACCATGGTTTTCTGGTGCAACATAAAAAAAATCTATGTGGCTTTGAGTACGACAGAGGCATAATAAATTGCACTAAGTGTGGAATTTCGTGAAGCCGTTTGGCTTCAAAAACTCTTGACATATTTTTTTGAAAACGAGATGGATCCTACCACCATTCACTGTGACAACTAGAGCTATGTGAAGCTCTAAGATAATCCAGTATTTCATGAAAAATCAAAACATATTGAAATCAAGTACCACTATATCGGAGATATGGTACACAGGAAGACAGTACATCTTCAATATCTTTCCACCCATGAACAAATTGCTGATATCTTCACTAAATCACTTGCCAAGACAAAGTTCGAGTATTTCCGTGAGAAGATTGGCCTGATGGAGAATTCCTCCCTAGATGAGAGGGAGTTTTGATGAATGCAACTATAGGAGACATCCTCTAGCTTACAAACTTGTGAGATGTGGAATATAGTAGCTATGTGAAGTCTTACTCTTAGTTTACAAACTTGAGAGAAAGCCCCTAATAAAGGGTTCGTGGTTACAACCTAGGATAGGGGTTAGGAATGCATATGGCCTTCTCCATGACGTGAGAGAGAAGAACTCCAGATGATCATCAGGTGGAAAAGTGATTTATTGAGTTAGGATGTGCCTGTAGCTGAGCACATCGTGAATGTGGGAAATCTTGAAAAACACTGGGCACATCATCATGAGAATAAGAACAAAGATGATGTGATGGCCTCCTCTGAACAACAACAGATTTGATGAGAAGACTCTAGATGATCTTACTGTTGGTGGCAGTGGGAAAGCATATCTTTAGAGCAGACGTGCCTATGGACGATCATAGGTGAATGTGTGAGGACTTGGCTCATCTGTGTGATGCAGTGAATAAGGTCCATGACATCCCTATGGATGTGGCCCCTAGTGGATGAGAACTAGTGGGTGTATACGATCCTTTTCTATATATATTTTTCAAGAGTCAGACCTAACTGTAACCCTAGTTATTATGTAAAGGGTACAGGTCGGCCCTATGTTAATATGATTAATATAAAGAAGAAAATTAATAATTTGAATATTAATTATAATAATAAATATAATGATAAAGTGTATTTGACTTAGATATGTCAGCCCTGTTGTGCCAATAAGATGCCCTTGCTAAATAGTCAAAGTCTAATATAAGTAGGAGATGATTCTCCATTGTAGAATCATATCCTCCTCACATGTTTTGGAAATTTCAGCAAGTACTTCTCTTTGGAAAAGTTGCGCTCCTCTCTTGGGCGCTAGGGTTTCTAGGGCTTAAGCACCCTCTTGTGTGCTAGTTCATTATTGGTGGTGAAAGGTATTTCTCTTGAAGAATATAGCAAAGGATTTGGCTGGGTTTTTCTCTCTTTTTTGAGAAGGGTTTCCCATGATATATCTTGTGTACTTGTGCATGGTGTTTCTTTTTGTGATCTTGGTTGCTGCAACATTCTTGTTTATAGTTAAGACATGATGAAATTAAATGAACTACATGATTAAGCTAGCTTATGAAAAACTAAACACTTTTATAGAATCTACTATGATACTCATGGCATTGATGTCATTGTCTTTGAACTTCTCCATAACTGCAACGTTTTGCAGTTCCTTCTCTTTTCCTTCTTCAAACTCTGGTTCCACAATATTTCCTTTCACGATATCCAACACTTTGTTCTTGGAAAGGATGAGATCAATCCTTGTATTCCATGCTCTGAAGTTAGAATCCCCTTCTAACTTGTTTTCTGACTTCATAGAGCATGCCATGTCTGCTTTGACTTGGTCAACCCTATATTTGACCAAAAACTCAAATTTGATGTCTTAGCTTGTTGAGAGTACTAGGAGATGCGCTAGTCTAGGGAACACTAGTTGAAGCAGGCTGTCACCCTCTGCCTCGACAAAGGTCTTTGTGCTGACCTCCCGGTCTTAAGGATCGTTCAAATTTTACCCTCGAGCCGGAGTGGCTCCTTCGATTCTCCACTGGAATCTCTATTAAAATTGACCCACAGGTATTTTCTGCTCCTTGCAGCCTCTAGGTCTGATTGATGTTCCCTTCATGACAAAAAAATGGAATTTTGGGATTTCGGGCTTTCGGATGTCGAGAGGTATTTGACCCCTTGTCCTTAGGATCCCCGATCCTACGAATCCCGATATGACGTCAACTAGGAACCCCTTCCACCGTAAACACGATCAACGACCGTGATCGTCTACTAAACCAACGACTCTGGATCTCCCTCGGGACTTCGGGGTTTCAAATGCCAGAATGTATTTGTCCTCGATTCTTTCGATATCTCGAATTTTGATGTCCCGATATAACGATAGCTGGCCCCCTCCTGATGGATTTTTCCAACTTATCAGGATTTCAGATTTCGCAATTCCGAAATGTGGATGTTTCTTGTCTTCAGGGTCCACGAAACGTCGAACCTCGACTTCTCAGATTTCCGCCACACATCCCAAATGGATGGACGGTTCAGATCAAACATCGGACTTTGTCAAATGAAAATTCAAACCACTCACTTATGTGAGTCCTGGTGCCCGAATCTCCGATTTGGATGATCCCGCGACACACGTCTTTCATTAGATACACAACTGTGATCCTTTTGCTATTTTGGGACTCAAAAGGTCTCAGACTCTTGGTCTCTAGACTTTCGAGATGCTGATGACTCTCGATCCCTGCCATGTGTCCCAACAAATGGACGGTTTTGATTTGTTTCGGGGTTTTCACTGTGGATTTACCCGATCTCTTGTCCACAAGACTTTCGATATTCTGAACTCCGACACCTCAATATCCCGATACCTTTCGGAACCTTCACTCGGCTTGAGAGGGTTTAAACCCCATGCAAATCCTGTCAGGTCGGACGACTGACGGGTATCTAAGTGAAAATCCAATGGTTCACAATCTTCTAAGCTTGCACCTTGGCAACCCAGTCGTAACCTCCTCTCTTCTTTATCAGGTCGGACGGATGACGGGGTTTCGCTAATTCTCTACAGAGAATTTCAACCATCTGTTTCTTTCCTTTGACGGTTTTTGCGGAATGAACCAAGGATTCTTCCTCGGACTTATCCACCTGTGGAACAAACTTCCAGTGCCTTCTAATCATTCAATTGCACCAACTTCTTGTACTGCCTTCTAATCCTTCAACTCTGCGCACACCTGCAGCAGTAGTCTCTCAATACTTCGCTCAGGTTCGCAACCCTGAGATTTCACTCGGCCTGCGCACTCCTTGCACGGATCCTGTGCCTAACGTTTGTGGAAATGAGAACAAAATCTATCTCTCCTGAGCTTTCAGAGACAAACCTATGAACACCTTAACGCACTCCTTGCGGACAAATTCAGCTGCACTCCTTGCAGAAACTCTTGCTCAGATAGAGAAACAATTGAAACTCATTCCTTTTCCCTTTCCTCTTAGATTTCAAACATTCAACAAGAAATCATTCATACATAGCATAAAAGAAATTGCATGACAGAAAGAGTAAAATCATTCATGAGCATAACATTCAAAGATGCATACACAGAGAATACATGAACACCATGAGTCTGAATCACAACTTTCTTGTATTAATTTAGAACTTTTGTACATGGAGTCTGCTACACAGCTTTCTCTGCTTCTCCTCTATGCTCCTCTCAATAATATTCATGCTCTCTCTCTCTCTCTCTCTCTAATGTTACAATACACAATGAGGGTGTCTATATCCCATTTCCCTTTTGCGCTCTAAAACTGTCTAATCTAACATTCAATTCTATCTACCTGCATTTACTACTATAAATGCCTTTTACCTACTAAGGACGAGAACAAATTGCTCAAGGTCTGTTTACATTATACAAGTGCGCCTCCACTTGATGTTTCATTAATGGTTCAAGATATTTCAAAATTTGTGCTGGGCGCTTTTCCAGTTGTCCGTTGTCTCCGCGCTGGCTTGCTTGAGATGCTCCTGCATCATACTCCCTGGCTTGAAATGTTTCATGGGATCCTGTCCATGAGCTCTCGCACAGTCTGTCCATGCTTCTGAATCTCTACTTCATTCTCCCAGCTGGCATCTTCAACTGGATTTCCTTTCCACTTGACCAAGTATTCAAAGTATTCCCTTTGTCTAGTCTTCTTGCCGACCCTTTTGTCCAGTATGCGCTCCATCTACGGCTTTTCTACAACAGGCATCTGCTTTTGCCACTGAACCTCTGCCTGTTCATCATTTGTTCCTTCTTCCTCAACTTTGTATGGGTACAAATCTAAGACATTGAATATCGGAGAAATTCCGATCCCATCGGGTAATTCAATCTCATAATCATTTGTCCCAAATTTCTTCAAGATCTTACACGGTCCGATCTTCTTCATATTCAGTTTATTATATGTTCCCTTTGGGAACCTTTCCTTTCTCATATGTGCCAGAGTTAAATCACCAACCTCAAACTGAAGTTGTCTCCTGTGTTGATCTGCTCTTCTCTTATACTCTTGACTTGAATTCTGTAAATGCTCCTTCACCTGGCTGTGAAGTTCCTTCATCGCCTCTACAAAATCTTCTGCACTAGCACTCCTAGTCACATTCTGTTCTGAATCCCTCAACTCAGAAATTCCTCTAGCCACATGCCATAGACAATCTGAAAGGGACTCTTCCCTGTACTTCTGTTAATTGAGTCGTTATAAGCAAATTCTGCCTGTGGTAATATGTTGTCCCACTGGCTGTGGTGTTTCGTCACCAAGCTTCTCAGCAAGTCTCCCAGACTTCTGTTTACCACTTTAGTCTGTCCATCCATCTGAGGATGATAAGCTGAACTAAATGAAAAGTTAGTTCCCAGCTTCTTCCATAAGGTCCTCCAAAAGTGTCCCACAAACTTAGTGTCTTGATCTGAAACTATGCTCCTTGGTAAGCTGTGAAGTCGAATGACTTCTTTGAAAAATAGATTCGCAATGTGAGTTGCGTCACTTGTTTTCTGACATGGAATGAAGTGTGCCATCTTGGAAAATCTATCCACCACCACAAAGATTGAGTCAAATCCTCTTTGTGTTCTTGGCAAACCCAATATAAAATTCATGTTGATTGCATCCCACGACCTCTCAGGTATGGGCAATGGTTGATAAAATCCTGCATTCTGCCTCTTTCCCTTTGAATGTTGACAAATTATGCATCTGTCCACGAATCTCTTAACGTCTGCTCGCATTCCCGGCCAAAAATATGACTCATTCAACTTTGCAAACATCTTGTCATGACCAAAGTGCCCTACCAATCCTCCACTATGTTTCTCTTTTAGCAAATTCTCCCTCATGGAGCATTTTGGAATACAAAGTTGATTTCCTTTAAACAATAATCCCTCCTGGATCATGTATTCTGTCCATTGACTTCCATCTCCGAGAATTTGATTCTCAGCTGCTTCATACATCTCTTTAAAATCTAGATCATCCTTGTACATGTCCCTGAGGTCATCAAAACCCAATGTTTTGACTCCGAACTCTTGCAACAACAAACATTTCCTGCTCAAAGCATCAACAACTTTGTTGGCAGTTCTAGAAATATGTTTAATTACAAAAGTAAATTTCTGCATGTATTCAACCCATTTTACATGTCTCTGATTCAACTTTTCCTGTTGAGTCACAAACTGCAGTGCATGATTGTCACTGTATAAGACAAACTCTTTGGGAATCAAGTAATGCCTCCATTTCTTCAACGCCTGGATGATAACATAAAAATCCTTGTCATATGTGGAGTACTTCACCTTTGCTTCATTCAACTTCTTGCTGAAGTATGCTATTGGTCTGTCCTCTTGACTCAGGACTGCCCCTATTGCAAATCCACTTGCATCAGATTTCACCTGAAATGTCTTTTTGAAATCTGGTAACACCAGAATTGGTTGCTCCATGATCTTCCTCTTCAACAGATTAAAACTCTCCTCAAACTCTTCTGTCCAGTGAAAATACTTGTGTCTTTTCTTCATTGTATCCATCATCAGTGCACTAATTCCACTAAAATTCCTGATGAACTTTCGGTAGAAACTAGCTAATCCATGAAAACTCCTCACCTCGAATATACTCTTCGGTGATGGCCAATTCTTGATTACTTCCACCTTATCTGGATCCATCCTCAACTCATCTGCAGAAATAACAAATCCCAAGTAAATGAGCTCTGTCTTCATGAATGAGGATTTCCTCATGTTTATCAACAACTTCTCTTGCTGTAATATCTTCATCACAATAGCCAAGTGTTTCAGATGCTCTGCCTTTGTTTTACTGAAAATCAGTATGTCATCCAAATACACAATGGCAAATTTCTCGATGAATTCCTTCAGGACTTTGTTCATCAACCTCATAAAGGTACTTGGCACATTTGTTAAGCCAAACAACATAACACGCCATTCATACAACCCTTCGTTAGTCTTGAAGGTTGTTTTCCATTCATCGCCTTCCCTCATACGAATCTGGTGATATCCACTTTTCAAATCAACCTTCAAAAAATATTTTGCTCCACTTAAGCAATCCATCAAATCATCCATCCTTGGCAATGGAAATCTATACCTTATGGTTATCTTGTTAATTGCTCTTGAATCAGTACACATCCTCCAGCCTCCGTCTTTCTTTGGATTGAGTACTATTGGAACATCACATGGGCTCAAGCTTTCTCTAACCAACCCTTTGTCCAACAAATCCTAGACTTGTCTTTTGACTTCTTCATTCTCCTACGGCGTCAATCTGTACGCTGCTTTGTTTGGTAATCTGGCTCCAGGTATGAGGTCAATATGATGACTCACACTTCTGATTGGTGGCAAAGAACGAGGTAGTTCGTCCACTACTATATCAACGAACTCTTCCAATAGTTCCTGAACCTGTTCTGGTAAATCGTCCACTCTTGTGCTGGTCAAAACAATTCTCGGTTTCCTGACTACAATGAATTGTCGTTCCTCCTTCTTCTTGACCTCGTTAAGGAGTTCCTTCCCACTCATGAGAAGTACAGTGTTACTTACTTCAGGTTTCACTTCCTTATCTTTGATTGGAAGCAACATATGAGTTCTCCCATTCCTTTCTAGGGTGTATGTGTTCATCCTCCCATCATGAATCACATTTCTGTCATATTGCCACGGTCTACCCAACAATAAATGACAAACATCCATAGGAATAACATCGCATAATATCTTATCATTATATCCTCCTATCTTAAATTCAACTAAACATTATTTAGTGACATTTACTTGATGTCCCTTTTGTAGCCATGAAACTCTATATGGACTTGGATGTTCAATCGTCTCCAACTCCAACTTTTCTACCATCTCTGTTGAAATGAGATTGTCTGTGCTACCACTGTCCATAATGACCTTGCATACCCTGTCCTTGGTTTTGCAAGCAGTTTGAAAAATTCCGTTTCTCTGTACTGGACTCTCCACCTCCTTTTCTGGTGTCAAAATGACTTTTCGCATCATCAACGATCTTCCACCCTCAACATCTTCTTCCTCAACATCTCGCCTCTGGGATTCTGCGATGTGAGTTTCTCCACTCTCTTTCTTTTTATCTGGACACTCGTAAGACTTGTGCCCATTCTTTCCACATGTGAAGCATGTTACTACTCCACCTCTTCCTCTTCCTCTGCCTCTGGTACGAGGAAAAATATTATTATCAACATAATCTCTTCTTTGTTCGGTATGCTTCCCTCTCTATTCATCATATTGTCCTCACTGTGAGGTTCCACCTCTTTCAGTTCGAGCCTGAGGTTTCTTCCAGTCCTCCTTGGGCTTTTGATTTTTATCTTGGACAACTGATTTTCCCCTGGCTTGACTTCTGCCTCGGCCTCTTTGACCCTGTTTTCGGTGCAACTTCTCTTCAGCCTTTAGATCCATCTGATAAGAATCTTCCACAGTTCAGATGGTTACCATGCTCATCTCATCCTGAATGTAATATCCCAAGCCATTCAGGTATCTAAAAACTTTCTCATCATCGCTCTATCGATGACCTGCCCTGATGTTCAGCGTGTAGAATTCTTCAGTGTATTCTTTCACTGTCATCAGCTTCTGTCTTAGGTTTTGCATCCTCCTGAATAGAGTGATCTGGTAATCTCTGGGGATGAATTTTGCCTTCATCTTCGCAATCCTCCTATCCCAACTCTTGATTTTCTTCTTGCCTTTGCAGCGTCTGTCAGTTTGTAGTTCATCCCACCACAATGCTGCATGTCCTTTTAGTCTCGTGACAACATGTATGACCTTCTTGTCTTCCTCGACCTATTCGTAGTCGAAGTAAGTGTCTAGAGCTCTAATCCAGTCTAGAAGCTCTTCAACATCTAGGTTTCCCTCATAAGCTGGAATGCCCATTTTTTCCCTGACACCCATTCTTGAAATAGCCCTAATCAAACGTTCGTTTGCTGCATCTTCAGCTGCAACTTCTTCTTCTTCATGTTAAACTTCCACTTCGCTTTCAGAATCACTAAGATCCCCAATACCGACTGTGCGTCTCTGTGCTGTCTCCATGTCCTCAAGTCTGGTGCGTAAATCCCACATTCCCCTTGCCATGATTGGGTCAGGCATATTCCTACCTCTTCTTCTTGGTATTTCCCTTTCCTCTGGCGAATCGGGTGTTTGCATGTCCCTTCTTCTTGGCGGCATGGTGAATTTTTCTTTTCTCTGCTACAGAAGGAAAATAAACTTTTCTGGGCTTTGATACCACACCTGATGCAGGTTTTTTCCCTCTGCCTCGACAAAGGTCTCTGCGTTGACCTCCCAGTCTTAAGGATCGTTCAAATTTTACCCTCAAGCCGGAGTGGCTCCTTCGATTCTCCACTGGAATCTCTATTAAAATTGACCCACAGGTCTTTTCTGCTCCTTGCAGCCTCTAGGTCCGATCACTGTTCCCTTCATGACAGAAAAATGGAATTTCGGGATTTCGGGCTTTCAGATGTCGAGAGGTATTTGACCCCTTGTCCTCAGGATCCCCAATCCTCCGAACCCTGATATGACGTCAACTAGGAACCCCTTCCACCGTAAATAGGATCAACGACCATGATCGTCTACTAAACCAATGGCTCCGGATCTCCCTCGGGACTTCGGGGTTTCAAATGCCGGAATTCATTTGTCCTCGATTCTTCCAATCTCTCGAATTCCGATGTCCTAATATGATGAAAGCTGGCCCCCTCCCGATGGAGTTTTCCAACTTATCGGGATTTCGGATTTTGCAATTCCGAAATGTGGATGTTTCTTATATTCAGGGTCCACGAAATGCCAAACCCCGACTTCTTGGATTTCCGCCATGCATCCCAAATGGATGGATGGTTCAGATCAAACCTTGGACTTCACCAAATGCAAAGTCAAACTGCTCACTTATGTGAGTCCCGGTGCCCGAATCTTCGATTTGGATGATCACACGACATGCATCCTTCCTTAGATCCACGAATGTGATCCTTTCACTGTTTTGGGACTCAAAAGGTCTCAGACTCTTGGTCTCTAGACTTTCGAGATGCCGATGACTCTCGATCCCTGCTATTATCTCCCAAAAACGCACCGTCATTTTGGGTGATAAGAACGAGTTAAAAAACTTTATTTCTATGAGTGTTGGCCTTCAAAATTCGAAGTCTCAGCTTTCGACAGTTTAGCTTGTCTGTTTTAGTCTAGTTAACTACCGAAACAGGTTGTTTTCGGTAGCTAAGGCAGTCTGTCAGAATGACCTTAACTGCCGAAAATGTTTCCATGTGTAAAAATAAAAAACTCTTTTCCTCTTGCATACGCCAAATGTCCACCTACAGGTCAATTGGCGAACCAATAAATTCTAGTCAAGTCACAAAGCTTAGCGTACCCAGTCATGAGCCATTTCACGAGATATGCCACATAACAGTTATAAGTCGACAACACCAAGCCAAGGCACGCATAGTTGTTTGAAAAAGCAACATAGTTTGATCTATGGGTTTTCTTTTGGAGGATTAAAACATCAGGTTGATTATGCAAAGGTACAAGCTAAGCGATTGGTCAAATACTAAGCTACACAACATGCAGAATGACCTTGCAACGGGCTACGTGTTTCATAGTTTAGTTCAAAACAATTTTGCATTTATCAAGCAGGAATTTGCGTTGTAGTATTAATTTTCTTGCAGGACATTTGAAGAAAGTCACTCGCTCGCCGATCATCAAGCATACAAGAGATACACGTTGATATCTTTTGTACATATGTCGAAAGAGGAGGTATGCGTGGTGGATTTCATATTGTTCGCTCTGGCAT
>ML781606.1:145289-179918 GCA_009831015.1 Picea engelmannii | reverse complement strand
AGTCTTGAATGGCTGTCATCCCATTGTTTGGCTCATGACATGATAATCAGTTTCTTAGTTGTTTATTAGACCCTACTTTGTACTGGTTTATGAACAATCTTTTCTTCACCCACTGAAAGCTATTTTACTGTTTAACCAATCTTAGAGAGCACTGTTTCATTTGATTACATTGTGAGTTGTCTTTTCATTAGTTACTTTCCGTTATCCCATTGATCCAACCTTACATTATTATTAATTTCTTAAGTTACCAAGCACCTTTGGTCTGCAACCACAAAGGGTTTCTTGGAGTGATAACACCTGCCACGTGTCCCAACAAATGGACGGTTCTGATTTGTTTCAGGGTTTTCACTGTGGATTTACCCGATCTCTTGTCCATAGGACTTTCGATATTCCGAACTCCGACACCTCGATATCCCGATACCTTTCGGAACCTTCACTCGGCTTGAGAAGGTTTAAACCTCGTGCAATTCCTATCAGGTCAGATGGCTGACGAGTATCTAAGTGAAGATCCGACGGTTCACAATATTCTAAGCTTGCACCTTGGAAAACCTGTCGTAACCTCCTCGCTTCTTTATTAGGTCGGACGACTGCCTGGGTTTTGCTAATTCTCTATAGAGAATTTCAACCGTCTGTTTCTTCCCTCTAACGATTTCTGCGGAATGAACCAAGGATTCTTCCCCAGACTTATCCACCCGCGACACAAACTTCCAATGCCTTCTAATCACTCAATTGCACCAACTTCTTGTACTTCCTTCAATAGTTTCAAAGGCTTTATCCTTCCTGAGCTTTCCACGGCACTGCGTCTTTTAGAAAAACCCTTGCACGCACTCCTTGCGACAGACTTTTCAAACACTTCCAAGTGTTTAAATCCTTTGACTCTGCGCACACCTGCAGCAATAGTCTCTCAATACTTCGCTCAGGTTCGCAACCCTGAGATTTCACTCAGCCTGCGCACTCCTTGCACGACTCCTGTGCCCAATTGCACTTCTATGGAAATGAGAACAAAATCTATCTCTCCTGAGCTTTCAGAGACAAACCTCTGAACACCTTGTCAATACATTCCTTGCGGACAAATTCAACTGCACTCCTTGCAGGAACTCTTGCTCAGATAGAGAAACAATTGAAATTCATTCCTTTTCCCTTTCCTCTTAGATTTCAAAAATTCAATAAGAAATCATTCATACATAGCATAAAAGCAATTGCATGACAGAAAGAGTAAAAACATTCATGAGTATAACATTCAAAGATGCATAGACAAAGAATATATGAACACCATGAGTCTGAATCACAACTTTCTTGTATTAATTCAAAACTTCTGTACATGGAGTCTGCTACACAACTCTCTCTGCTTCTCCTCTATGCTCCTCTCAATAATCTTCATGCTCTCTCTCACACTCTCTCTAATGTTACAATACACAATGAGGGTGTCTATATCCCATTTCCCTCTTGCGCTCTAAAACTGTCTAATCTAACATTCAATTCTATCTACCTGCATTTACTACTATAAATGCCTTTTACCTACTAAGGATGAGAGAAAATTGCTCAAGGTTCGTTTACATTATACAAGTGCACCTCCACTTGATGTTTCATTAATGGTTCAAGATATTTCAAAATTTGTGCTGGGCGCTTTTCCATCTGTCCGTTGTCTCCGCGCTGGCTTGCTTGAGATGCTCCTGCATCACTAGTCTAACCAACAATTAGGTAAATCCCTTCACTTAAGGTGTTTCAACGAGAGGATTAGGGTTTCTGCAACTGCACCTGCTAGTAACCCTAGTGACAGTTCTTTGGTAATTTCTCTTGATAGAAACCCTAGCAAAAGTTCTTCAATGATCTTAGTATCCTTATGTCTATGTGTTACACATCAAAATTACTCACTTCGATAGTGTCACAAGTTTCGCATTTTGGTCACAAGTGTAAGGAAAATCATATTTCCATAATGCCTATGTTGTGCCTATAATGACATCGGAAAGACACTTAAAACACCTCAAACATTTGATTTGGAAGAAGAGGAATGGGTTAACAGAGTTTATGAACCTCTTGCCATTTGAAAGAACCACTAAAATTGAGTTTTATAGGAGAACGCTCCCCTATACCATTGTCAGGAGCGTTGGAGCACCTCTACACATTGTCAGGTAGCGTTCTAACACTCTGTATTCCCTTTTTATGGAGCGATGCTACTGTTAGGAGTGCTGGCGCCCCCTATACATTGCCAGGGAGCGCTATAACACACTGATACCCCTTTTGAGAGAGCGTTACCTATTCTGGGAAAAAAATTGGTTTGTTGAGAGAAATGAGGGGAAGATCCTCTCAATATCTGAAGGCAGTTGGATTCGAATCCTTGGTCAAGATATGATCTTAGGGAAGATCCCTAACTGAAGGAGGAAAATCCTCAACTTACCCCAAAGATATCTCAAGTGGTTGGGCCTCTCCAAGCCTATTTAAACATGGCTTCTCATGGTGAAAAGGGATGGAAAGAATTGTGAAGAATCTAACCTATGATCTCATGAAGAAGGTGTCTTTCAGAGCATTAGTATTCGGCGTATGGAATGTTTGAGCAAGGGTTAAAACAAGGAGGGCTTGATGGAGTTTCTACACTCACATCTATGGTTGTAAGTATCCTTCGTCGTTGTTCTCTTTAATATAATAGGCTTAGCCCATTTATTTCAAATTTGTGTTTGATCTCATATGGATTTGTCTCTAATAGATAGGTCTATTTCGAGCTAATATCAGCAGAGTAGGAAGTGGTTGTACTTTTTTTTGTCTACAGGGCTTATCGAGGAGCGAAAGATTGGAGCTCAACTCAGACCATGCAGGGACAAACACCGGTAAAAGGTACTTCTTTTCTCCTTCCTCCTCACACATTAGTTTGTCTAGATCTAAAAGGAAATCAATAACCATGATAAACATCTTCTGTCTTAAGAGTTAAGAGTCTATCTCTCGAGAGGAGATCTACCTGTCCACAGGGATATTTTCCTTCAACAGAAACTGGCAACTCCATTGGGGATCGAATCAAAACTTTCAGTTTTAGTTTTCCTCACAGACCTTGTCTTACCCTTTGTTGTTTTTAGACTTTGTTCACCCCAGGTGTTTGATTTCATATGCTGATTGACTCCTTATTCCATCACACATACTCTGAATGCCAAAGTTCAACTGAGTTTTAGGGTTTTTTGGACAATTTTCTGGGTTTTAGGACACCAGTGCTCCCCCACCTTGTTATCAGGGTGCTAGTGATACCTGAAGCTCTTAGACAGAGCGTTATAATGCTCTAGTGCCCCTTACACTAGAGCTCCAACCTTCCTTTGCAAAAAAACTTCTAGAATTGTATTTTTCCAAAATCCAATCTCTGTTTTTACCTTTGCTTAGTTTCTTCTTGCTTCAGTATATCTTCCTATTGACCTTTGACGATCTGATTTCTGGGAAATAAGAATTTTGCTATTCAGATTTTTGACCTTCTTCCTTATTTTGAGATTTTCTTCTGTTGAAGAACTTGGGATCAATCCACCACTATCTCCTCTCTTATCTTACTGAGTGAATACTGTGGTGAAGAACATCAGAAATCTGTCAATCATCTCATTTGGTTCTTTGAGGTCATTTTTCTTAGCATCTTTCTTTTGTGTGAAATTTTTGATTTTCTTTGTTATCTTTTGTTTTCTTTTTGCTTCTTGTTTTCAATCATAGCAAGAGGGTGTGTTGTTTGTGCGAAATCTGCTTACACTTGTCCGAGTCTCCTTGATCTAAAAGGTTAATTGTCAGGAGAAGTTTCGTATTGAATTAATCATTATTCACATACAAACAATAAATATACATCTTAGTGATTGATTTGCATATTAGAAGGCATTTTTGAAAAGTTTTAGCATTACATTGGATTTGATTGAGAAAAAATTGATTGAGGACATTCCTTATTAGTGTTTGATAGTGAAAACAACTCTCTCTCTCTCTTCCTTAAATAGACATTCATTGAAAAGAAACGACTGCTTATCATCTTTCATGCATTTTTTGGGAATTGAGTCATCATTCCATCCGTTTCACTTTCATATACCCTTTTGAGTAAAGAATAGATATAAAATGAATGCTAATTAAAAATTATCTAGAACATTTTTTATTTTTAGGATCTTCCACCAACATTAGACTAGGATTAGCACTTTGGATTAGGCTGTGAGTAAAACTCTCCAAAGTTTCCAAAACAAACATTAACATCCTGAGCTAGGGAGAGTGAAATCCAATTGTCGTATAGGCTTTCTAGGATCCCCCTCTCACATAGGGGTTACGCGTGAGGTCGCACTCGGGAAAGCTACGAAGATTATCACTCCGTGGTTTGACTGATTGTAGTAGTTGGATCGTATTATGGGGGTTGCTTGAATGTATACCCACAATGTTGAGTGGAATCCTTTCAAGTTGATTTCGGGCTAGATACCCTGCCCTTACGTTCAGACTAGACTATTCACTGTACCCACCCAGGGCCTGACTGCGAATTGGTGACCTTAGTAGCCACAATCTTTAGGGTCTTACACAAGGTGATAGTGAAGGGAAGTCTCACTGTACCTGGAGTAGACATTGGTCAAACTCACTTGGGCACCTTGGAGGGTAAATCCACTATTACTGTGTGGAAGCTTGCACTAAGGTGAAAGTCCGTTAAGTAGGTCGCCATTGTAACTGTTCCACCATATCCTAGCCCCTTCTTGACTTGATCACGGGACGTTGGATTTCATCACCAACTAGCATGGTCATTGAAAGAAGGTTTTGTTTGCTTGGTTTTGATTCCTAGATTCTATTAGCGTATGCTGTTTCTTTTCATTAGTTGGCCATAGATTTTTTTTGTCGATTTTTTTTCGTCAATTTTTTTTCACCAACATCGACCCTCCACACCGTTTGTGTAGGGTATAGGGACTTCCTCCAGAAAATATGGAAGATACTACCCCTTTACCCCCTCATTCTATGGAGGGATCTCCTCAGGAGAGCGAGGTTCACGACATTATAACCTCCCAGGAGGAAGTTCCCACCTCTTTAGAGAATTTTCAAATTGTTTCAAAGTCTCTGGAGGCTTTCCACATTCCTGAGGGATATGAGAGGCGTTTTCTCCAACTGAATTCAGCCGATGAACTTGTCATTGTTAATCCTTCTGATGTTCTGTCTGGGTCTCATTCAAACCCTCTAGTCGAAGACCCCTTTTGGACTGCGGACATTGTTCAAAGCCCACTGCGCACGGTGCACGATCTTTACGGAACAAGAATAGGTGACGATATGCCTATTACCTACACCATACCCTTAGATCATTTTACCAGTACTACCATTTTTTCAACTGAACCGTTCGTTGATCCGAACATGTCATCCATTAGCCCAAGTTCCATTTTTTCTCTCTAGACGGTCCATTATACAATGGTTCCTCACGTTCCGACTATTCCCACCGGTAATGTGGTGGTTAGCCAAGCTACAATTGGCACACCACTAACACCTAAACCTTCATCATCACTTCCTTTTGGCTATAGAGCACTGAATTCTTTCGTTGTCACCACTGCCCAAGTTATGCCTGGAAGTTCTATACCTATACAACAACCCGGAGGGACCGATCTTGGTGTTTTTAATCCATTAATCAGCACCGGTCAGTCGTTTACGTTTGGTTCCCAAATTCTAGGAGCTCCACCTCATGCTGGGGGGAAACCCCCTCTCGAAAGGACAACCTCCATTTGGGGGCCAAACTCCTTTCGGAGGGCAACCTCCTTATGGGGGGAATCCTCCCACCGGATGACAACCTCCATTTGGAGGGCAACTTCATGCTGGGGAGCAACCTCAAACTAGATCCCACCATCAACTGTATGGACAAAATGCGTCTACAACACCCAATCCGTGGAACATTCCTTTCCCAAGAAACCCACATTTCTTGGGAGGACATAATCCTCAAGGTCCACAACAATCTCTTCCTCCTTAAGGGACTCATCTATATCCCCCTTATGGACAAAATGTTTACCCCCCTTATAGGCAAACACCAAATCCAACTTATAATCCTCAAAACCCATCCGGTTATCTTATGCTCGCACATGTTTCTCGAACCCCCTCAAATCCTGTGTACCCTGGTCAACATCAACCTTATGCAGGAGGACCCACTGGTTACAATTATTCACCTAACCCAGTGTATGGTCCTACTGGTGTTCCTATGCCACATCAGTATCACCCACATGTTAACCAACAATTACCTTTCCTTGTGACTCTGGATCTCCCAGACTTGTCTCGGTTAACGAATGATCCTATTTTTCATTCTCCAGTTTGGCTAGCTATTCTAGCTAAACTTCCTTCTGATATTCCGAAATTCGACGAAAAGTCCGGAGAAGATCCAAATAACCATGTGATGAATTTCCATTTGTGGTGTTCATCAAAATCCCTCATGGATGATTCTATACGTTTGCGTCTTTTCCAACGAACACTTACGGGTTCTGCAGCAAAGTGGTATATTGAACTACCATGTGCTTCTTTTCAATATTTCAACTCCCTTTCCATGTCTTTCCTCACGCACTTCCAACTACCCATTCGATATGAGATGGGTATTGAACTATTGACCTCCCTTCGTCAAACTAACTCCGTGCCTATCTCTGATCATATTCACGAATGGAGGCGACGACGGAGGTTGATCAAAGTGATCATTCCTGACCAGTTATTAGCGGAATGGTTCACTAAATCACTATTACCCTTGATTGCTCGTGATGTTTCCATGGGTGGTGTAGTCACCGAGGAGGAAGCTATTTCTCGAGCTCAATACTTAGATTTGGTTTATTCACAATCTAGTACTCTGTACGAATTAATACCTAATGCTACCCGTGCCACTACTGATCCATCCAAACCATCATCTAACTCGCACGTGGATGGATTTATTGGCTCCGTCAAAACCCAATCTACTTCCTAGTTGACTGGAACAACCCAGCGGTCCGCTTCGATGTTTACTCCCATTTCGACCACACCCTCTTCTACCTCCCCTCAAACTCAGGTCTCTGAGGTGAATACAGTGCAATCAACCCCTTCACAACAATCCAAAGGTAAGAAGAAAATGAGAAATAAACCGAAGAAAAACAATAACAATGAACAACCAAAAAATCAAACTCAAACCCCTGCTGCCGGAAAGCAACCACAACGGAAACCAAAATTCCCATGTCTCATTTGTGGTGATGATCATTACACCCGAGATTGTCCACATCATGATGAAGTGGCCAAGATTTTTAAAGGAAATTTACAACCCGCTGTGCTCACTCAGCCTTTTCCACAGTAGCAATCCTTGGTTGCTCAAACCCCCACTCCAGGGGGTAGTTCCAGCCAATCCCACGATGAGGCCTCAACAAGTTCCCATATTTACATGTTTAATGAGATTAATCTGACCACTCACACTACGACATATGACACACCAGTTAAACCTAATAAGCCGAAGACCACTAACGATTCTTTACTGGACCCATCACCATCTTTCATTAGTCCTCCGTCTGCTAGCCCTCCATCTAGGTCACTCCAGATCGAGAAACCTTCATTTGACTCCATCTTATGCCCTCCTAAGAGAACTATTAAAAAATCTACCTTTAATCCTAGTTCACGGGCTGCCCAAAACTACAACATCGTTGAAGATTTGGCTCAAGCACCGTGTGCTATGTCTTCTTTGGAAGTTCTACAACATTGTCCCAATCAACGTAGAATTCTCTTGGCTGCCATCGACACTTTTGATCCTGAGTCATCTAATAACCTCACATTTAATCTGGATGATTATCAGCCTCGACTCTCCCACCAACTAGCTTTTCAAATCGATGTTGTTGTTCACAATCAAAAAATCCACCGAACTATCTTGGATGAGGGAGCCTCTACTTGTGTCATGTCTTTGGCTTTTTGGAAAGGCTTGAAATCACCTACCCTTAACAAATCCCCTATGATGTTATGCACTTTCGATGGGTGAGGTTTTCATCCTCACGGACTTTTACAATCCTTAGTCGTTCAGTTGGGTGGCAAAACCGTTACCGTTAATGTTAAGGTGGTCGATGCCCCCCTCGATTACAACCTATTACTTGAAAGAAGTTGGTTCTACGCTATGACTGTCGTCACCTTGTCGGTGTTTCGATGTGTACAATTCCCTCATCAAGGAAAAATTGTCACTATCGACCAACTATATTTCTGTACTCCCGATGCTCGTGCTCCTGCTACCAAGAAAATTCCTTTTTTGGGAGACCACAAGATTACGTATGAAAGCGTTGGTGTTGGATTGTTGAAAGATTCTAGCCTTATGGGTACCTTCCCTACACCACTTCCACCCACCACACATCATATTGCCACCGTCAATATGATTTCGACTATGGCTTATCAATCTTTGGAATCATCTGAACCTTGGATTGTACCCTAGTCCTATGGAATTCGATGTACTAGGTGACACAATGCCACTTAGCCCAACCAATGCCGCATACATTGCTATTCAATCTACCTCTCCCTCCTCGGATGACCCACATCCATTGGCACCCAATACCTACTCGATAACGTCATGGTTGGATTCCCTATCATCTGCAATCGATTACATTTCCCTAATTTTTCCTTCTGACGAATCGATAATGGAAATGCTTAGAATTGACGACGTACCTTGGGATGATAGCCATCATCGATCCTCTTTTCTTCCACCCCTAGAAGAATTTCACAAAGACATACACTCTGTCTTCCCTCCTGATGTTACCAATTCTCCACAATCTCCCATCCTCACACAAGATATTCTTTCTGAGGGGAATCTAGGTAATATTTCTACTATGATCATTATTGATATTTCGATCAAAGAAGGCATTGTGGAAAACATTAACCTCGGTGCTAATTGCACACCCGAGGAGGTGGTCTCTTACATCGCCCTGTTTAAAGAATTCCGTGATGTCTTCGCTTGGAGCTACGAAGAAATTCCAGGGATCGACCCCTCGATCTTCGTACATGAAATCAAGACTTAGCCAGGTGCGAAACCTATTCGACAAAAACTCCACCCGGTTCATCCCAAGAAAATCAAGGCCATAAAGGCATAATTTGAGAAACTTTTGAAATCCGGCTTCATCTATACTATCCCCTTGACATAATGGGTCTCCAACCTTGTTCCGGTTACCAAAAAACAGGGGACCATTCGTGTCTGCGTTGACTATTAGGATCTCAATAAGGCTTGTCTAAAGGACAACTACCCTATGCCCTTCATTGACCAGATCATTGATAATTGCACTGGGAGCGTAATCTTCTCTTTCATGGATGGTTTCTTCAGGTATAACTAGATTGAAATTTTACCTGCTGATCAACATAAGACAACCTTTATCTGCCCATGGGAAATTTCGCCTATCGGAAGCTACCATTTGGTCTCAAAAATGCTGGTGCTACTTTCCAACGGACTATGTCATACACTTTCCATGATATCAAGCATATTTTAGAACCTTACCTCGATGAATTACCTGCTCACTCATCCAATCAAACATATCACGTTGATCACCTACGAGCTATTTTTCTTCGATGTCGGTTTTACCGTATCCGTTTGAATCCACATAAGTGTATTTTCGCTGTCGAATCCGACCGACTCCTTATTTTCGTTGTCTCTAAGGATGGGATTCGGGTGGATCCCTTAAAGATTAAGGCTATTTTGGCCTTACCCCTGCCTACTAGTTTGACCCAACTCCAAAGTTTGCAAGGGAAAGAAAAGTTCCTTCGCCGTTTCATTTGTAACTACACTGAGATAACTAAAGGATTCATGCGATTGTTGCAGAAAAATGCCCCTTTCATCTGGGATGACATTTCTCACCTATCATTTAATGCTCTCAAGCATTCCTTGACCCATGCACCTTTGTTGCATCCTCCAGATTATACAAAGGACTACATCCTTTACTTAGCTGCCTCTACTTCCACTATTGCGATGGTGTTAGTTCAGGAGGACTTCAACGATGAGGAACATGTGATCTATTACCTGAGAAAGAGTCTATCTGGACCTGAACTCCGATATTCACATGTAGAAAAACTGGCTCTGGCAGCCGTCATCGCTGTCCAGAGATTTCGCCATTACATCCTGCTACGCACCACGACTGTTATCACGGACTCGAACCCCATGTATCATGTCTTGACACGTCAAGTGATCAGGGGAAAATACTCCAAATGGATCATCATCCTTCAGGAATTCGATATTGAATTTGCGAAGTCCAAAGCCAAAAAGTCCCTAGTGTTTGTGGAAATTATCTGCGACCTTCCCCATGCTGATGAAGATGTTGAACCTAGAGATTCTCTCCTTTACGAAACTCTGCTCCTCATCAACACATATGATCCTTAGTATGGAGATATCATCCTTTATCTCCAAACCCAACGCTTTCAGCCTAACATTTCTCATGAAGAGCGTCGACGTATTCGCCACCATTCTTGCCGTTACCTTATCATCGACGACACTTTGTATCGCCGTGGCATTGATACTATCCTTCGACAATGTTTGATTCATGAAGAGGCTAAACACGTTCTAAATGACTGTCACCTTGGAGCCTGTGGCGGTCACCTTTCTAGGATGGATACAACCCAGAAAATTTTACGTGCCGACTACTTTTGGCCCTCGATTTTCAAAGATTGTATTGCGGCAGTCAAAAAATGCCCACCCTGCCAAGTTTTTAACAACAAGGCATGCACCCACCCTGCTAAGTTGCACCCCGTCATCACCATCGGCCCCTTTGCCAAGTGGGGTATCAATTTCATGCAGTGTAAACCTACCTCAGCCGGGGGGCATGGTTATATAATCGTCACCGTCAATTACTTTACAAAATGGGCCGAGGCTATGCCTACCTTTCTGAACGATGGTCATACCGCAACTCTTTTCGTTTTTAAACACATCATAACTCATTTTTGTGTACCACGAGCCATTGTCACTGATCACGGTTCACACTTTAAGAACCAGATGATGAGTGAATTGCATGCCAAGTTGGGTTTTCGCCATGAAAACTCATCCCCATACTACCCTCAGGTCAATGGACAAGTTGAAGCCATCAACAAGGTCCTTAAAACCATGATTCAACGTATGGTAGGGGAAAATAAGACATCCTGGCATCTACAACTTTTCTCCGCTCTCTGGGCTTACCGTACTTTCGTGAAAACCGCAACTGGGTTCACTCCTTTCCAGTTAGTGTATGGCATCGAAGCTGTTTACCAATCGAGTGTGAGATTCCATCTCTGAAACTTAAAGTAGAAATCCTACCTTATACTTCTGCCAAAGAAGAACGTTTCTTATATTTGATCAAACTGGACAAAACACGTCGTGATGCTGCTCTTGTTAACGAGGCACATCAGAAATGGATAAAAAATCAATATGACAAATCTGTCCATCCTCAGACTTTTGCAAAAGGAGACTTAGTCCTCATCTATGACTAGGCTCATGACAAACTAGGGACAGGTAAGTTAGAACCTATGTGGCATGGCCCTTACATTGTGAAACGTGTTTTTCACAGAGGCGCCTTCAAGTTAGTCGATTATGATGGAATCTCCTTGGGAGAGCCCCGGAACGGGCTTTACCTTAAAAAGTACTATGCCTAGATCACCTAGCATGTGTACTTTGTACATTATTGTATTTTTTGGTTTGGTGTGTATGTTTCTTTTGTGTGCTCGAGTTTTTACCTTTGCCACTCATAAATATATCTTGTGTTTTCATGCGTAGATGACGTCTTCCTTTCCTATCTTTGTCGGGTTTGTAGATGGCGCTAGTCAACACACCCAGAATGTTGCTTCTGCAACATGGGTCATTTACGAATCTGACGAGTTGGTGAGTTCAGGAGGTATTTGCTTAGGCCCAACGACTAACAACATGGAAAAATATCATGCTGTCATCGGACTTTTGACTCAAGCCTCCTCCCTAGGTATCTCTCGTATGATTGTTAACCTAGAATCGAAACTCGTGGTCTGCCAACTTAATCATGTCTACGCTATTCGTAATCCTATCCTTCTACGTCTCCACCTATGGGTTTGTCGTCTTGAACGAATGTTTGATTACATTGAATACATACATATTCCAAGAGAACTCAACAACATTTCGAATTCGTTAGCCAATTACATCATGGACCGGTATCTCGCCCATAGATAAGGTTTCATGAAGGAAAACAAATTATACACCACATGTAAATTAATACACATCACATTAAAGACATCATCATTTACAAATCTTCTGGAACTGTAAAAACTCGGACATGTATATATATATAGCGTGACTGAAAATGTTTTGATTACATCAAAAATGTATTTGGAAGAGCAAAATTTTGGGTCTTCACACCCATACAACATCGTCTGACAAGTCATACAAAACATACAATCACCAGAGAGACTCTAATCTCTCTGCACTGCATTATGCTGAGAGTAACACATCACTGCGCAAACTACTCATCTCAGTAGAGAGTTAACATTCTCGGGCACCCCCACAGTGTGTCTCTATAGATGTAAGGGAACTTCTCCCCTCCGTAGAGGAGGGATACCCATTGTAAGGCCTTGAAGGTTTCTTTCAACCTCTCGGAAACCTATCACTGGTGCCCCCTGATCTACTACAACCTGAGCGTCCCCGCGATGTCCTGGTACTAGTATCTTAGCTGGATACACTGCTCCCTTGTCTGCATGTTGAAAATGATACATCCATTAGAAACTCTTTTACGTACCCCAAAAAAATATACATACGTTAAAAAACATAAAAACACTTGACAAGGTATTGTTTGGTCTCTTACCTGACACATCCCAAGCTTCTCCTACCGGTAGAATTAGATCCATACTCTCGTGAAAGTCCACCTCGGCATATGGAAAGTCTTCTATCCAAAGGTATTGGCATCTCAGCCAAGTGAAGAAATCACCGGTGAAGTGAAATTCTGACTCTACCACTAGTCTTGGAGACAGACTAGTCCATCGCTCCATCCACGGTTCTCCCACTGGTCATACCGCCAATGCAATCTGAGGTTGCATCTGAGGGATGCACTCTAAGAAGAATGAGACCAAGAAAGAACCATATCCAAATTGCTTCTGCCCCATTCTACATCTCTAAATCTGTTCCTTCACATTTCAAAGAAACCCTACGCTCCAGTTAAACAGTGTTAGCTCTAAACAATGTACACCATAGGCTACTTATGATCTTGACGCCAGATGCACGCTGGTGCTTCTTGTCACACTCATGATGGCAAACAAAATAGATCGAAGGGGTAATTATCTGATATCCTTGATGGGGATTCTTCCTCCCACCAGTCTCGCTCCTGGGACACAATGACATTTCAAGTACACATCCACAGGTTTAGGAAGCACCCTCTGTCTGGAAAAATCTATAGGGGCCCCTCTTTTCGAGAGGCCAGTAAAGAAGTATACATCTTCCAACTCGATGGTTATAAGTTGTGTTCCGTTTCGAAACCCTTTCTCTACGACATCCCACAAACTGATCATATGCTTAAGCAAAAGGATCTCTTTCTTCATCTTTTGCAGTTTGAAGAATTTGAGAAGACCACAATCTCTCAACACAGCCCGAACGCGAGGACTCCGCAAAGCAGCCAAATCATTGAGATCATGCTCCCATTCCTTCCATTCAATCATGGTTGTTGGCAAAATCACCTGCAAACAAAAAAAAAGGAACAAAAACTTCATTATTCACACTTTCGACAATTTTTTAAGTAATTAAAAAAAAAAATCGAAATTCATTGTCTATGTTGTTCAAAAAGAACCACGCCCCTTTTTATTACTCAATATTAATACATAGCCCCATAGCCTACAATAAAACTAGTTTAAGTTAAAATAACTTTCATCCACAGTTCGATGGCTGCGTGGGAATTTTTTGGGTTTCTTATTGTGCTCCTTAGCAAAAACGAGCAATCCACTCAAGCATCAATGTGTTGGCATCCATGATACAACCTCCTGAAGGCATTTTTGTAAACAGGTGGTCTTTTTCCATCGTTTTGAATAGGGGCCGATTTGATCTTCTTTTGGACGACCTAGGGCTTCAATTTTTTATTCAAGTATTGCCGTGAAAACAAATTTTGAACCATGTAATTGAAAGAGGAGGAAATGAAGATTTACCTGGTCCAAACAGTGAGAGAAATGATCAACCGTAGCTCCGGGGCCAAGAAAAACAAGATCCACCTCCAAAATGAGAATCTCCACTGCTACAAATCCTTATGCAAATGAAATGGTAATTGCATATTTTCCCTTGTATTACTATTTACAAATTTCCATTTTTTATAAGGTATAGTTACTTTTGGGTTTCTTTAAAAATATGATGGCCTCACTAAACCTCTGGATTGCAGTTTTGACATTACAGATTTCAGAGAAGTTTTGATCGTTTTGTTACCTTGTCATATCCATGAGCATAGTCTTAGTTCGTTCTCAAGCTCGAGAATATAAGAACGCGCCGGGTAAACTTTTATCTCTTTTTCGGACCCGTATGGATACACAAAAAAGGAACCCCTTGGAGTCGTCTTTAAACTCTTTTTAGACTCTCTAAACATGAAAATATCGTCGAGTGATCTTGCTTCCTTTCACACTCGTTAAAAGGTTCGAAAGGGTGTCTTTCGAGTGGTAGTTTATCTCTTTTTCAGCCTTGTGAGACTAACTTTACGGAAAATGAACTGAGAGAGTTATCTTTTAAGTGTTTTTTCAGACTCTATAATCATGAAAAACCTTCGAGTTTTCTGTCTTTGGACTCGGTAAACAAACATCGATAGGCCCATACGGGACCGAACCCTTACTTCTTCCAGTTCGTTAAACAAAGGAAGAGGGACTTACCGAAGGTAAGTTATATCAAGCATGTGTTACCCTCCTCGAGCTCGTTAAATAAAAAATAGGTACTCATTTATCTGGATGGGGGAAAAAATTGAAAGAAGCAGGCCAAACAGTTTTTGAGAACATCACCAAGTAACTCTTATGGCCGCCCTTGAACATGACACCTTGTCTTTGCACGCATTTTAATCCACTGAACCTCTGCATTGAGCCAATCCTTTGAGTTCCCTATATTCCTTTAGGTCACCCGACGTAAGTCACAACATCCACTGCATCATCAAGTTTTGGTCCATGTCATGTTTCTGCTGTCGTGCCCTAGTGTTCAAGGGAATTATCTGCCTCGAGAGTCAGCCATCACAAATATCTTATTTCAATGCCCGTGTCAGTCCATGTTATTTTGATCCACCAATTACATCTCTATGTCAGTTTCGTGTTGTTGATGGGGGATACATCAAGGCCCTCCTTCGACGAGTCTATTCCTGTCGACTTCAACACATTATCCAACAACTAGACTTAGAAACCAATTAGTACTTTGGGACCTGCATGCCTCAATGGCAGGCCTCCTCACGTTGGACAGTGGGTTTACATCATCGACCTCTGATCGGATGATTCCACAGATGTTCAACTTCAGAACATCCATTTGCATTCTCCAAAATGTACTAGAGTGCCTTGGTAATCACTGACATCAATGGTGACCTCCCTCGCGCTTGTTAACGGTTTACATCATTAACCGATAATCAAGTGGTTTCTTCCATGTTGGACATCAGGACATCTATTCACATGGTTAGATTCATACTATATCAGGATCGGTAAGAATACCCTGGGTTGAGTGATCACTATGATATGTTCTTTACCGAGGTTGCGATGAAATTTCTCTTGAACAAATGACACATATACTGTCACATAGATCCACTTTGTATTGGTCGTGGCTATGTCTTGTCATCTCGTAGATCCACTATGTATTCTTCATGGCTACGATTAGTTCGGGTCATGAGAGTATAGATCCACACTGTATCCTCGGTGGCTATACCTTTTATCAAAACAATTATGGATCCGCAGTGTATTTTATGGCGGCCATATCTTACAAGTCTTTATCACCCAAGCATAGGTATGCCAGCCTTGGGTTTGAAACATGTCATAATATTTGTTGGATGTTTGTGTGCAACTTCTGTCAGGTTCTCTGCATCTATACCCTTGCTTGAAAGTCTAGAAAGAATTTCAGTTATCAGTTCTCGTCTTCTAACTTCATACTTTGGGGGGCAATCTGTTACACATCAAAATTACTCACTTCGATAGTGTCGCAAGTGTCGCATTTTGTTCACAAGTGTCGTAAGTGTCAGGAAAAACATACTCCCATAATGCCTATGTCGCGCCTATAACGACATCGGAAAGACACTTAAAACAAATCAAACATTTGATTTGGAAGAAGAGGAATGGGTTAACAGAGTTTATGAACCTCTTGCCATTTGAAAGAACCACTAAAATTGAGTTTCAGAGGAGAACGCTCCCCTATACCACTGTCAGGAGTGCTGGCGCACCTCTACACACTGTCAGGTAGCGTTATAATGCTCTTTCTGTCCTTTTTGTGGAGCGTTGCTACTGTCAGGAGTGCTGGCGCCCCCTATACATTGCCAAGGAGTGCTATAACGCTCTGATACCCATTTTGAGAGAGCGTTACCTATTCTAGGAAAAAAATTGGTTTGTTGAGAGGAACGAGGGGAGGATCCTCTCAATATCTGAAGGCAATTGGATTCGAATCCTTGGTCAAGCCATGATCTTAGGGAAGATCCCTAACTGAAGGAGGAAAATCCTCAACTTACACCAAATATATCTCAAGTGGTTGGGCCTCTCCAAGCCTATTTAAACAGGGCTTCTCATGGTGAAAAGGGATGGAAAGAATTGTGAAGCATCTAACCTATGATCTCATAAAGAAGGTGTTTTTCAGAGAATCAGTATTCGGCATATGGACTGTTTGAGAAAGGGTTTGGACAAGGAGGGATTGACAGAGATGCTACACTCACATCTATGGTTGTAAGTATCCTTCGTCGTTGTTCTCTTTATTATAATATGATTGGCCTGTTTCTTTCAAATATGTGTTTGATCTCACATGGATTTGTCTCTAATAGATAGGTCTATTTTGAGCTAACATCAGTAGAGTAGGAAGTGGTTGTACTTTTGTTTGTCTACAGGGCTTATCAAGGAGCGAAAGATTGGAGCTCAACTCGGACCGTGCAGGGACAAACACCGGTAAACGATACTTCTTTTATCCTTCCTCCTCACACATTAGTTTATCTAGATATAAAAGGAAGTCAATAACCATGATAAACATCTTCTGTCTTAAGAGTTAAGAGTCTAGCTCTGGAGAGGAGATCTACCTGTCCACAGGGAGATTTTCCTTCAACACTATGCTCCCTTCCAGTGGTTAGACTGAATGAAGGAGGTGTGGGCCCATAACCTGTTAGAATATGATGGATGTGCTCATTTAAACATAGACAATATCACTATTTTCACCCCACCATAGGCTGAATCCACCCCTGAGCACCTTAACCTTGACAGAGAATCATTCCGGAAGCAAACCCTAGTCTAGATATCCAAACAAGATTACACACCTCTCTCTAAGGATAGCACACCAAATAAGAGTAACAAGAGCTGATCAAAGAGTCCAAACCATAACCAAGAGAGAGTCCAAAACCAAAATCTGCTAGCTGTAGTAGCTGCAACGACAACTCTCCTCCAAGCTTGCACACAAACTGGCCAACTGCAGTGTGTACAAGTGTTGCTTATGCAGTTCTGAGAATACCGGCCATAATGAAGACTGGCCTCCTGTATTTATAATAATTTTGGAAGATTGCATGGGTCGACTTCTCATTCTGGGTACCAATTCTTTAGTATATAATATTTCATTCAGTCGACTTCTTCTCTTGGAGGCTAATAACCTAATACACGTCATTCTCTTGAGCCGACTTGTCTTCTAGAGTTATTAACCAATTGATTAGGGTTTCTTCTTGATTCCCGGAATATTCTATTCATGTTAGGTTTACACGTGGAGGTAAATACCTCCCACAACTACCATAATATCAACAACTTGCAGGGTGAAGAAAACAAAAAAAATATATTTAGAACTTTGGAAATGAACTACGAAAGTTCAATGCGTGGAATAAAAACATTTGATTAAATTCAATGTGTGGAAAAAAAGTATTTGATTTTGTTACTTAAGTAGGTCAATGTTCATAATTTTAGTTTATTATGTGTTATATATGTGTTTGTAATTTACTCTGTTTTGGCAATGGATGATCATAAGAGTTAGATTTGGATATAAATAAATTTTGAATTGAGTTATTGGATGAGATGACATAAATGCAACATAATCATTTTTTAAGATAGTGAAAACCTTTCATGTGGCGTGTTTAAGTAATGTGTGGTTTAATTAAGTAATTAAACATTTTAAGATTATGTTTGGATGATCATTTTGGCATCAAAAATAATTTTTATAGTTTCGAATGGAAGGATGTGGTTGGGTTCCCTAGTAAAATCAAAGATGTAATTTGGTCACAAGGTGAAGAACACAAGTTGTTTGAGTGCATGGAAACTCTGTGTATGTAAACATTTTAAAGACAACTTTGAGGATTGATGGCTCATTCAAAAAGGTTTTTATTGGAATTAGTTAGGCACATGCATAATGGTTGAGAGGTGGTAATTCTATAGAACCAATTATGACATTGCTTGATTCTCTCTCTCGAGTTGTTTCTTGAAGTGGTCACATGGATGAACTAGGGCTAGTTGTAAAGGGGCCTAAATTTTGATGCTTGCTAAGGTTATTGGTTGATGTGTTCTAAAGGGTATATCTTGGGAAAAAAATATCAAATTTTTGATTGTTTATTGAAATTGATCAATTTTGTAAGCATTTTGATAGTGCATTAATTATGTTGAAGGTGTTTTCTAAGGGGATCCATATCTCTTAATATTTCAAACTTTGTTAACCTTTATGCATAATTTATCATGGATTCATTGGGTATTGTTAATGGCCCTCTAGTCACTGATCTATGATCCCATTGGGTTGTTATTTGGTGACCTTGATGGTCCCACCTCTAGTGTTAGGGATATGTCTTCATATTCTCAAACCTATAAAATGAGGTATCAACCTAATTATTGTACGTCATTCAAAACAATAATTAATAATTTTGTGCTCTTGCGTTGTGTCTTGGGTTATTGGATTCATTAAATATTAGGGTACAATGATACCCTCCTAATATTTATTGTCAAGTTATTGCTTGTTGGCTATCTTGATTATGATGTCTCTTTTCTAAATATCAACATGGTTTCATATAGCAACCCATGCCAATTTGTTTCCACATTTTCATTTGTGATGACACAAAGCATGTTTTAATTGTATTTTCCACTCACATTAACTAACACTAACAAACATGGTATGAAAATAAGATTTGGTAAGGATTCCTACTATGAGTTTTGGATTTTGTCTTTCACTATTGAATAGTTTTTAAAAATGAGAAAATTGTGTATTAGTTTTGTGAGGGTATTTGTGGCACTTGTAAATAAGAGCATCCTTCATAGAGGCTACATTTGGCATGGCCATGCACTATGGTATTTGAGACATTTTCCCTATGTATAATCCAATTTCTTAAGGCCAAGGAATTTATTGCATGCTTTCTAAGATTTATTTATACTATTGTTCACTTGGATTGTGACTACCTATTGTGTGGTGACACCTTATAGGATTTAAGATCGATCCCATGGCACCACAAAATCCATTGGAAAAAACTAGGAAATTGTCTCGAAAAATTAAAGAATCACCATAACAGTATTAAAAGATAATAATGATAAACTAAAGTCTTTTACCCATTTTAAAAAACAACCATGATGGTCTAGGAGTGAAATATTTAGGTCCAAGGTAAATTAAAGCCATTTTTCATGAAATGAAAGGAAATTTTTGTTAAATTTTCTAATTCACGATGACATATATGCACTCAAAGATTTTACTCTAATGAAATTGAAATGGTTAAAAAACACCAATCAAAACTTTAAATTTTAAAAAACTAAATGCACAAGAGTATAGATTTGGAGTATAAAGACTACATATCAAAGTTTTAGATCAATTTGAAAAGTGATGAAGTGTGGACATGATAAATACTATTGCAAATAAAAAAATGAGCAAGACATAAATATGTAGAAACAATCACATAATTTCTCATTAACATTGAAATAATACTTATGATGAATACCTGTTTGATAATGTGCCCTCCATATTTTTTTATAGAATAAGAGAGGGGCCCATGCATGTGAAAATATCCCAATTTAGAAAAGTGTAACTCACTAAGTAATGTGTCCCACATGTGAAAATAATAGATAAACACATGCCAATGCACAACAAACACACTCCTCCATGTGGTGGCCACACGCCAATCACACTCCTACATGTGGTGACTACACACAAATACACTCCAAGCCCACTCTTGTATGTAAGTCCTCAAGTGATGTGCCCCGCATGTGCTAATAATATGTAGACACACTAGAAACACATCCCAAGAACACTCCTCCATGTGGTAGTGTCATGTTAATGCATGCCAAGCACATTCCTCTATGTGGTGAACACATGCCAATACATGTCAAGCATTCAACTCATTATTTATATGAAAATAACTCACTTATGAATAATCATTAGTTAACATGTCAACTCTAGTATAAATATAAAACTACTAAAATAATAAAATCTTTAAAAATAGGAAATAACAGAAACTAATGTTAAATGGAGAATAAGCTCAAAGAAATACAAAAACTGACACCCCCTTCTTTTGAAGAACATAGTCTCTACTAAACTAATCTTCTTTTTCAACATCTTAAACTTCCCCTTTTCTAGGGGCTTTGTTAGAATGTCAACTAGTTGACCACTACTCTCTTATGTTCTCTATCCCGTTGGATATGATATCAGATATTAATGTTCTTGTAGTGATCATGGAAGACTAGATTCTCAAAGTAATTTATGCAACTCTAATTATCACAATAAGTAACAATGGGCTCCATCTCTCATTCGTCAACTCTACTACCAACTTGTGAAGACAAATATATTCACAACTAGATGAATAATTTTATGTATACTCCACTTCCACTAAACTAAGTACAAATACTTTCATCTTCCTACTGAACCAAGAAATCATTTTCACGACAAAACTAAAACAATATATAGAAATATGCTTCTATGTTCCTACATACCTAACCCAATATTAATCAACAAAGCCATGGAGTAGAAACTCATTGCCACCTTCATTTCACATACCATAAATAATCGTGCCTTTCAAGTATTTAATCATATGCTTACCATATTTCCAATGAGAATATTAAGGTTCAACCATGAGTTGACTTAGTGTATTCAATTCATAACATATATATGGTATGGTATTCACTAGGCACACCATAGACCCAATCATATTCTTGTATAGAGTAGGATCAACCAAATTTAAATCATCATCATGTATTAACTTCAGATTTGGAACCATAAGGATAGACATGGGTTCGTTGTCCAACATTTGAAATCTCTTTAGAATCTTCACATTATACTTCTTTTGTCCATGCATTATAGGAAATTTGAAGTTTTAAATGGGCATCATATGGAAAAAACCATTGTTGAGTAGGAAATTCAATAACTAATAGAATTTTAAGAATTTTGGTCAAGGATATTTGTTGAGTTGGATATGTACAAGTCAAATGTGACTATCTGTCATATTTATATTTGACAATAGTTAACCACATATAAGCTCACCTTGGTTAAGATATTGCTGATATATTCTTAATATATGATAACTATCATTGGAATAATAAAGATTGAATATTTTATATTATCACTACCTCTACTCATTAAAAAAATAAATCTCACACTTATTATGATCATAATGGGGTTCAACTTGGAATAATACTCACACTTGATACTTCTAGTGAACTTTCAATGAGATAAACCGAAAATATGTGAAAAACACATTTATGTTTTTTATTCTTAAAACATGTTTTAGCTAATAAAAAACATTTCTCTTCAGGGGATTTCTTTCTAATTTCCTTTAATGTCTGTGTGTGAAAATATACCATTTATCCTTTGTTTGGATTTTCATCCTTGATGCGACTTTTTTTTTTGTTCTTCTATTTTTGGAATGTCGGGTTGTCATTCTCCTTTATGCTTTATTTCCTTGCTTTATTCTTCGAGTTGGACATTGTATTCCTTTTGTGCACTTTCCTCCTTCTGTGCAATTTCTTACTGGATGCACCTCAACTGTGCACTCTCACTATTAAATTTGAATGTTTTTGCAATGAAGTAGAGACGAAGTTTCGTTCAAAGAGGGTCGTTGTTGCAACCAATATGATTTTTTTTTCGCTGGAATCTATTCGTTGGTCTAGCGACCAAACATCGATCTTCACTGGTCTAGCGACCGGGAAAAGAAACCTATTCACAATAGGGAAAAGTTTGGCTAGAGACAAAAGTTAGTTGGTCGAATGACTAATATTAGTCACAAGAGATACCAAGACAACCCTGGAAAACTTAGTCAATAAATTACGCAGAGTTGGTAGAATGACGAAGATTAGTCGCTAGAGTGACCCAACCTGAAGTTAAAAAGGTCAAACGAAGGACGAAGTTTGCGACCACATGTAAATACAAGTGACGAACATGTTAGTTGCTAGAGAGATGAACATGTTAGTATAGTTTGCGACCAAATGGAAATACAAGCGACAAACATGTTAGTCTCTAGAGAGACGAACATGTTAGTCGCTAGAGCGACTAATGTTGGGTTTTAATTTTTTTTTTTTTTATGCCATTCACATAGGAATAAGAACATGGGAGGTTTCCTACAGAAGCATACTTTCATTATGTACTTGGGAAACAATACAGAAGAGCAGAGAAGAGAAGTATGACTATCTAGAGGTGATGAACACACATTCTTTCAAAATCATTCTGAAGGGAAACAATACAGAAATATAATTTGGAAAATGCCCAAGCCAAATAGAAGAAATAACCTCAAAGTTATGTGAACTTGCAGATATGAGAGTAGTTCTATCAGGGTAGCAAAAGAAGTCCTGCATTGTATTTACATAAAAAAGACAATTGTAATTATGATTGGTCAACCAAAATTCTCATGGCAGAGTAAGCTGGTTGTATTTAAGGCTTATATTGAATTACACAGGCTTTAACTGTCCATTCAAGAACTAGATTGAAGGGTGCCTACCCTTCTCATCCTTTGTTGTTTTAATTAACATATTTCTTGTCCTTAATCCATATCCTTTGTGTCGACAATATCCACCTCTTTTAGTGTTGGTTCACTTAGGGAGGCAGAATCTTTGAAGAAATTTTTTAATCTTTATTGTAGAGCCATTGGAATGGAACTAAATTTGATCAAGTCCTATAGAGTATACCAAGGCATGAGTATAATATAAATCTTATTATTGAAAAGTAATAACATTTATAGGTTCCATCGTTCTACAGTTGATCTACAACTTATTGAGAAATAGATCATGGTCAATCCTAGCAAATCTACACTCCTTGCAAGAAAATTCAGAATAGTCAACACACTGGATCTAATCTAGAATTACCACTCTTATTTGTGTGCACACCAATATATCCAATAACTCCTCCATGATCTCAAAATATTGGTTTTCATAGGTTTTGTCCCTTTATAAATGACATATACATAGAAAATCTATAGATTTGATAGCATATCTTAACGATGAGCACCCTAATCCTTCTCTTTTCACACATGCCAATAATGCACATACACAAATTTTTTTTTCTAGTACAACTCACACAACTAATATTTTCCATCATGCATGTATTAGTGAGAGTTATTACATAGTGCATATTCATTAGGAATTTCCACCATGGATCCATCTGCAAAGGTCCTAATGGTCCCAAAACAACCCCAATCTTATACTCCTTCACTCACTCGATCTAGAGATTCTTGATACTCCCCTTCACTTCTGAATACATGATTTTTTCTTAACTTTTGCCAAAAAAAATTCATCTATCTACAGTTGAGGCCTAAGGTTTTAGACAAATTCTAGGGTTTTGAGGCCTAAGATTTTAGACAAATTCTAGCGTTTTGAGCATGGGTCTTGCCAAAATAAGAAGAGATAAACACCATTGGAAATTCTGAAAGGTAAACATATAAAAAATTACAACCGATTCAAATAGAAACTCACAAATATTTTAAATAACAAAAAGAAGAAAAAATGTAGTTGTGAACAACACCCATAACAGTATTGGATCCGTTATGGAGCACAAAACTTACATATTAATTCTATTTGTTTCTTTCCCTTGATTAAAACTGATCTGAAATTTTAAAAGATTTCTAAGCACCAAAAACATGAATAAGAGGCAAAATTTCTAACTCTTTGGACTGCCCAACTTCCAAAATTAGTTAAGATATAATACATTTTCATGATATTTGATTTCAGTACTCACAAACAAGGATTTGAGTTTGAGAGTAATTTAAAAAGATTTCTAAGCACCAAAAACATGAATAAAATGTTGGTTTATTGAAGCTTTTCTTTCAAGATAATAAGAGTAGAATTTAGTAAGCATACTTGTAATTTTTGAAAATTATATCAGGGTGAATATGAAAACATACCACACCAACAACATGCAATACAATGCATTCATGAGCATCCATTGCAACTCATAGACACACATCTACTAATTAACTAAACTTCATTCACAAGTCATTGCCAAAATTTTCATGTTAACCGAAGGGTGATTTGGGGTATTGTTGCTACTCCTAGGTAGGCTATCATTGTATGGAAGGAATGTGGAAAATTTGTCAAGTTTTAATCGTAGATATGGCCATTTCCTACATATTTTACAACTCTGTATTGTTGGGTATTTTGATCAACACTGTGCCAATGGTGTCCACCTAAAAAATGTATATGAAGGTCTTTGGGTGCTACCATAACACCAATCAAAGGATTTACACCAATGAAGGGATTTATAAGTTCGACTAAAGTGCATCCATATAATATTTTAAGTGTGTGAGTGCATTAACACCAATGAATGAATCCATTGTCAAGTAAATGGCCTCAACAAGTCAATTAATACCTAGATTTTCTAGCTCATGAAAGGGGAGATATCCTAGGGTGAGCTAGTATGAAAATAGGTCAATGCTAGATAGGTTGGGGATGCAAAAATATCTTAGGACAGTCAAATGGTAGACAGTCCTGAGGAAGTTCTTCCCAATACACACCTCATTGCTGAACTCAATTGAATGATAAGAAGTTCTTCCCATTGCTACAATTAATCACCACACATCACATAAATCCAAATTATGGCATCAACTAGGACTCAAATCCAAATTTAAGAAAAATATCATTTCCTTATTTATGATAAATGATTATAAGTTGCACTTAACTATAGGGAACATAATTATAATTGTGTGCTTGTCACAGGTTCAACTATATCATTAGCTCAATGAAATATTTAATAAACAAGTGACCGAAAGAACAAACCCACACAAACATGGTGACAACAAAAATTGCAAGGTATACTTATATGTAACTTAGTATCTAAATCTAGTTAGAAGGAACATGATCCAAGTTATTGGTTTTAGTCAGTTAATCCCCTAGATGAAAAATACAGAGTAATTTTGGAGACAACGAAACACAGTTACAATGGTATGTTGTTCTAAACATTGCAATAAATCAAATGATATATTAATCGCCCCAAAACATCCAAGAATGGGGGATTGTGTCAGAGTGAATCTATATCTAGCATTAAAATGGTGGGACTGTCTTTGTAATAGTTATGTTAGTCCTAAATTGAGTGCCAATTTAGTACCTTTGGTAGCTTTAGGGAGCTATAGAGATTAGGTCTATATGTCTTTCGCTAGGCCACTAAGAGTCTAGGATTGTTAGGCTTAGGATGTAGGTTAGGTTTAGGGTAGGCCGAGGTATGTAGGGGTAGCCTTATATGTTAGGTTAGGAGGTTTCAAACCTCTTTGGAGGAGCAAGAAGCATATGAAGAGGATGATAAACCTCAGGGTCACCGCATTCAATGTGTACTACATTGATTTAGGCTAGCAACAATGTTGGCTAGAGAGACATACCTTGGGGATTGTGCCCACCACCATGCATCCTTAACAGTCGTGGAGTCAACATAACTTTGTCATCTTAAATTCAAATTTCCTAAAATAAATCATTGATCTCCACATTCATTACGAAATATCATGATAGTCATAAATCAACCAAAAATCACCTTAAACCAGTCCTTAACAAGATCCATACCTTTGAGTGATGGGGTGCCTCTAATGTTTCTCCTCTCCATCCTGCGATTCATCACATGATTTAATTATATTTTAGAATAGTAATTAAAGACGTAAAAACATCTACAAATTAATGAATAAAGACGAATACCTGAATGAGCTTCTTTTCGTTCCGAGAATAAATTATTCTCTACTGAACATGACCAATCACGTGAAGGTGGAATCTCTTTTGGCCCCTTCCCCCCCTCTCACATAACTCTCATTTCCCCATACCCAATCTATCTATATTTTACAACTATAATTAGAAATGACAGTAACATTAAATGTAAACAAAAAACATTCATTGCCATGTGCTAAAACAAAAAACATGAAAGAAAATAACATTCATGACATTTAGGAAAACAAAATACATTACATTGGACCATAAATATATTGGATTTATATTAATAATAAAATGTGTAATCATTTGTTTTTATTCTTCTTCTTCTTCCTGGTATTCATGAAAGCACAAATTAAGTCGTAATCATCATCATTTAACTGATCCCCCACAATTATTGGGCCTTCTTGAAGTGTTGCATCATCAATACTCAACACCTCACGCCATGGTGAACTTCTAGTATTTTGGCGTGGAGGTTGAGGATACGCATGGGCATCCACTGCTGCAACAACAAAAAAAATTCAAGTGATATTGTTGTTCACTGTTCCTAGGGAAATTTAATTAATACAGATTTAATTACAATGTTTTATACCTGGATTAGCCGGTGCAGTAGAAATAGTAGCTGGTGGCCTCATTGTTGTTTCTGCACTTGTTGATCTCCGCTCTTGATCGACATATAAACACTCTGCCATATGAAACAATATAAGTATTTATTATAGAATATACCCTAAATATTAATACTCATTGAAAAATGGAAAAACATTAAAAATGCGCGCATACCACTATGTAATGGTCCTTCGACAACAACGCTTGAATCAATATGGGGGTCGGGATGTGGTTCATCGGGTACATCAGGAGCATTGGTAGCATTGTTACTCTCCTGCGAATGTGGAAAATACACACATTATTTTACATTTTAAATGAATAAAAAATATATTTTACATTACAAGTAATCAATGAGTAAAAACTAATCGACAAGTTTTTAATTTCATTTTATTTACCATGTCCTCCAGAGAGACACATAGAGATTGCCCCAAGATTCTTCGTCGTGCCACCACGCCATCAAAACCCTGCGTGAACCCGACCTTTAGATCTTCTTCTGTGGATTGGTCATTGAACAAATCCCCCTGCATTGAGCAATATCAAAATCATTAGTCACTAGATGCAATGGATTACATATTTTGTGGCGATGATAAAAAAAAGGTAAAATGTTTAGGCACTTACAACCCGTGCCTTCAATCTCCCGTAACCACCTTGGCCCAGTTTATGTTGGCCGTGTTTATCTTGTCTTGCCTTTGTTTCCTTGGAAGTGTCATGGAGTCTACGGAATATTTTGAAATATGTTAGATATTGATTATTTTCCTTGGAAAGTAAACAAAAGACCATCATAGTAAATTGAAAACACCTCTTACCTTCCAGGGCCAGGTGGTTTCTTCCCTTGTGCTTTCATCGCTAATTCTCTTGCATTGAGAATAATTTCTTTCCACTTCGTCTCGGGGACAACCAAAGGGCATTCGCACTTGGGGTGCTGTACTAATTTATTCCTATACGCCTCTCTAACATGTTTCAAATGCTTGCCAGTCCTTTTTAGGACTTTTGACTTATTGAACGAGTCACCAAACACGCCAACCAGTCTGGAGATAAGAAGATTTTTCAGTTTGGAATCTTGTCGATTCCATTGTAGTCGAATGGTCGGCCCAAAAATTTCTAATGAATAGTCATGAAAACTATTGTAGAACACATTGTTTCCTGTAAAACATCGTCATCATTAGTAATTTAAATCTCACTGATATGTGATTGTTTAAACAATTATATAACAGGAATCTCTATAAAGACATATATTAAATACCCGGTAGCTGTACTATTTTTAGAGGAACCATGTCCTGGTCGACCAAAAATGATACCGTAGTTGTTTCTGTGCTTTGGATACGTGTAGAACCAGGGTAACAATCAACAAAAGAGTGATCAGTGCCATGATCATGTACACCACCTGCATGATTTGGTGTGTGCTATGGGGGCGTGGCATCACCCCGAGAAGCCATAGAATCGGTCTCAGGTGACACACTTGGGGTGGAAAATAGCCTGGTGGCTATGTGGCCATGCGGGTTTGCTATTGCAGTCTCGCTACTGCTACTAGGACCTTCCCCTTACCCTATCATCGATCTCACAAAATTCTACAATGAGAAATATGTGTTAATTGCATATATCAAATTACAAAATTTAAAACCAAAAATTGATATTGTTAGATGACATGACTTACCCCAAAATTTGTTATCTTAACGCGTAATTTAGATATCCTTTGGAAATCCTTAGCAGTTTCTGGCCCAACAACGACCAAATCCCAGAATTCCCTATTGGCCTTTCTTAGGGACAATTCTATTGTTTGCAAGGGGTCTCTAGAATCTAATATTTCTTTATCGCTTATATATTCACCATTTTTGGTCGATGCAGTGCTAGGAATGGGGCCTTTGCCCTGATAAATGCCTTTTCCACGCTCAGGGCCTTTGCCCTGATCACCACTTTGGAAAAATTTCAAGAATAATGTTAGTACATGCAAGAAATATTGAAAAAACAATATATGAAATAATGGAATATTGGAAAATATTATCAAATGAAACATTCACACATACAAATTAGCAAATATTTGGAAATGAAACATCGAGAAAAAATTAGCAAATGGAACATTCAGAAACAAAATAAAATTTCATCACCAATGAAACATTCACAAATTAAGTAATCCCTTTTTAAGTTTGGGTATAATGGGTTTTGTAAAATTCGGGGTAAAATTTGCTGCAAATAGAAGTTCTTGGTATTCTATCTTGTGCGCTACCTCTTGGGAGTTGCGCTAGACTGGGGAGGTGACTCTTTGATATCTCTTGGTCTATTTTGATGGTGATAAACTTGTAAACTCTTGAATTGATTCTTCTATAAGAAATGTTGTTGGGTTTTCTTCCAAGGTTGGTTTTCCTAGGATAAATTCTTGCGTTCTTGTGTCTATTGTGCATGGTTAATATTTCTAGATCTTGTTATTTCTGTTGCATTGTAATAGTTGAGATTCTCAATGTATAGTTATTCTATGATAACTGTGGCATGAAACATAATTTTGCATTGAAATTATAAAACAATAACTATAAGATCTGAGAATCAGAGAATTCAACAAGGATGTAGTAAGGTAGTTTCCATGAGAGAAAGTGATAAGTCGACTCTATCAAATGAACATTTCCAAGCCATCTAGTGCAACATAAGGTCTTGGAATGGAGGTATGTATATACAACATTGATTTATGTTCTTGGAAAGGTGAGGAGGTCGGTAGAAGCATTGGATGTCTTTCATGTGATGTGTGTCCTTCCAAGCTAATAATGTGGAATTTCTACATTGAGATCCTCGGCTTGAACTGAATGTTGTTGTCTATAACATTGTCTTAAATTCCCATGTTCCTTGGATGTAATGGAAAGGATCCTTTTGGGTGTTACAACAAATGAGGCAAAGTGGGTCAAAAGTTTTTCCAAGATGATTTGAATGGGGCCAAAGGATGGCTTGAAGCCTAAACCATTAGAAAGGATGTGCATAACAGATTCAAGGGTGCAATCCAAATCCCAAGCAATATGGGATAACTTCATGAAGGTCAAATATGGAATATTTGGAGGAATTCGAACCTCTATTTTCATCACAAGGGATAAGTTCCTTTAACCACAAGATTTGAAATGATATAAGAGTGAAAGTGACCAAATGCAAGAGGGGGGGATTTCCCAATTTATTGGAATGTAAATGCCAAGCCTTGGCCATCTTTGTTTGCAATCTTCACAATTGGTGGTTTCAAGTTTTGCTTTGATTGACGCGATTAGCTCTGGGATTGATCAACTCTGGTCCTTCTCACCGAGATTGTCATCTTGGAAACCTTTTGAGCTTTGGAAGGTGGTATGTTTGGTGAGACACATATGAAATGCAGAGCATATGCTTCTGACGCTAGACAATAAATTCCTCCACTTGAAGAGAAACCCCTTTATTGGGGGAATACAAAAGCCTATGTTAATTATTGCAGGAAGAAGCCAATTTTTTGTTGCAGTTTGAAGACCATTCTAATGTAATAACTTACTTTTCATCCTTTTGAATGGATAGGTTTCTCAATTGAAATGAACTCAAAGATGTTGACCATATAAACGAACTTTGTTATCAATTTGTTGAGTATTGTATGTGTTATTTTATGTCTTGTTTTAAATTTCAGTATTGTGATTCTTGGAGTAAGCGACCTCTCCCAACATTTCATTCATAACTTTTTCTACAGGAAACAAAATCAAATTTTGTTGAATATCCATATGAGGTATCGAAACTATATTTCCATCAGTAGAAGGAAATTGTTTTATCATGGCCCATGGAGAAAGAAAATACATGTTGAAACTCAAGAGAGAGGTAGCATCACCGTGTTATAGAGCTTTGGTGCTTCTAGTGATTATATCTCCCAAACTAGGAAAAAATATTCTAACACCCCATTTTAGATAACATACAAAACTTTCAAATGATTTATAATGTGCCCTCTAAAATGTATTGTAGATGCCATTGTAGTTGTTCAAAGTTAACATAAGAGGCACATGCTTCATTCTATCCATGAATTGGTGATATTATAGTTGGGAAACTATAGGTAAGATAAGAGAGGGATGGAATGAGGTAACCCAAGATTGTAAATGTTGACTGAAAATTTTTAGGTTGTGCCATGCTTGTGTGAAGATACAAGAACACTTGATGCTAGAGGGATAAGTGTAGAGTAACGCAAAATATGCCTAAAAATAAAATATTTCAGAAATAAAATAAAATTTCGTCACAAATGAAACATTCACAAATTAAGTAATCCATTTTTAAGTTTGGGTATAAGGGTTTTGTACTGTAGCAAAAGAAGATGTTCTTGGGTTGACTCAATTCAGATTGTAATCGACCAACAACTCTTTGCATGTCGTTATTGTTTTCACCGCACATACAAATATCCTATTACCTTCACGCTCCTGGAAAATGCAATTGGGTTCCTTTCTTGTCGTCCCATGCCTTGTATTGTTTATAAGACCTGCAATATTCCCCGATGCCTTTGGCCTTCCATCAATATACATAGTCGCTCATTTATTTTTATTATTGTCTTTCAACTATATATAATTTGTGGCGAGTGCGTATCTCCGCATGCTAGGCATATATTGGACCAGCCTCAACCATACTCCATAAGTGTAACATGGTCCAACATACTCAAACAATTCAACTAATCCACCATATTTTACCTTTATGCTGTCCATGGAGAATAAACCAAGGCCATGGATGGATGACAAAGCAATGCGATATATCCTCTCATTAACACATAATTCGGTGTCCAACTCTAGCAGTTCCTTGGGTACCCACTGTTTTAGTAGGTGTTTGTACCTCAAGGGAACCTCCATGTCACCTATGCTCTCATCGTCATAAGATCATGATCCTCCTTCAGTAAGAAAGAATTTCATGCGCCTACCAAACTTTCTTCTAACCTTTTCACCTCTAGTTGATTTCGCCTTGTAACATGTATTGGATATGTTTTCCCTTGTCCCTCTCGAAATTCCATCACTCAAGTAGGATGATAGGTCTGATAGATACATATTTGGTTGTACCTACACTCCATCGAGGGAGAAAGAAACGGTAGGCCAATGATCTTTATATTATAGTATAGCTAAAGATAAACATTGAAAATATAACTTGACATGTAAGACTTTGCATCTAGGGTTGGAGCCCAACCTATGAGAAAACACAAAGTATTTCTTCACTCAGTATTTTGGGTAGGTGTTGGGCCAAAATTATGTGGCAATACAGAATAAATAATTTAGAATTTCGCATCTAATTTGTAGCCCGCCTCTAATTTATGAGAACCCATGAGGGATTTCATCATGCTAGTGAGTAGGTTAAATGGTGAAAAGGATATCTCTTATATGCAGAAGCATTAGGTTCCCTCGATACACCAAATGTTGAAGAAGGCAGTTGTAATATAGATGACTAGAGAAAATGATTGTTATATTTGAGTAGAACAAAGGTAGAAAAAGACCTTATAGAATTTTTTCACAAGTGATAGTGTCTATTGTAACTCGATAGTGAGTCCATGCTTCTTTGTAAACAACAAGGTGCATTTCTCATTTTCTTGTTGGTTTTTCCCAAATCAGGTTTCCCATAGTACATATTGTCATTCCTTGTGTTGGTGTGCTCATTTTACTAATATATGTTTTCTCTTATATTCTCAGTTCATTTCAATATTTTGACTAATATACTTGTAATATTACATTTTGATCAAAAGAAAATATTGTATAAATGAGTATAATCTCATGGTATTTTGTAGTAGAATTTAAGATGTCTTGTAACAAAGTGTCCGATGTAGTACCCATGATAGACTATAGTTTATATATCATATTGGTATCCGAGAAGTTTTGTATGGGGTTTCCATGGAATATTGTAGGATCTAAAAAATGATGGAAAGAAATCAGTTCCAAACACTATTCATGGTGTATGGATATTGTATCATTCAAAAGGATGACCTAGATGAGACATTTGCAAGAATGAAAGTGTGTGTCTTTGACATCTTCATAGTATGGAAATTTTAATGTCAATAGGGGAAATTTTAGGAAATTTTAATGTCAATAGAGGAAATTTTAGGAAATTTTAATGTCAATGTACAATTTCACGCACTTAAAAGACACCAAAAACAATAAGTTTTAGTATCTTGGACCTAACTTCCTCTTGAATACTTGACATTGAATTAGACTTGTGGGAATCTGAAGGAGGCATATTAGGAAATTACCATGTAAAATTTAATACCATGAGATTATCAAAATTAGATTAACATCAGGTGAAATATGGGCTAGTAGAGCAAATCCCATGTCATGACTTTGCCTTGACTACATGGGTTGGATATGTTTTCCCATGTTTATCTAGTTGATTTTGCCATGTTTATCTAGCTGATTTCGCCTTGTTACATGTGTTGGATATAGCTCCGAGAATTGGCATTCCATCTAATCAAACTTTTGGTAATTTTTTAGAAACATATTAAAGAGGACCAAAACTGCTATAATTTATTCCCTGAGAATATAACAAAGAAACAATGGACCTTATCTAAATGACCTACATGGTATAGTTATCTCAATTTCACAAAGTTGAAACCTAGCCAAAGATTCCCCCTTGTTTCAATGTAGTCCTTTGGTTGACTAGGAGGACTATCACTAATCACTAAGGAAAGGGAGGACTATGAACAATCCCTTAAGTTTCACAGAGCTAAATTTATATTGAATGAAATCTACACTATATGTTCTTTCCTAAACATGTTTGACATGTGATATATTTATCTTCCTCCTCTTTCAATGAGTTATCAAAATTTGTGGAGATATGGTATTTGGATCATTAAAAACATTTTTGCAAGGTGTTCTTAGCTCCTATTTATATTCTCCTCTTTTATAAACCATGCCCAATATTCTGTAAGGGAAAATAAGTTGTGTTAGGGATGATAAACAATTGGTACATAGAAGAAGATGACAATTATATCCAAATCGATAAGTGCACCTCATCTTTGCATATATTTCTTAATCACATCCTATCCTCATTCTTATATTGAGGGCTCCTTATTCTCATGTAGAAGAGGGATTAAGAAAAATACTAAACCCTAAACTCTATATCAGGAATTTAGAAGATATCATAATAAGAATGCCCATAAGAAGAAGAAGCAGAGTAGGAAGGTGAGGGAAAATAAGAAGTAGACTTACCATGGTTTTTCCAGGGAAGTTTGTGGAATCAAAATTTATCCCTCCCTCCTCCGTGCGCCTCTCACTCCTTTGTGCAGCTATTTGGGCCAACTGTGCCTGTCCCTCCTACGTGCGCCCCTCCTTCTCTGTGTGTGCAGACGTGTAGCTATTTGGGCCCTACCCTCCACTCTGTGTGTGCATACGTGCAACTATTCAGGCCCTCCCTCCTCCGTGCGCCCCTCCTTCTCCTCCTCCTCTCCCTCCTTCTCCCCTGCTATCGGCCTCCACTCTGCCGTGCGTGCCTCCTGTTGGACACACCTACCACACTTAGAGGGGGGGGGGGTGAATGAGTGTGGGGATCTTTTTCCCAAAACTTCCCTCTTGCACAAAAACTCATCAATTAGCATTCAACATTTATTCATTACCCATTGTTGTCATTTATAACCAGTTAGATGTGAGCACATATCAGCAACATATATCAGCAATATATCATCAACAAGTCATCACCACAATGAACACAAAGAACACAAGATGTATGTACAATTTTCTTTTTATTACAGACTACAATCCTTGGGGTTTATCAGCAACAACTGAATAGAAAACAACTCTACAAGAGAACCAGATCTATATGCAAGACTCAGCTTGCATTCTCAGCATCAACTAAGATGAGGCAACAATCCTCAACATATATCAATCTGTACCATAAACAAGAGCATCAACCATGCACCAACCTGTGCCATAAACAAGTGCATCAACCATGCACCAA
>ML781606.1:96950-133242 GCA_009831015.1 Picea engelmannii | reverse complement strand
ATCACCATGAATCACCATGTGCCGCTTTAACATAACAAGCTCTCTTTTCTCGTCTGGAGTTGACATTGTAATTACCTATTACAACAAATCCATTGAAACATTATAAATACAATATACAAATCTATTCAAATAATTTGGTATATATTTAGATATTTGTAATGAAAATTATACAGCATGTTCAAAAAAAATAAGGGACAAAGCATGAAACCTAAAAGCATGAAACATTAATAAGAGGACGTGGATCTATTATCACCCAAAATCATACTATATAATATTAAGTCCCTAATAAAAATTAGGGTATCTTTAGGGATACACAAGAGTACTAATTCCCAATATCAACAAAAAATCCACTGCTCTTCACTTCTAGTTGGTTCTTTTCCAACTCAAGGAGGAAACCCTAAATGTAAATTTACTAAGGCAAGGATACTTAGATATTCAAGAAGTTCCATGAAATATAAGAACAAAATTAGAGTGATTGTAGATGAATCATTAATCTTTTTACTCTATCAAAAGTGGATAAACCATAGAATCTTTCTAAGGAGTTAAAATAAACCATAAAATCTGATGAAAATGACAAAGAAAATAAACCATAAAATAGTTCAATAGCACCAAACTACTAAATCACACAGAAAATTTTGAAGTACTGACCTTCAAAATCTCATCTATGTAGACTCTGATCAATTCAATGTTTCTCTTCTTGAAAGAGAATTGAAATCAAGATTTCATAAAAAACCAGAACACCATTGCATCATAACACCCAAATGATTTTCGCAACTGTAGAAAATGATTGTCGCAACTATAGAAAATTTGCCGTAACTGAGATATATATAGGATTGATTTGCCGTAAATGACTGTTTGATTCTCACACGTGCCATAGTTGGTCTCTATAGAGACTAACTGGTTATTGGTCACTCTACCGACTAAATTCCGTCGTTATAACGACCAACGTGGAAAGTTGGTCGCTAGAGCGACCAACAGTTGGACCCTGAAAAAAAAAAGTATATTTAGTCGAAAAAAAGAAAAAAAAATACGACAAAATTTTTAACCGTCGTAATTTGCGCCCAATGTAGTAGTGTCTCTAGATTTCCTTCTTCCTCCGTGCACTTTTCATATACTTAATATTTTTCCTCAAAAATTTATCAAAACTGTAAAAACTTCTTTCAAGACTGCCTTTCCAACATGCCCAAAACACTCACCTATGGCTCATCCCGAGCCACTCATGCCTATTTCCTACTCTTCCATGCCAAGATGAATTTTTGAGAAGCCTCCTTTACCCCTCTATCTCTTTGATGATTTTGGCCTCTGTTGCTGTTATCTTCATTTCTCCTTACACGATCAAGTTTGCAATTTTACCCTCTTTTTCTGTCGTTTCTTTCTTGACCCTACCTTGAACCGTAGCCAATTCTTCAATTACCCACACTATCTCTTCTTATAGTGATCCTAGTCTCTATTGTAGGATCTTTTTTTGATCCCTCATTTTATCCACTTCTACCTCTGCATGCCATTGAGCCAGAATGGATGACATGGGCACTACCGGTGATAGTGTAGTCACCCTATTTGCTTCCTGTTGTGCCTTTTCTTGCACCTCTCTTAGCTTGGCCTCTATGACCTTCATCTATGGGTCTTCTATCAACTCTATCCACACCTGCACATTCTCCTCACAAAGTCTCATGCATTCACCCTCAATCTTCTTGATGTTAGCAACTGTTGCAGTTTTCATTCTCATTTTTCATTTGTGCACCTCTGGTGGTGATCCCGACATTATCCTTAGCTTTAAACCTTCTATCTGTGATCGAAATCCCTTAATGACTTCACCAATCATCTAAAATTTTTCTTCCATAGTCGCTTCGACTACTAGGGGGGACTTCTGTAATTTCTTTATAAAATTTTTGGACTGGTGCTTGGGTCTTCTTTGCCATGCTCTCATCCTCGTCCTTTTCCTTTACTCTCATCTCGACTCTCCCCTCAATCTCGTATTTGTTCTTTATAGACTCTTCTAGTTTGCCTTCAACTTCCCTCTTTATTTGCAATGTTGTGTCACACTTCTCCTATAATTGGGATCGTTCGTTCCTTATTCTTTATAACTCCCCGTGTTCTTCCTCTCCTCTATTTTTGATTTCTTGCACTAGTACTGCTTGCAAGTCTTGTAACTTTTCCATGGACATCCTTGAAACAACTATCTCTATATGGCCCAACACATTTATTTGTTCATGCAACTTTCCCACTGGAAACTGTAGCGCATCCATATCAATATGTAGGGTTCTATGCTGTAGTATCAATTGTGTCAGGGTCAGCTGGATGCTTTATGCTTCTCTCCTTGGCCCTATTGATGGTTCTTCACCATCACTGTGCTCCTTCATCATGTTTGCAGCTTCCAACATTTTTTGAAGTACACCCAATTGGTTCTATACTTTGTTATGTTGTTCTTCTTGCTTCTTCCCATAACTCTTCTGTAGAATCCTGTATCTGGTAGCCAATTCTGTCCATATTGTTGTTGGTTAATATGTAAAATGTGGTCTACCTCTATGCCTTGGATTTCTTTCACAACCCTCCTATTTTCTCTTCCCCCTTATCCTTCCTTTTTTGTCTTGCTTCAGGGACTGTTGATGTGCCAGACATATCATGTATTCCATTCGTCTAATCTTTTCCTTGGTTGTCACTCAACTCCTCATTTTTGGATCATGTTGTCATTGATGCCAATAGTTTGATTTATTGATGTCATTGATTGATGTCAAGTGATTGATTGATTGATGATTTATGTAATGAATATGTATTGTCCTTGATGAGAATGATAGATGTCAAAGTGGAAACCAATTGATAAATATGGATCATTGATATGATTGATCAATGAGTTGTCATTGATACATGATGCCTATTTGATGTATATGATGCAGTGGTGAATTGATGCAAAGATGAATCATTATTGTCTTATCATGATAAGGTGCAAAAATGGATGAACTCCAAAGTGGTCCCCTTATGGTGAAAGCCCTCACGGGAAGACGCTTTGCGGATTGAGTTATCCTAGAAGAATGGTTGGAGGACCCATGCTTGTATGTGGAATAATGAGATGAATATCAATGAAGTTGTTGGTGAAACTATCCTAGATGGATAGTGCTTGTCATGCCATTTCCGGTGGTATGTGGAATGTCACATAACTCCTCACGGTTTGAGAGTTATGACCTTATGAAGTTGGAGGACCCCCATATGAAGGCTTGAAGCTCCCAATGTCAAAGAAGTCAAAGTGCTTGAAAAGAAGAAATCATTATTTAAATGATAAAGTAAAGTGACAAAATCAAGATGGATTATTTAAATAATAAAGAGAAGTGACAAATTCAAGAAGGAATATTTAAATGATAAAGTATTGGAGAACTTTCTATTCATGGAAAGTGGTTAACCCTAAAATATGGAAAATAGATTAAGTGACCTAGAAAATGGTTAAGTAACCTAAAAATGGGTTAAGTGACCTAGAATATGAAAGTATAAATAAGATAGCTATGGTCTCTTGTATATAATCCTTTGTGTGGATCAATGGAGAGCTTCTTGCGAGAATATCTTTTGGAGTATTGATGGAGAGCTTCTTATTGGTGTGGATCTCTTGAGCATGATTGAAGATCTATTCTGAGGAAGAGAGCGAGAGGAGGATCTCATGGATGCATCAAAGTTTTAGCAATGTCAGAGATATTGATAACAAAATTCTCGGAACTTCAGAAACCCTAGTTTCTGATGCATACACAGGCTGTCTGTGTATAGGGTGTGTTGAAGGAAAATCTTCCTGCGGACATGTAGATCTCCTCAAAGAGCTAGAATCTTAACTCTAAGACAGAAAGTGCTTATCATGGTCACTGAATTCCTTTTAGGTCTACACAAACTAATGCATGAAGAGGAAGGAGGAAAGATGTACCTTTTACCGGTGTTTATCCCTGCACGCTCCGAGTTGAAATCCAATCTTGAGCTCCTCGATAAGCCCTGTGGACAAAAAAAGTACAACCACTTCCTATTCTATCGAGATTAGTTCGAAGCAAACCTATCTACTTAGAGAAAAATTCATGTAATGTCATACACAAATTAGAAAGAAAAAGGCCAAGCATATTACATTAATGAGGACAAAATGTTACTTACAACCATAGATGGAATGTAGCAGTTTCATCAAGTTCTCCTTACCTAACCCTTACTCAAAATCTCCACAATCGGAATGACGATAGCTTCACTGATTAGCCTCCACTTCACTGTGTGTTTCCTATGAGATCATAGGTTTCATGCTTCTTCATCCAGATTCCCCTTTCACCATGAGAAATCTTGCTTATATAGCCTTGGAGAGGCTCAACAACTTGAGATATCTTTGGGGTGAGTTGAGGATTTTCCTCCTTGAGTTAGGGATCTTCCCTAAGATCATGGTTGGACTAGGGGTTCGAATCCAACTGCCTTCCAAGATTGAAAATATCTTCCCGCCATTCATCTCAACAAACCAACTGCTGCCCAGAATAGGTAGCGCTCCCTCAAAAGGGCCATCAGAGCGCTATAGCGCTCCCAAGTAGGCTTTAAGGGGGAACCAACACTCCTTAGAGTATGATCGCTCCTTCAAAAGGGATGATACAGTGTTATAACACTCCCAGATAGACTATAGGGGAGCACCAACACTCCTGAGAGAGGTATAGGGGAGCGCTCTCCTTCAAAAACTCAGTTTTTTGGGTTCTCAGTTAACCATTCCTCCTCTTCCAAATCAAGTGTTTGATGTGTGTCAAGTGTCCTTCTCATGTTGTTATAGGCACGAAATAGGCATCATGGCAGTATGCTTTCCTTGACACTTGTGAGCAAAATGCGACACTTGCGACACTTGTAATGACGACACTTATGAAACTATCAAAGTGAGTAGTTTTGATGTGTAATAGATTGCCCCCCAAAGTATGAAGTTAGAAGATCAGAACTAATAACTGAAATGATTTGTAGACTTTAAAGCAAGGGTATAGAAACAGAGAACTTGACATAAGCTGCACACAAACATCCAACAAATATTATGACATGTTTCAAACCCAAGGCAGGCATACCTATGCTTGGGTGATAAAGACTTGCAAGATATGGTCGCCATAAAATACACTGCGGATCCATAATTGTATTGATAAAAAGGTATAGCCACTGAAAATACACTGTGGATCTATACTCCCATGAGATGAACTGATCGTAGCCATGAAGAATACACAGTGGATCTATGAGATGACAAGACATAGCCACGACCAATACAAAGTGGATCTATGTAACAATATATGTGTCATTGTTCAAAATAAATTCCATCACAACCTGGGCAAAGTACATATCAGAGTGATCACTCAACCCAGGGTCTTCTTACCGATCTTGATGTAGTATGAATCTAACCATGTGAATAGATGTCCTGATGTCGAACATGGCAGAAACCACTTGATTACCAGTCAATGATGTAAACCGTTAACAAGCGCAAGGGAAATCACCATTAATGTCAATGATTCCCAAGGTACCCTAGTACATTCCAACGAATGTGAATGGATGAGCTGAAGTCGAACATCCGTGGAATCATCCAATCAGAGGTCAATGATGTAAACTCACTGTCGAATGTGAGGAGGCCTGCCATTGAGGTATGCAGGTCCCAAAGTACTAATTGGTTTCTAAGTCTAGTCCCTAGATAATGTGTTGAAGTCGACATGAATAGACTCATCGAAGGAGGGCCTTGATGTATCCCCCATCAACGACACGAAACAAACACATAGATGTAATTGGTAGATCAAACGAACATGGACTGACATAGGTATTGTGACAAGATATTTGTGATGGTTGACTCTCGAGGCAAATACTTCCCTTGAACACCGAGGCACAACAACAGAAACACGACATGGACCAAAACACGATGATGCAATGGATACTGTGACTTTCGTCGGGTGACCCAAAGGAGTAAGGAAAACTTAGAGGATTGGTTCAGTGCATAGGTTCATCGGATTAAGATGTGCACAAAGACAAAGTGCCGTGTTCAAGGGCGACTCTAAGAGTTACTTGGTAATGTTCTCAAAAAATTGCTTGTCTTGCTTCTTTCAAAAATTTCCCCCATCCAGATAGACGAGTACCTCTTTTTAATTTAACGAGCTTGAGGAGGATAACACATGCTTGATAAAACTCACCTTCGGTAAGTTCCTCTTCCTTTGTTTAACGAACTGCAAGAAGTAAGGGTTTGCTCCTGTATGGGCCCTTCAATGAATGATGTTTAACGAGTCCAAAGAAGGTAAACTCGAAGGTTTTTCATGATTATAGAGTCTGGAAAAACACTTAAAAGAGAACTCTCTCAATTCCTTTTTAGTAAAGTAGTTTGATGAGACCGAAAAAGAGATAAACTATCGCTCAACAAACATTTTCTTCAAATACTTTAATGAGCATGAAGAGAACAAGATCGCTTGACAATCTTTTCATGTTTAGAGAGTCTGAAAAGAACTTAAAGATGACTCCAATGTTGTTCTTTTTTGTAATGTTAGTCTCATGAGGTCGAAAAAGAGATAAATTATCACTCGAAAGACGCCCTTTCAAAGCTTTTAATGAGTGGGAAAGGAAGCAAGATCACTCGACAATCTTTTCATGTTTAGAGAGTCTGAAAAGAGCTTAAAGGAGACTCCAGGGGGTTCCTTTTTCATGTATCCATACAAGTCTGAAAAAGAGATAAAATTATATCTGGATGCATTCTCATGTATTTACGAGCACGAGAAAGAACAAAGACTAATCTCGGTATGCCCCCAACATGAAAGCTAGTGGCTTAACTCCAAAAGGCTGGAGACATGCCCTCCAAGCTTCAATTCATTCACCGATTTTGATGTTGTCACCAATTTCTCTAGTAGATGAGAAAAATAAGAAGGGTGGATGAAATGAAGGTTTAAGAGAGGTGACTGTTTCATTTTTTAATGAGCTTGACATAGGAAAAGAACTATGCTCAGGGCCTCTGTTTCATTTTTTAACGAGCTTTCTACAGAGAAGAGAAACTATGCTCGTGGTTTTTTCCTGATCATGGCTTTCGAGAGGATAACGCTCTAGAAGGACACCATGTCAAGGGACAAAACTTGGTCATGGCCTCTATGAGATCTTCGATGGATGGAAGATAATCACTTGAGAAGGAACACATGTCGAGGTTCACGATAGGAGTAAGGAGATCAGGCTCCAATAATCCCACTGAAGAAATCACCATGTCTACTATCGGATCCAAATCGTCGGAAGTTGAAAGCATGGGAGATGATAGAAAATCAACATCAGGAGGGGAGATAGACTGTATATCTACCCGAAATTCTTCACAAGGGGGAAGAAAAGAGGAGCGGTGATGATTATTAGCCTGAGGTAACTTGTCAATGCGAAACATTTTCAGAATGGATTCATTTGAAGGAAAAGTTGGGGAAATGTGGTCGATCGCAGACGAAAAGGAACTCAACCATGATTGCATCGAGGAAACATCAGGCGACAATAGATGTTGGTCATCTGACGAGGGAGAAATGGATTTGATAGAAACGTATAATGTTTCGACTGGACTAAGTGGCACGGTGTCACCTAGGCCATCGAATTCCAATGGACGAGATACAATCCAAGGGTCAGATGATTCCAAAGATTGATAAGCCGCGGTCGAAATCATATCGACAGTGGCAATATGATGTGTAGTCGGTGGAAGTGGTGTAGGGAAGGTACCCATGAGGCTAGAATATTTCAGTAAGCCAACACCAACACTTTCATATGTGATCTTGTGGTCTCCCAATAAAGGAATATTGTTGGTAGTGGGAATGCGAGCATCAGTCATCAGAAAACTGATGAGGCAATTGGGAATGTGAGGAAATTGGACACATCAGAAAACTGATGAGGCAACGACAATCATAGCATAAAACCAACTTCTTCCAAGTAACAAGTTGTAATCGAAGGGAGCATCGACCACCTCGACATCAACAGTAACGGTTTTGCCACCCAATTGGATGGGCAGGGACTATAAAATCCCATGGAGATGAAAACCTCGCCCATTGAAGGCGCGTAACATCGTAGGGGATTTGTTGAGTGCCGGTGATTTTAAACCTTTCCAACATGCCAAAGACATGACACAAGTCGAGGCTCCCTCATCCATAATAGTTCGATGGATTTGTTGATTGTGAACAACAACATCAACTTGGAAAGCAAGTTGGTGGGAGAGTTGAGACGCATAATTGTCCAGGTTGAAAATGATCTGATTGGATGACTCAGGATCAACAGTGCCAAGAGTGGCCAAGAGCATTCTACATTGACTGAGGCAGTTCTATAGAACTTCTAATGCAGACATAGCACATGGTGCTTGAGCCAAATATTCAACAATGTTGTAGTTCTGGGCGACACGTGATCTAGGATTAAAGGTAGCTTTGCGGATAGTGCTCTTAGGAGGGCATAAGATAGAGTCGAATGTGGGTTTCTTAATCTGAAGTGGTCCAGACGGAGGATTAACCGATGGAATATTGACAGAGGACGATGATGGATCTAGTAAAGTGCCGACACCATTAGTGTCTTTTCCTTTTTCAGGGTTACCTAGTGTGTCGTATGTCTTAGAGAAAGTGGTCAAATTGATCCCATTAAACATATAAATATGTGCACTCAAAGAGGCCTCATCATGAGGATCGCTAGAACTGCCCCCAAGAGAGGGGGTTTGAGAAACCATGGATTGCTGCTATGGAAAAGGTTGAGTAAGCACAATGGGTTGTGACTTCCCTTGGAAAATTTTTGCCACTTCATTGCGAAGTGGACAATCTTGAGTGTAGTGATCGTCACCACAAATGATACATGGGAATTTCAGTTTCCATTGTGGTTTCTTTTCGGTAGCAGGTGTTTGATTTTTGGGTTGTTCATTATTATTTTTTGATTTATTCTTTGTGTTCTTCTTACCTCCGGATTGTTGTGAAGGGGCAGATTGAACTGCATTCACCTTAGAGATCTGAGTTTGGGGGGAGGTAGAGGAGGGTGTAGCTGATTTGGAAAAAAATTGAGTTTTGACGGAACCGATAACACCATCTGCATGAGATGAGGATGATGGTTTAGAAGGATTGGTATTAGCTCGAGCAACATTCGGAAGAAAATCATACAAAGTACCAGATTGGGAATAAACCAAATCTAAATACTGAGCCCGAGCGATGGATTGTTCCTCTATGACCACACCACCCATAGCGACATCGGGAGCGATCGGGGGTAACAGTGAGTTAGTAAACCATTCCACCAAGAGCATGTCAGGAATGACTACCTTGATCATCCTTCGTCATCGTCTCCACTCATGAATATGGTTAGAGATATGCACAGAGTTAGTTTGACGAAGGGAGGTCAAGAGTTCAGTACCTGTCTCGTAGCGAATAGGCAGTTGAAAGTGCGTGAGGAAATACATGGCAAGGGAATTGAAATCATGAAAATAAGCACATGGTAGTTCAGTATAGCACTTTGTTGCTGAACCGGTAAGTGTTCGCTGGAAAAGACGCAAACGTATAGAATCATCCATGAGGGAGTTTGATGAACACCACAAATGGAAAGTCATCACATGGTTGTTCGGATCTTCGCCAGGGTTTCCGTCAAATTTCAGGATATCATAAGGAAGTTTAGCTGGAATGACTGGCCAAACCTGTGAATGAGAAATAGGATCATTGGTTAACCGAGACAAGTCTGGGAGATCCAGAGTCACAAGGAAAGGTAGTTGTCGGTTAATCTGTGAATGATACTGGTGCGGCATAGGAACACCAGTAGGACCATAGACTGGGTTAGGTGGATAGTTGTAACCAATAGGTCCTCCTACATACAGTTGTTGCTGGCCAGGATAAGAAGGATTCAATGGTGCATGAGAAACATTGGCATAACCCAGTGGGTTTTGAACATTATAGGCTAGGTGATTTATTTTCCCGTGAGGAGGATAAACATTTTTCCCTTGAGAATGGTAAGGAGTAGATCCCGAAGGTGGATACACATGAGGCCCATAAGGAGGATAAGACTGCGGTCCCGGAGAAATCTAGGTGGTGTTTTGGATGTCGCCCGGATAAGATTGCCCGCAAGATGTTACAGAAGGGACATGATTGGATAATCCTTGTAGTGGGTTATTACACAAGTGCCCTCCAATGTGGAGTTGGGTAAAAATTCCTCCTGAAGATACTCCCCAGGATTATGAAGGGTTTCCAGCAAACGAGGGTTTCCCCCCTGCCAGTGGTGAATTTACGAACGGGGTGTGACTGGCAAACAGAGGTTTCCCTCCAGGAGGAGCATGAAAAGTGGGTTTTCCCCCGGGAGGGGTAGGCCCACCATGGAAAGGTAGTCCTCCTGGAGGGAAAGGTTCGTTGGATGGTGGTTTCCCTCCAGCCGGTTTTGTTTGGCCAACAGGGGTCTACATTCTCGGGTGAGAAGATGTCCCAACAGGATCATGTGGAACATGTGGAGCTGTAGAGTAAAAGCTTGTAGAAATGGGGGTAGATATTGAAGTGCTTTGGGGATGAGTAGAGGTGATGAGTCCAGCATTAGGATGGACTTGTACTGGTGTAGCAGTAGGGTGGATAACCTGATCGACTGGGTGACTCATGGTTTGACCGGATGGTCCTATTTCACTAGGAGGGTCATGAGGTTGAAAGGGTTGTCGAAAGGATTCGAAATGTTCATAGAGATCGTGTCTTGATGAAGTCCTCCATACAGAATGAGCAGGTGTGGGATTGGTTTCTACTATGGTGCTAGGACAAACATGAGTCCTATACTTGTCACCAAAGATTGGTTCTGTGGATCCCATATATGTTTCGGTAAAGATCCTCTCCAGTAATCATGGGATCTCTTCATCTATGATGTTCCCAAGGGAGTCTAAATGAACCAAAAGTGGTTCGAGAGGGGTTACCGACACATATGTAGTGGGATTTTCAACCGTAACCAAAGCGCCTTATGGGTTATCTAATGGAGGAGCAATAACACTTCTAGCATCAGATTGATTTTCTACCTCTCTACGGTAGTTGTCTTCTGGAGGGTTAGGAGGTAAGGGTTGATAGCCTTCTGGAGGCAACCCTTGCATCCTATGTGATCGACGAAGACCGTGATCATCTACGGGCTCAATTGTGGAGAATAACAGAGCACACTGAAAATCTAGGGCCAACTAACAAAAATAAACAGTATACGCTAATAAAATCTAGGAATCAACCAAGCAAACAAAACTTCTCTCGATGATCGTACTAGTTGGTGATGAAATCCAACGTCACGTGATCAAGTCGAGAAGGGGCTAGGATATGGTGGAACAATTACAATGGCGACCTGCTTAATGGACTTTCACCTTGGTGCAAGCTTCCACGCAGTAATTGTGGATTTACCCTCCAAGGAGCCTGAGTGAGTTTGAGCAATGTCTGTTCCAGGTACAGTGAGACTTCCCTTCACCGTCACCTTGTGTAAGTACCTAAAGATTATGGCAACTAAAGACACCAATTCATAGTGAGTCCCTGGGGGGGTATAGTCGACAGTCCGATATGGAACGTATGGGAAGGATAACAAGTCCAAAATCAACCCGAGAGGCTCCCACACATAATCGTGGGTATACCTCTAAGTGACCCCCAATATATGATCCGACCACTACAAACAATTGAACCACGGAGGGATAATCTCCGTAATTCACCCGAATGTGACCTCGTGCGTAACCCCTGTGTAAGAGGGGGATCCCAGAAAACCAATACAACAATTGGATTTGACTCTCCCTAGCTCATGATGCTAATGTTTGTTTTGAAAAATTTGGAGAGTTGTACTCACATCCTAATCCAAAGTGCTAACCCTAGTCTACTGTTGGTGGAAGATCCTAAAAACAAAAATGTTCTAGATAATTTTTAATTAGCGTTCATTTTACAACTATTATTTACTCAAAGGGTGCACGAAAGTGAAACTGATGAGATGAGGACTCAGTTCCCAAAAAGATGCATGAAAGATGATAAACAATTGTTTCTTTTCACTGAATGCCTATTTAAGGGAAAAAGAAAGAGTCGTTTTCACTCTCAAACACTAATATGAAAAGTCCTCAATCAATTGGTTCTCAATCGAATCCAATGCAATGCTAAAAAATTTTCAAAAACGCCTTCTAATATGCAAACCAATCACTAAAATGTATTTTTTGTCGTTTGTATGTGAATGATGATTAATTCAATGCAAATACTTCTCCTACCAACTACCCTTTCAAATCAAGGAGATTCAGACAAGCATGATCAGATTCCGCACACATGACACACACCCTCTTGCTATGATTGAAACAAGAAGCAAACATAAGACAAAAGATAACAAAGAAAAATCAAACAATTCACACAAAAGAGAGATGTTGAAGAACAATGGCCTCAAAGAACCAAACAAGATGATTCACAGATTTCTGATGCCCTTCACCAGAGTTCCCGCTCAGTCGGATAGGAGAGAAGAAAGCAGTGGATTGATTTCAAGCTCTCAACAACAAAAGCTCAAAAATAATGAAAAAGGCCACCAACTCTGAACAACAAAGTTATTATTTCTTAGAAGTAGGGATGTCAAAGTTCAATGGTAAAAAGCATTGAATCACAAAGAATCTCAGCAAGTGAAAAAATAGGGTCTAGACCTCAAAAAATGCAATTTTTGAAAAGATTTTGTGCAAAAAGGGGATGGCGCTCTGGTGTAAGGGACACCAGGTCATTATAAATATCTGTCCAACACCTTTAGGGAGTGCTGGCGCTCTGCTAACATGGGCACAGGAGTGCCAGGCTTAAAAAACTCATAAAAATGTCCAAAAACCCAAAATTTCAGTCAAATTTTGACAGTCAAGCTGAATGTGATGGAGTAAAGAGTCAATTGGTATATGAAATCAAACAAATGGGGTGAACAAGGTCTGAAAAAAATCAAAGGGTAAGACAAGGTCTATGAGGAAGACCAAAACTGAAAAGTTTTGATTCCTCCCTAGTATGGTCGCCAGTTTCTGTTGAAGGAAAATCTTCTTGCGGACAGGTAGATCTCCTCAAAGATATAGACTCTTAACTCTAAGACAGAAAGTGTTTATCATGGTCACTGACTTCCTTTTAGGTATACACAAACTAATGCATGAAGAGGAAGGAGGAAAGATGTACCTTTTACCGGTGTTTGTCCCTGCACGCTCCGAGTTGAACTCCAATCTTAAGCTCCTCGATAATCCATGTGGACAAACAAAGTACAACCACTTCCTATTCTATCGAGATTAGTTCAAAGAAGACCTATCTACTTAGAGACAAATTCATGTAATGTCAAACAAAAATTAGAAAGAAACAGGCCAAGCATATTACATTAATGAGGACAAAACATTACTTACAACCATAGATGGAATGTAGCAGTTTCGTCAAGTTCTCCTTGCCTAACCCTTGCTCAAAAGCTCCACAATCGGAATGATGATAACTTCACTGATTAGCCTCCACTTCACTGTGTGTTTCCTATGAGATCATAGGTTTCATGCTTCTTCATCCAAATTCCCCTTTCACCATGAGAAATATTACTTATATAGCCTTGGAGAGGCTTAACAACTTGAGATATATTTGGGGTGAGTTGAGGATTTTCCTCCTTGAGTTAGGTATCTTCCCTAAGATCATGTCTGGACTAGGGGTTTGAATCCAACTACCTTACAAGATTGAAAAGATCTTTCCCCCATTCATCTCAACAAACCAACTGCTGCCCAGAATAGGTAGCGCTCCTTCAAAAGGCCCATCAGAGTGCTATAGCGCTCCCAAGTAGGATTTAGGGGGGCGCCAACACTCCTGAGAGTAGGAGTGCTGCTTCAAAAGGGCTGATACAGTGTTATAACACTCCCAGATAGACTATAGGGGAGCACCAACACTTCTGAGAGAGGTATAGGGGAGCGCTCTCCTCCAAAAACTCAGTTTTTTGGGTTCTTTCAGATGGCAAGAGGTTCATAAGCCCAATTAACCATTCCTCCTCTTCCAAATCAAGTGTTTGATGTGTGTCAAGTGTCCTTCTCATGTCATTATAGGCATGACATAGGCATCATGGAAATATGCTTTCCTTGACACTTGTGAGCAAAATGTGACACTTGCGACACTTGTAATGACGACACTTACGACACTATCAAAGTGAGTATTTTTGATGTGTAACAGGGTGCGTATACATTGAGGTATACATGGGATGGTTGTGCATAGGGTGAGTATGTATGTGGGCTGTATGAGGACATGGAGTGTATAGTGGATAGAATGGTGACGACTTTTGTTTGAGCTGGTACCAAGCTCTTGGATGATGAGGCAGGTTCCAGTTCTACATTCTATGGCATCAGATCTATCACTGAGATACTGGTATGGTTACATTATTGTCTTGATGGATACTATTGTTTGATGTGTTGTGAATGCTTAGGGAATTATTGGTATGGATTCTATGATGTGGTTCAGTTTGGTTGATTTGGTTGATGGAGCGAGCAGTACCTTTTGATTTAGTGGTGATATGATTGCTATGGTATACTAGTTGTTTATACATGATTGAGATAACATTCATATTGATTTGTTGTGGAGCATGAGAAATATATTGGAGAGCTTGTATGTGTTGTGAATAGTTGGTGGTCAGATTGGACAGTCAGAGATAGAAGAGAATGATATGTTAATTGCAGATAATCTGGGTTGATCTTGAAGGACAAACCCTAACAACTTAGAAGGTATACACAGGTTGTTGTATACACTGACCGCGTGCATACGTGGGTTGTAGTGAGCCAGAGCGCGTGCACATGCTGGCTGCACTACTGACAGGTCGCGTACCTATTGACATATTGATATCTGTTGAGGATTCTTGCCTCATCTCAGTTGGTGCTGAGGGTGTAAGCTAAGTCTTGCATTATAGAGTTGGTTCTCTTGTAGAGTTGTACTCTATTAAGTTGTTGCTGATAAACCTCGAATTGTTGTCCATAATAAAAAGAAATTTTTTACATACATCTTGTGTTCTTTGTGTTCCTTGTAGTGATGACTTGATGATGATATATTGCTAATATATGTTGCTAATGTATTGCTGATACATGTTGCTGATATATGTTCTCATCTAACTGGTTATAAATGACAGCAATGGGTAATGAATAAATGTTGAATGTTAACTAAGGAGTTTTTGTAAAGAGGGAATATTTTGGGAAAAAGATCCCCACACTCATTCACCCCCCCTTTAAGTGTGATAGGTGTGTCCAAAACTCATCACTCTTGTGTTTATCCTCTTCCTCTTCTGAGAGCCTTGTTATTTCTGGTGGACTCTTCCACTCTTCCTCCCAGTCATTGATGATCAAATTCACATCTTATGTTTTCAACTTGTAAGTGGTGGGTAACCATTCCTGTGTTGGATCCTTCTTAGCTTGCACATACATATGGTTCATGCCGACTCTAAATCAGGAAATATTCTTCTATGTTGTGACTGCTTCTTCGGACATGTGCGGTGTTTGCATAATTGAAGAGGTGATCCTCTCCAAGTAGGTAAAGAATTTGATGTGAATGTCAGTCTGTCTTTTTTTAATTTGTGAATGCCATAAATTGGTATATATTGCAGCCATAATCTTACTACCTATATTGCACATGCGTTGGTAATACCCGAGTTCTTGCCACGTGAACAACATAATAAGGATGAGAAACCAAGCATAATGAAATTCGACACCCTTCTCCTAGGATTTCATGGAATAATATAATAAGTTGTTAACCAAAAAGGTATCCTAGTTCATCTGAACTCCTGCTATACATTTTCTGCAGCCGCAATGACGCCAACCAATACTTCATATTTGTGACATTTTCGCAACATTTTGCAGACCAATACCTGCGTTGAAAACTTGACATTTTTATCGTTGATGTTTCTAACATATAGGCCCCTCTTGCCCCTGAATGTGTCAAATTTATCCTTCATTGCTTCAGATAGGGATCACTCTCCCATCTTGAGGAAAAATAACCCCATGTATTCTCATGCTTTGGGAAATATTGTAATACGTGCAATCAATGTAGTATATATTGATATTGGGGGATCGAGCGAGAGTGTCCCCCCATGAAGACAAATTAATAATACCTTCACACATGCATTGACATTTGTATTCTTCTTAAAATGTGGAATGTCAAATAAGTTCAATATTCTTTCCTTCTGCAATCCTAATGCCCACTCTTGTGGTTCGACCCAAATTTCTGCCATCCCTGGGACAGTCCTTGTGCAAAAATACTGATCCCTAGCCAACTCAGGGAATTTATATGTATCTGTGATATCATGGTCCATAAACTTGAGGTTGGAAATTTTCTCGAGCATGTCTTCGTTACGACTTACACTAGCCGAAACTAGTGCTACCAACACTGGGTACTTTGCATTGGCTGATAGATTTATCTATGGTGCATCATCCACCCTTGGTGGTAAGTGGTCTCTATGAAATTATACTAGTGTCATTGAAGCCAAATATTCGAATATGTCCTCAACCTCTGGTGATACTTATTTTTGTTTCGGTTGTTTTTTCGATGCTGTAGACGGTCCTCCAACTCTTGATGGTGCCATTTGTTTCCTGTGAATGGTTCCTGGAATTAACTCTGTGTCTATTGGTAGGTCCTTGTAGCTCGGTTATGATGGCTCAACTATGTTCTCCAATTCACTCTGGTTCGCTCTGTTTGCTCTTGCTCACATGTAACAATGGTTTAGACTTAACGATTTCCTACTATTTTTGTTCTTTCAAGACAACTATACCCGTCTCATCCTGCCTTAACTAGCTTGTCGAATCAAGACTCATGGTTGATGAGTTTTCTAACTAAATGCTTCTTTATTACTAAATCCATCGTGTGATTTATCCCTCGTACTGTTGATCTGTCGAGATTTTTGGTGGCTTTTCCCATTTAAGACTTATACAACAATTTTATGACTCGTCACTTTAGATTTGTAACAATCATTTCCATGCTTTAATGCTTTTAATAGTCGTGTCATTGACCAAGTGTCTCATCTCCAAGTTTGGTCTAAGGGTCTAAGGGTGCCGTAACTTTCAAATATCTAACCTCAAATATCATCTCCCTCCTCTTCAAGTTGATGATCGCTTGGTTATCAAAATCCCATTCCATTTCCATCAGTGCTAGATATGGTTGACTGCCATCCATAATATCAATAACTTCAAAGTCTTCCATGTTGCGCACCCCATCTATGTTCACAATTACTCCTGTCAACCAAACAATCATAACTATCTTGTGCTGATTCACTAACCTGATATGAATAGGAGACCATATCGACTTGTGTTTTCCCATCAACTCCCATGTATGCTTAGGTAACACGTTCACGCCATACCCTAAGTCCAAAATAATATTATCCACATCATACTCTCCAATCTGTGCACTGAATCATAATTCTTCATTGTTTTTCTTTCTGTGTAGTACCTGATTTACCATCCTTTGTGCAACTGTATTTTCCCTTCCTCTTGTGTAGTGATCAATCATTTCGTACAATTTACTCAACGCAACCTCATATTTGATTAGATCTACATAGTTTCTCAAGAATTCTGTTAGCGTACTTACCTTCCCCATTGTCTTCTCTGACATTGCACACTCTTCTTCATGAGGTGCCACTAATGTTGATGCTCCCTAATCCATTCCAAGTGCTTCTTTCCTTGCCCTTTGATATGCTTCCTATTCTTGCTAAGGATCAAAGGCTAGTATGAGGTCTACTAACTTTCTTACCCATGGTTCTGTCTGCTTTCCTTCATCTATCCTATCAGTCCCTATTCTAGATCCCCCACGTGTAACAATAACTACTATGGGTCATTCATTGCATCTTTTAGATGATACCATTTGCACATTCTGATTGGGATTCGGTTTCTGGCTTCCCCTGGCTTGCCACTTTGCAACTAGTTGGGGGTAATATTCTGTCGAATGATCTAGTGCTCTGGAATATGTGCATGTCGTACATGGATTATGGAAGTCACATACCAAGTTTCCAAGTTTATTACAGTTGTAACATATAATCAATCCTCTTCCTCCTCTTTCAAAATTCCCACTACCTCGACCTCGACCTTGACCAAAGTTTCCTTTGTTCCCTTGATTGAAACCTCTTTGATTATTTTATTGTGGACCCCCTGCTTTTGTTTCAATCTTTTCTTCCTGGATCCTATACATATAGGATGTGTGCTTCCTCATCAAGTCGAAATCACGACAATCCTTCTCCTTGTGTCCTACATATTTTCAAAAATTGCAAAATAAGTTATTTGGTGTACTTTGGTGCTTATGAAGTAGTGGACACTACATTGGGTGATGGCCCCAATTTTTATATATCTCGTAGTATCCTCCTCCTGAAAATGGATTCGGTTCTCCTGTTGCCAAATATTGCGCGAATGATGGGAATTCGTCCTTGTGCTGGCCTTCAGTCTTACATTTTGTACACTAGACTTTCTCACGTTTCTCCTTTCCCTTTGTCAGTTCTGCCAATTGAATTGTCAATGCAGCCAACTACGTCTAAACTTGTGTCATTCTTCCATTGTCTCCTATTGGAGATGACTCCAGTTTCATCTCAATCTTTAGTGCCTTAGGCTATGATGTGACCTTCTACTGGATCAATGGCCTGCGAATGTGTGGTAGAAGCCATGCAATAAACCATTCTTGGTGATGTTGATCTAGGATATGGAAAGTTAATCTACCCATCACATCCTTAAATCTCTGGTCGTAATCCCATACCAACTCCGTTTGTACTTGTTTGATCTCCTTCAATTCTATGATGTAATGCAACTCTGACTTCGTCTTCTTGAACTCCTTCAACAGTGCTTGCTTAATATCTACCAATGTCATGTCCTGTCCTGTAGGCGGGGCACTCTGTAACTTCATATTCCATACTAGAGAATGACCTATAAATGTTTTCGCTAACTATGAAATCTTCCAAACTTCATCCTGTACGTTCTTTGTAGCCCAAATTGTTTCACACATGAACAAGTGTTGTTCTGGGTCCTCTGACCCAATTTCTTGGAACTCCGACAACCTAAGAGTATTATCCAGCCTGACCATGTTTTTCTATGTATCCCCTCCTCTTGGTGATGCTGGTTGACTCTGATTATGACTCTGTGAACTACTTCCACTGTTTTGATGGCTACTACTCGGTCCTCCTTGGATAACTACAATTTCTTTTGAAAAATATACAAACATTACTTCTGATTGTGGTGATGCAAAAGGGGTCATGGATTCAACACATGATTCTATCTAGGTAGGACTTGCTGGTTCTTCTATTATTGGAATGGATTGTAACTCCTCTTCTCCCCATAGGTATGGTACCTCCATGATTTAGACTAGTGTACAAGGTTCTCTCCCCTCTGGCTCACTGCATGATTCTCTTCTCTCAACCTCAATATTTTTCCTCTTGTACCTCCTCCCTTTGTGAAACTCTCCAAACTTGTATCCTTCCTATGGTATACTATTGCATCCTCAGTCCCTCCCTACCTCTTTCATTTCTTCCTTCCTTCTCTCAGATGATCCTCCTGTTATCCCCCAATTCCCCTATGTGCGCGAACCCCTGAACAATCGGATTGCATCACCATCACGTGATTTTCACACAATAGCATATTTATCCACCTATTTAATTATTTGAAGAACCTCCTACATGAACCTTTGAAAAATTACCTTTCTGCGACACTATGTGATTGAATACAATCTACAAAAAACTCTGTAACATAACCACCTAGTATGCTATCCAACCAAAAATCAACTGCTCAAGTAGTTGGGTTACTTACATAATTCAACTATCTTACTAATTCAAGAGTCCAATTCCTTGGCACTATGATGCTGAACCTTCCAGTTTTCTCCACCAATCTTTCTAGCCACTCTGTTAGAATAACCGAAAATTTTCCAAAGAAAATTTCATGCAGATCTGTGAACACATACTTTTGCAACCATTTCTTGTCACTCATCCGAGGTTTTCTGTTCTCTTGTCATGTGAATTCTCATTCCTTCCTTTCCAACCATTATGATATCTCATTCTTAGTCGGCCTCCAAAACATCCCCTTAATAAAAAATTCTTGGTCCCGGAAACAAAACCATATGTTGGCGTTATTATGTGCATGGGTTTAAGACCCAAGGTTTGGTTTATTTAAGACCAAAAAATCCCACTAGACCCTGACCCTTTTGGCATCACCTACTTGCGCATATGAAGTCTCACCCGATGTATCTATGGGGACTGCAAGAACCAAGCTGCTGCAGTGGTAAGGGAATGGGAGGCAAACATGCAATTCATTCTTCCTTACTATGTTGTGTGCATAAATTTGTTATGTTCCATTATTAACTTATGCAAGATTTAGATTCCTATACTTATCATATTCCAATTAACTGTATAGATTTTTTACTGTCATAGTCATGAATCATTACACCATTATTAACTATCATATGAATCTCTTCTACGATGCATGCAAATAATATTCATATTCAAACACAAAAACATAGACAACACATGATTTCGTGACATATCTATATCTTTCCGTTATTCATCCTTCTCAACCTTCAACTGTTACATTCAATAACTCCAGAATCAATATCAATCAGACTGCAACATAACCTAATCTACCATAATAAAATTCATCATAATAACGCCTAGATGAATCAACCAACTGAACCCCTAATATCCCAACTCGTTACATATTTATATCAAAATATCGGGCTAAAATCCCTAATCCATTCATCCCAAAAATATCCCATTACAATGTATGGCCAACTCAGTTAACTTGTTGTTCAGTGCCTTTATTCATCTTTTTATCCTTCATGCTTATTTTCTGTTGTTATTCTTTTTCTGGAATGTCAGGCTTTCATTCTCATGTATTCTTTATTTCCTTGGTTTATTCTTATAGCTTTATTCTTTGAGCTTTACTCTTCGAGCTGTGCACTATCTTCCTTTTGTGCACTTTCCTCCTTCTGGGCACTTTCCTGCTGGATGCGCCTCAACTGTGTGCTCTCTATATTTACTTCTTCCTCTGTGCACTTTTCATATACTTAGGATTTTTCCTCAATATTTTATCAAGACTGCAAAAATGACTTTCAAGACTACCTGTCCAATATTTTCAAAAGAATGGAGTGAAGTTCAAATGGACTCCAAAATGTGAAGGAAGTTTCCAGCAGTTGAAAAACATTTTGACAAGTACGCCCCTATTAAAGATTGTAGATCTAGATGAAGACTTTGTTGTGTGCACATATGCATACAAGGAAGGGCTTGGTGGAGTCCTCAGTCAAAAGGATAATGTGGTATTCTATGAGTCTCGCAAATTAAAAGGGCATGAGATAAATTGTGCTACTCATGATCTATATTAAAAAAAAATGTACATGCATTAAAAATGTGGAGACATTACCTCATGGGGAGGATATTTTAGCTAAGAACATACCACTTTGGTCTAAAAAAATTATTTGGACAACCAACATTAAATGCTAGACAAACTAGGTGGCTGAAATTTCTTAGTGAGTATGCCTTCAAAATTAAACATATCAAAGGAAAAGAAAATCAAGTGGACGATGGACTCATTATAAGATCTCATGAAGTGCATATTTAAGCCATCAACATGTACATGGAATATTTAAAAGATAAAATTCTTGAAGCAACAAATTCAGATAAACTTTATTTGCAAATAAAATAAAACTTACAGCAAAGCAATTTACAACATAAATTTAGAAATTATGAATTGAAAGAGGATGGGATCCTCTTGTACAAGGGAAAGGTGTATGTGCCAAATTCCATGGAGATGAAAGCTATTATGCTGAGAGAAATGCACAACATGCCATATGTTGGACAACCGGGTTATCATAAATCCATTGCAACTGTAAGGAGCCAATACTTTTGGCCGATAATGAAGAAAGAAGTAGCTAACTACATAGTCTGGTGTCTAGAGTGCCAAAGGGTAAAACAAGAGAACATACATCCAACGGGGCTGTTGCAGCCATTTCACACTCAAGAATGGAAGTGGGAAGTGGTTACAATAGATTTTATTACAAATATGACCAGAATAGTGAAGCAACATGATTCCATCATGGTGGTGGTGGAGAAATTGACTAAGGAAACACATTTTATTCCTGTGAAGACAACACATAAGGAAACCAACATTGCATATATTCACAAGAAGGAAATTGCCAGGATACATGGAGTGCCTAAGGCAATAGTTTTATACATATATTCCAATTTTATATCCAAATTTTGGAAAGGTTTGTTCAAATGATTTGGGACAAATATGAATATTAGTACAAGGTATCACCCAGAGTCAGATGGGAAAAAAAAGAGGACCAATGAGATAATTGAAGACATTATCACATTGTATGTGATGCATCAACCATCAAAATGGGAGGAATATATCCACTTAGTAGAGTTTGCTTATAATAATGGGTATCAAGCCTCATTAAAAATGAGTTTTTTTGAAGCTTTGTATGGCATGAAGTGTAACACACCAGTGATTTGGGATAACCCAATAGACAGAGCCATCATTGGGACATATTTGTTAAAGGGAATGAAAGAGTAGATGAAAATGATTAGATAGAATTTAAAGTTTTCTCAAGACAGGTAGAAAAGTTATGCAAACAAGAACAAAGTTTTTAAATATTTTAAAGTGGGAGAACATGTTTTCCTAAAAGTTAAAGAAAAAAGAAGTTGGATGAGATTGGGTTGTTGCCCAAAGTTGGAAACAAGATATTGTGGGCCTTTTGAAATATTAGAAAATATAGGGCCAATTGCATACATGCTAGCATTTCCTGCATTCATGAGAGTGCATAATGTATTCCATGTGTCATTATTAAATAAATATGTTCCTGATCCTAACCACATAATTGATTGGATTGTGATCAAGGTGGAAAATGAAGGGAATTTTCGGGTGGAACCAATATGCATCCTCGAATGTAAACTAAAAATGATTTGGAATAAATCCATAGGGATGGTAAAGGTTCAATGTATCTTCTAAATTCCTGAATATGCAACCTGGGAGCATGAAGAAATCATGCAAGAGGAATACCCACAAATATTTTCCAATTTCGAAGAAAATATAAGCTGAAAACACAAGACTCCATTTTTGGGAAACTAGTTACCAGAGCCACATCTTAAAAATCCTTGGTCGCCTATGCTGATAGCCCTAAAAAAATATTAGTGCAACCTGATGGAATGAAGGTAGTGAATGGCGCACAGTCCTTGGGTCAACAAGTTGAGACAAAACGAGAGATTATGGTTGGGACTACTGTTGGAGGGTAAATATTATGGAATTTTATTTTATTTTCTAAGTATTGTGCTATAATTTTATATATGTATTTCAGCATGGTGCAGTGCATTGAGGATGATGCAAATTGTAGGGGAGGGGGAATGTGATATCCCCACTATAATCCACATTTTAATTAATGCATAATCTATATATAAATGTGGCTATGACCAAACAATGTAAGTGTGAAATGCATTTTCCTAAATTGTAAATAAATACAATGTAATACCAACTAATGGGATATGGAAAAATATGGGGGATGATTAATCCACAAGGGAAGGGGAATTTCTAGAGAGTGTCCAAGAGGGGTCCAAAAGGGAAATAATTTATGGGTATTAATTCAAACCCACTTTTTAAAAATTTATTATCATTTGGGGAAAAATTCTATTTTTTGGTTGAGTGTATGAGATCCCAATCATTGAATATATTTCATAGGGTGGGTGTGAGAGTCACATCCTATATTTATTGGAGAGCATGGGGTTGAAGTACAATCGACATTGGGTAGAGTGAGCAATCAAATTTCTTGGGGAAATAGAGGAAATTCGTATGGGTAGTAACAGGCAGATTTTCACATTCAGTTAGGGAGGAACAACAAGTAGAGAAGAGGGGAGAATATCTTCGGAGTTGGAACAACAAGGATAGGTGAATTATGGAGCATGATGGAACATTTTTGGAGTGTTTTGAAGCTGAAAAATGAAGAGCCAGGGTGTCAGTCCTGAAGAGTGAACTCCTAGGTGAGTTGCATTGTATCAACAAGTTTTTGTTGTTGTTTTGAAGCAGACTCTTGACCCTCGGGCCGAGATCTGCACAGGGTCGATATTCTTCGAATCTACAGAACTGAAATAGTTCTTTCAGGCCCTCACTAGAACCCCATGAATTCGATCCATAGGTCCTTTCACGAAAACCCCACCTACACAAACATGCACCAGGTGTGAGTCTTCACCCCACGCGACCGTGACGTTGTGGTTGTATTGGGATTTCGGTAACTGGGAGTTTGAAATGCGTGACCCAAACCACTGCCTCCTCTACTTCCCGAACCCCGAAATGTCGAAACGCCAAAAAGGGGTGCTATTCCTCTGAACTGCTTTCAAGATTTTGCGATATCGCGAGTCAGGACTCCACGTCTCCCGACTCTTGGCCTCTTAAACACCCAGGTCCCGAAATGGCTCAGATCTTTTTAGGATTTCGCGAACCGGGAGTTCACGACGCAGTGACTCCAAAATCACTCGTCACTCCAATCCCCAAATTTCGATATGGGAATTCACACATGAGATCCAACAACTCTCAATGAGTTGGATCAAACGGTCCAGACCCTTTCAGAGTTCTGTGAACCAGGATTTCACGATGTAGTGATTCCAAAATCACTTTCTTCTCCAAACCTTGAACTTCGAAATGTCGAAATGCTGAAATGGGCTCAACGATGGTTAACCCCTGACCAGACCTTGGTCCATGTGGCTGCTTCCTCCGTGACCACGCCCTGCTCCAAGAACACGTCGCGTTTCACGACGTTGGGGTTTTCAATGAAAAGTTCCCCATCTCCTCTTCATCGGGATTTCCAAAATGCCGAACCCCAAAATGTCGAAATGCCAAAAGACACTCAACCTTAACCTTCTCACAGATCTGTGAGATCCGACGGTCCACGGGGTTTTCGACACTTCTCCATGAAGTGTCTCCACCGTTCGTTTCATCTCTTCTCCTACACGACCTCCCAGAGGTTAAACTCTGCGTGCCTTCCTCCGGATCTGACAACTATCAGTTGTTGGGTTATGAAAAAAGGTATAAATATCTTCCTTTTTCCCACAGTTCATGATATGATTTTGATTGATTCTTTAGATAGTTAGGGATAGATAGGAAAGAATATGATTAATATGTATCTTAGGGTTTTCATTAAAGTTTTATTAAATAGATTCTAATTTATGATTGGAATGGTTTGATTTTGTTACAGAATTGGACAAATAACTGTCAAAGATAACCAAAGAGATTTTGGCTATGCGCAAGCTATTGAAGGTTGAAGACTTTTTAGGCGCAAAGCAGTTTGAAGATAATGCATTTTCTATATTGTAATTTTATAATAGTAAAGAAATCCTGAGGATCTCTTGATCCTCAGGATAGCTTAATTTACCCAAACTATTGTAATATATAAGAGGGTAATAGATCTAGAAAAATGAGGAGGAAAAAACACATTCAAGTAATTCGATCCAGAATTGTTCTGCGCAAGCAATTTTTGTAAATGTTTTACCAGTCATGGAATCAATGAAAGTTTTGAGTGTTTTTATCATTTCCGTGCTCTGAGTTTCTCGTAGTAGTACTTCTGAATACCGAGGGCCCAGTCTAAAGGAGCTACTGTCTGATTCTGTAATTGTATCAGTTTGAAGTTTTACTTCTATTTTGTGATTCATATCTCTTTTATAATTGCCTAGGATAAATGCATAAGTGTGTTAATGATTTTATGATTGTTTGCGTATAGAAGACAAAGATTTCGATTAGTTATTAATGATTGTTGTTATGATTTCCATTTCTGAAGTTATTGCTTGACAGTTCCTCACATTTTCATCTGCGTTGTTCCTTTTCCTTAGATTTACGATTGCTATTCCTTTCGGTTAAAGTTACAATAGTTGTTCCTTTCAGTTAAAGTTACAATAGTTGTTCCTTTCGGCAAAGTTACATTAGATTTACCTTCCGATTAGATTATAATTTCTATTTCTTTCTGCAGATAAAGTAATTTTTCATTCCCTTCCCAGTAATCAGAATTCATAATTGATACTTAATTTTGCAAGTCCTTAGTTAGATTCAATTACTGCTTTCTAGTTAAGTGAATTCAATAGATTAATTAGTTCCTTTCCATTTCACAACATCTTAGTAATTAGATCTCAATTTCATTTAGTTCTTAGAATCTGTGGTGAACGCTTGAGGAACTTGATTGTTAATGAACTCAGATTTGGTGTAGCTACACGATTTAAGGCTACCTACATAGACTTTGCTGATATTCTTGAGATAAAAGATGAATCTTCGGGTTGATAAATTAATGTTAAACTAAGGTTGTTTTTAGGACATCTTTAGACACCAATGTCGGCCCTTTGCACTAGATCTGACGGCCCAGATCTGTTTCTCTTCCTTGTGCGCTCTCCTCCTATTTTCTAGACGTGAAACTCGACGGTCCAGTTCTCACCTCTCCAGCTGATCTAATGGCAGCTGTTCTCCCTCCTGAGCTTGAGAACTTCCTTCCTCCCCTTGGGAGATTTTCTGAGGTTTCAAAGGCCTTGACCTTTTCTTCCTTTGTGAGCTCGATTCCTTTGGATATCACCTGCATTCTAGGAACTCTATCCCTCCTGAGCTTTGTTCACTCTGAAACCTCAAAAGGTTTCTCGACCTCTGTACTCCTTTCAGGGTCCCTGCACACAACTATGCTATCCATCCTGAGCTTTATTTACCCAAGCCTCTAGGGGACTCACCCTTCTGTGTCCTCAAAGGGAAATCTGGTGTCCTCCTGACGAACTTCTTCTCAAGCCCTCCTTGCTGAGCTTAACAGAGTATTCAGTAACTCTATAAGTTTCTCTCCTTGACACTTCTCTTATCTCAGAACTCGAAAGAGATTTCTTCTCGGTGCACTCCTTGTACTCGCTCCATGCCCTCCTAACAGAGCTTCCACAAAACCCTCAGTGATTCTGTTATCTCTGTGCCTTCCTCTGCATAGTCTTACCTCCAAGGTGTTCAACAACCTTGAGGTTTCTTCCTGGGTCTAATACATCCTCTGGTGCACCCTCCTGGCACAACTCTATCCAAATTCCACAGAACTCAGAAGTGCACTCTATGCACTGGCTCAATGCATCCTGTGCATTTGCTCAATGCCCTCCTGGTAGAACCTTTATAGAATTCTCAACAATTCTGTTTCTCCTCTCTGTGATCTTCTTTGCACAGTTTCTCCTTCAAGGTGTTCAAAAACCTTGAGGATTCTTCCTTGATTTAATGACTATAGCTAGTGCGCCCTCCTGGCACGTCTTTGTCTGAAATTCTGCAGAATTCAGAAGTGCACTCCTTGCACTGGCTTTTAGAACCCACAGTATTCTGTCATGCAACCTTTTGCATGAAGCCTCAAAGAACCCAAACCTGAAATCAAAGAACTCACAGATAGGAAAATCTATCTATCTCCTGTAGATGGAACTTAACATACATCTACAACATATCATCAACACATAAAGGCATTTATTCATGAACTCACAAACACATGAACAACAACATGCAAGAAAAACTGCTATGATTTTATTAATATGAAATGCCTCTTTACAATGTAAGCTCGGACTGCAACAGAGTCACGACTTCCTCTCTTCTCTCTATTATTTTCTTCTACTCTCCCCCATACTAAAAAAAATAAAAGAAGATCCTTTTTTTTTACAAAGAGGGGCTCCTCAAGCTCTTCCCTCCATCTCACCAAATCTCATTAATTTTCATTCAATTACATTGAATGGTTGTCTAGTCCAAATTGGATCTAGATCTTAGCCTTACAACCATTTAAGGCAAACTTTATCTAAAGTCTGCGTACATGCATGGCTTTTGGCTCTTCAGCCTTACAACATTTAATACAATTTTCAAATTTTGAAAAATGAGAGGGCTGCGCCTCTCTCCTCTCCATTGAATGTGCGCTTTGATGTGCTAGATGGATGGCGCGTAGCTGGGTTGGAGTGATGCTCCTGCATCATGTTTGCTAGTAGTTTTTCCTAGAAATGAGTTCCATTGAGTTCCCAACTGAGATATTCCTAGCTACCTGTGCCAGAGAGACCCTAATAAATGAATGAGACACTCAATGGATTGAGCGTAGTGAATGGAAAAATTCCTTGGGTTGGGTAGGTCAAGAGGGAGAGAGCTAGAGGAATTTCGAGATAGTTGTAGGGGAAAACTAGTGGGTTGTGTGATATGGAGCTGTGAGGGGCTGTGCGAGGCACCCTTATTTTGTGGATTCCTATCCCCATCTCAGGGGTGGCTTGTTGTTGATATCTGGAACATAAATTCCATTTTTGGGTGGAATGTCCTTCCCAAGAAGTTGGTTGCACAAACATTTTATAAAAGATAAGTGTTTATCTATTTGCTAAGTTATTCCATGAATTTAATTTCCATGCTTAACTTTGTATATGTGAATGGTTAATTGTTGATTTGAATGAGTTATTAGCTACATTCATTGTCATTTATAGTGTTGCATATGAATTTGATTATGAGTATTATAAATTAGTTGAATATGTGTTTAAATCGTAGATGCTAAGCTACATGATTTGATTAGAAAAATATATTTTTTTATGTGTATTTCTGCAAGTAATGTTCCTTGGTTGAGCTGGGGAATGCTACAACATTTTTGAAATGTAGAAGGTATGTAATTATATATTTTATATGATATATTCTCTTTAAAGTTTTTATTTATATGGGTTAATCCTTGTCATTGTCCTTGTTGTATTAATCATTTTCATCATCATAATTGTCATTGTTGTCATCATTTTCATTATCATGACAATCATCATCATCATCGTCGTCGTCGTCATCATAATTTTCATCACCATAATCAACATTGTCATTGTTATCGTCACCATCATCGTCATCATCGTCATTGTTATTGTCATCATCATTATCGTCACCATCATCGTCGTCATCGTCATCATCATTGTCATCATCGCCATCATTGTCTTCATTGTCATTGTCATCATTGTCATTGTCATTGTCATTGTTACAGTCGTCATCATCATCATCATTGGCATTGTCATTGTCATTGTCATTGTCATCATTGTCGCCATTTCCAGTGTCATGATCATCATCATATTTTATTGTCATGATCATTGTCATTGTCACCACCATAATAAACATTTTCAATACTCTACTTTGGAAAAAATCATTGGTGTTGTGTTGCATAAAGAACAATTAAAGATCATTATTGTTGTGTTGCAGCGCTAAGACTTGTGTTGTAGAAACAATGCTAGAATTGAGTTGCAACAACATCAGGTCGTGTTGGAACAACTAGGAATTGTGTTGCAGCAATGGAAGATAGTGTTGCAACAACTAGGAATTGTATTGCAACAACGTAAGATCATGTTGCAACAACTAGGTACTATGTCACAACAATGTAAGATCATGTTGCAGTAGCTAGTAAATGTGTTGCAACAACTTCCTTTCTATGTATGTGACATACCTTCTGTAACAGTATCTCAATACATTCATTAGTAAGCATAGAAAGGTCAACTTTACCCCTATTTGCACTAGCAAAAATCATCTAAAATAACATGAGTTGTGGTGAAGGAACCTGGGGAAAAAATATGTCATTATAATCAATATCTAGCTGGGATAATGGAAAAAAGGTAGTGCAAGAAATTAAGATATGGTTGTGAAAAAGGTGGTAATTCAAATTCCTGTCATCTCCCCCCAACCAAAAGCATTGCATGTCCTCATGTAACTACTCTGATAAGTCTGAATCTGAAAAGGAAGCATAAAAATGAAGACTGTTGATGTTGAAATATTTATGTTCATGTTGTGATTATGAATATGATTATATGGGTTTTATGGGTTAGGGTTTATAGAGGTTAAGGGTTAGGGGTTATTGTTTGTATGGGTTAGAGGAAATACAGATTATAAATAAGGGTTACAAATATTAAGGGATGTTATTTATTGGAATTAGGGTTTATAGTTGGGAATATGTGATATGGAATATAAGGTATACAGGTTATAAAAATTTTAAGGGGCGGCTTTTAGAGGTTATTAGGGAATATATATGGGTTAGGTGTTAATGTTATAAATTTTAAAAGCTATTATTTATGAGGAATAACTTATATATTAGAATTCATGATTAGGGATTATAGACATTATGGGTGGTGAGCATTATAAGGCTTATATTTTAAGAGTGATAGGTTTTAGGATTATAGGTTTTAGGGGTGACAAGTTATAAGGGTCAAAACTATGTGAGTTATAAATGTTATAAGAAGTAAGGGTTTGTTAGTTAACATTTGAAATAGTTAGGTGTTAGGGATTATAATGGTTAATGTTTAGGGGTTGTATTGGTTAGGTTTTATGGTTTAAATTTATTATATAGACTAGGGGATATAATATTAATGATTAGAATTTTTAGGGATTATGCAGGGTGATAAGTTATAGGTTTGATGGTGATAAGTGTTATATGTTTAATGATTACAAGTGTTAGGGATTATTGGTAATTAAGTTCCATAATTGGGTTATAATTTAAGGATTAGGTGTTATATATATATATAGTACCAAGGGATCTCCATACCACTTGCGTGGGAGAGAACATTTGATGCTAAGAGTGTCAAGGGAAATTTGATCATTTGACACTGAGAGAACCAAGAGAAATACCTCTGAAATCTCTACTAGTGTGTGAGAGAGGGTAATTTGACCATTCGACATTGAGACCGAGGGAAATACCTCTGATACCTGCACCATTGCACGAGAGAGGGTAATTCCACAATTTGACACCGAGACCAAGGGAAATACACACCTATGCACGAGAGATGGTGAATACCTCTGCACTGTATTGAATGTGGCTTAAGGTCGTCCCTAAATTCATAGAAAAGGGTTAATTTTTTTTGTTTTTCCTCTTCATTATGGTGTTTTTTTCAGGAAAAAAACCCCCCTACTACTAACAACTTGCTCCAGTCCTCTGTCCCAATATTTTGACTACTTATTTATATGCCTACTAAAACTATTAATAATTTTCTCAAGCAAATATGGCCTTAAGTCCATCATCAAAGACATAGAACTACCAAACATACTTTGTAGGCACAAAAGCACTACCACCACATATGAAATGGGTACAAAGAGTTCGCTTCAATTTGCTGATTACTACTATGAAAAATCCAATGTAGAATAAGAACTGATGATCCCACTGAGAAATTTTGGTGACTATCCCAATTCACAACACAAATTTTGGATTTGGTCCAAGTGAATCCATCTTGTTTTCTTGGACAATACTATCACCGAAGAGATATTTGAGTCTGAGGATGAGATTATAATCGTCCTACTTCACAACCTATTCAAGCATCCCCTGTTTCAAATCCCATATCCTCTTCTTGATGCATTTTTTCTCCTACTCTAAAGTGACCTTGTTAGCTTCAAGGGCCTCAATATTATGTTGGTGATCGAGAGACTTCATAACGAGGGAAAAAAGCGAGCACCAGAACCATATGGATCATGTAGTTTTTGTGTCTCTTTAGGGTATTGCACAAAGAGCACACCCCGTCATGGAATTTTCAACGATGACCATCTTCTTGTTAGCTTTAGTAGGGCCATTGTTGGATGTGAGCATGGTCTTATTTTCGGGAAGAGATGAGGAAGAATCCATCCATATATTTTGAAGAATGGTCTATGGACAACGGGGAAGGATACTACTCATTTGTAACAAAATTTGCAATTACAATGGATATAGGGACCATGAAAGGACAACGATGAATTCCACTTGAAGAGTTAAAATTGATACAAATCCTATCATGGAGGTTACTATATAAATACTGAAACAAAAGGGTATATGAATTAGGATGATAAATTTTGAAGCCTCCATCCCAGGGATATCTTGGGATTACCCCACTTTATGACTTGTGAATTATGTGAAAATACTCGATGGCATTGAAAAACATTATCCCAAGACTTCCTCCTAGGAGTATATTGCGATACCACCACTTCATAATTGAGAGATCCCCTAAAACATTTTGATGACTCTAGGGTACAATGTCTTGCCTAAATGGAAAGTCTCCCACACCAATACGATGCTATGAACTAGTGAATGTGGGCCCCAAAAATATTTTGGTGAAAATATTTGCAAGATGATCGATTAGAGGAACAAAGTTATGCATAATATGTCCTAGACAACATAGATGATAGATATAGTGACAGTCAAAGTAGAACATGATTATATTTTTAATTATCCACATTATTATGAATATGTTTTATGGTACTTTGATTATTACAATAGAGAGGGGTGGGACCGTTTTGAGGAAGACCTAACTGATCAAGAACTATCCTATTCTAGAAAATATGTTTTCCATCTAGGATAGCACTAGAATAATTAACTTATGTAGAATATAGAACCATCATACATTGCTTCTTATAACACTAGGACATTGGCCCTAAAATAAGAGTAAATAAACAACTAGAGTTGGAATGATGCCCATCAATATTATCGACCTAGATTGCATTAGAGAATAATTGAAGATGAATAGGATTTCTTGATACAAAATGAATACCCAATTCGATGATGCCCTTCAAGTTGCATAAAATACAATTGAATTTCCTATTAGTGACTTGCACCAGGTACCTATAGATACAAATAACTCAATCTAACAAAAAAGTAAATATTTGGTTGAGTATGAGTACCTTTAAATATCTGCAACATTTTACCAATATGGACAAGGTACTCATGAACTGTTGATGCAGAATACACTGCCAATGTGTCCAAGAACTGTCAATATTGAATCAAAGCTCCTTTATATTCCAAATCTGATCCATTTAAGGCTATCCAGGAAGCATTAAAACAATATAAAAATTAAAATTATGTGTTGGGTCAAATTATGTGTTGGTTCAAATTGTGATAACGTCTGAATTTGGAATTAGAAGGATAGGGTCAAATTATTCATTATCCATAAATTCTCCCCTTTTGATAACTATTTTTTCTCATTCTATGGAGTGTAGGTACAACTGAATAGGTACCTGTTATACCTATCATCCTCAAGCGAGGGAATTTCTGGAGGGAGGGGGGAAAGTGTTATGTCCAACACATCTATTATGGAGATATAAAATAGAGGTGAAAAGTTCAGAAGAAAATTCCATAGGCACATGGAATTATTTATTGTTGAAGGAGGATCACGTTCTTATGAAGATGAGAGAATAAGTGACATCAAGGTTCCTTTGAGGTACAAACATCTAGTGAGACGATGGGTACCCAATGAACTTCCTTAGTTGGAAACTGAATTATGTGTCAATGAGAGGATGCATTGCATTACTCCATCATCCATACGTGGTGTAGGTATATTCTCCATGGAGGACATAAAGGTGAAAGATGGATGACTTGTTGAATTGATGGAGTATGGAAGACCATGCTACGACTATGGATATTGGTAGGATCGTCCGATATATGCCAAGTATGTGGAGATATGCATTCACTGAAAATTATATACAACCAAAAGATAATAATTACAATAAAAGAGCGGAGATGTATATTGATGGAAGGCCAAAGGTGTCATGGAATATTACAAGGATTATAAACAATACAAGACATGTGACAACAATAAAGAAACCCCATTTTATATTTGAGGGGTGTGAAGGAAATAGAATATTCATATGTGCGGTTAAAACATTAGTTGTAGGGGAAGAGTTGTTGGTTGATTACGATTTGAATCAAATCGATAGAGGCACTACTATTATCGGGGTAATTATGTTCTACATGTATACCCAACCTATAATTAATGTTTTCCTTTTTGTATATTTAACATAAATTTTAATAGCTCATGCTTCTTATATGATTTTCTAACATTATGAAATGTTATGTTTCTTATATTGTGGCATGGTGATCATGGGAAGGCACCAACTAGCTCACAACATGTATAACAATTATTTTTATATCAATTCTTGCTGACAATAATTTAATTAACATGCTTATTTGTTGATGTAGACGAGCACACCGCCGATGCAAAATGATGTGGGTGATGAAATATTTGATTCCATCGACCCAATGGAAACAATTCGAAAGGTCTTGAGAAAGGAAAATGGGGAACTTTTTGAATTGGCTAGGTGTAAGATAGATATAGAGGAGACCAAAAAAAGGATGATAATTTTAATGCAGGATATAGATCAATATGGGGTAAGCTCAATCTTTAAAAAATATTATTTCTGACATATATTAATTTATGAAATTTTGTTTGGTACCTTTATATGAGAAATACTCAAATGTTTTCTTTCTATAGGGATTTTTGGATCCAACGTGACAAATTGATCATGGTGATGTTGTTGGTAGCGATGATGCACCAACCCCACAGTGTCCTAGCATGAGACACATACCCGCGAGGATATTTTCCTCTCCGTATGTGGCTTAGAGGACTAAAAATCCTTGGGCCCATGATATGCCCCCACCACACACACTTGACCATGCACCTGATGGTCTATAGGGAAAATATCACGAGGATGATTCTCCAGGGAATTTTTATCCTAGAGCATCACGTGTTCAAAGATTGGGAACAATATCCATCAAACTTTTTGGTGGATGATGAATTGGTTCCCTTGAAGATACAACAAATCCCAGGTATTTATGAATATATAAATAATTCCTACCATTTTATTGAAACCTACATCTTTCAGATTATTTTAATCTAATTATCATATCATTTTGCAACAAACGATGTTTTTTACAAGACTTTGCATGATAAGAATTTAGATATTTTTGGGACCACCATTCACACATAGTGGAATGCCCAGGATAAAGATTTGAAAAAAAATCTTATGAACCATATGGTCAACCTGTTTGGTGATATGTTAAACAAGTATGAAATCACCTCAAGGGTCAATACACATTTGAAATATTTCAGAGATCAATATAGAGTTCAATTGAAAAGAACCCTAAGTATGATCGTCCTTTGGCCATTCCTGAGAGAGATGGAAGAATATACAAGACGACACAAAGGAGAGTGCATTGAGACATGAAGGGAAGACACCTCCTGGCCCTACAAGGAAATATATGATATTTTGAATTGAATATGCTGAATTTTCTTTAGTTCTACAAAACAAAATTGTGATATTTAACATACTTGAAACTTTTTCTAGGCTCCCAGACACGTCAAAAGAAACTAAGGAAAGACTAGAAAAACATAGATAACACAAACTTGGTCAAGGTGGTTACGTAAGATTAAAAGATCAAATTTTAAGTACCAACAAATTTAACCATATTATTCATATCATCATGCAAATTTTATTTAATTGCAGCCAATAAGAAAAAATATTGATCTTATGTGATGCAGGGGGATACGTTCAACACTGTCGCCATTGAAGAAGACTTGAGGCTCGAATTCAAGTTCAAATTTAAAGCAATGGTGGAACATAGAAAAAGGATGGGGCAGACATAATTTGACCCTTCGAACGAGATGGTAAATAAAATGGAAATATTGTAGTTTTTGATTACTTGTCATATATATTAATGACTCAGTTAACCCATCAATTAATGTTCCTTTTTTTTAAGTAGGAAAGAAATGCCAATTCATCCGACGGTGGTGGAAAAAAACCCCATGATGATTCCAGTGGTGTGCAGACCCATCATAGTATGTGTTTCTTTAAAATCAAATGCATAATATGAAGATTATTTATCTTTACTTGCAGATGATGTACTTATAAATTTTCTTATTTCAATGGTAGAGCATGTATATGATGGTGCTTAGAGAGGAGAGGAACCGATGAAAATTCAATCAATTGTGTTGACTAATCCTCCAGGTAAAAAACATAGTAATGATATTTGTACTAATGAAACACTACCACAAATAATAACTAACCATGTCCTTTTAACACTTTTTGTTATTGTAGTGGATGCCCTTGTAGTGCATCAACGTGCACATTGTGATACTAGAAGTAGTACAATGCTTGAGATGAAGCATCATCATCTAGCACCAGAAGAGGGCCCAATAGTTGAAGGGGATCACGATGAATGTTACGATGATTTACTCATGAATTATATAAAAAATAAGAAATAGAAAAATAAGTGTCTGTACATGTTTGTTTTTTATTTTTATTTATTTTTATTTTATTTATTTATTTATTTATTTTTTTTTTTTTATACTAGGGGAATCGGTAACAACGGCAGTATCGTACTCGCGTGACACGGGGTCGAATCCTGCCGGCTACCTTATAACCCCTAGGGAGAAACGCACAGCCCGCAAGCACGCCCTCCGAGTAAATCGGGGTGAGAATCGACCTTGAGACCTCATTTTACATGGTTCTTCCATTTACACGGCACTTGCCAATCGGTCTACACCCCTGCGGGCTTTAAAGTTGAAGGACATGGGGGTGGGATTTGATCCACTTATGTGTGCACGGGTCACGATACCATTTATTATAGTATCTCTGGGTGCAACCACACGTTCGACCACTACCTCAAGGTGTCCCCATGGCTCCAGGTAAAGCCCT
>ML781606.1:82566-96287 GCA_009831015.1 Picea engelmannii | reverse complement strand
AGTATCTCTGGGTGCAACCACACGTTCGACCACTACCTCAAGGTGTCCCCATGGCTCCAGGTAAAGCCCTCACGAGAATTGAACCTTGCCCAACGGTGAAAAACTCCTCGCTTTCCACCATTGGATCCAACCCCTTTAGGCAGTGTCTGTACATGTTATGAGGACAAAATTTATTAATATAAATTATTTGTTGTACAATTTTTTTATTTCTACCTTCTTATGCATGAACCTTATATATTCTATATGCATGTACCCTTTTTCTTTCATTTCCCTTTAATCCTTGTTTTTATACTTGTTATGCATGATTGGGTATGGGGAATTTAGAATGACATGAGGGTGGGTGGGTCCAAATAAGCTTCCACCTTCACGTAGTTGGCCATGTTTAGTAGATAATAAATTATTCTCGAAACCAAGAGGAGCTCATTCATGATGTATTTCCCTTTAGTATTTATAGAGAGTCGTACATGTTTAATTATTATTCAGTCATATAATGTTTTATTCTATTTGACAAATGCAACATCATACATGTTTATTTATTATCCAGTCATATAACCTTTTAATGTCTTTGAAAAATGAAGGTTTGAAGGGCGGTCACCTCCATGATCCACAACGCATTTCCAACAAGGTATAATAAATTATTTTCTTGTCTTGCCTCATGAAATTTTCCTTCATTGCCTTTATACTTAAATTCAAAATGCAAGGACATATAATGGTGGAAACAATTACTATTCATTTAATAATATTATGTTTAGAGATTATTGACTGTAAGTTGATGTGGGATATTATGTTCTCCCTCAACATTTTTTTTTTTCCAATTTTCAATGTTCAGAAACACCTATTCAGAAGACTTGGTGATGTAGAATGGTGGTTGGAGTTAGCAGTTGATTCAATGAACATTGACAACAATATTGATAAATTGGATGGCACAAAAAAAGTAAGTTCATACATTTACATATGAAAGCTTTTGGACGATACTTATTTCTATGATTTTGGCACTTGTACCTCACCATCTACTATATACCTTAGACCATGATGTATTATGACCTTCACGTAACAAAGAACTTGTGATGTAGTGACCAAATGAATTTACCTTAGCTCAACCATATACTAGCACCTTATAGTATTCACTAAAAAAATTTAATCAAGTCTGCTACTAACCAAATATATTAAAGATTGAATCAAATATCTATACACCAAAGGATTAAAATCCAAGTAAGCATGCGACTTTAGATTTGGTACCATAGGAGAAGCTAAGGGATTACAATCCATAATCTAAAATCCTTTCAAAATCTCAACTGCATACTTAACCTATCCAAGGAACACCTCATCTGGACTATGTGACACCTCCAAACCCAATAAATAATGCACAAGTCCAATGTCCTTCATGTCAAATTATCATGCCAGCTATGCCTCGAACCTTGCAATGAGCTTGTCTAAACTCCCTATAAGTATCAGGTCATCTAAATAGATTAGTTCATCTTCCTCGAAAATATTCCTAATTTAATCACTACAAAAAAATATCATGTGAGAAAGGTCATGAGAGAGGTGCCTTTGATGATACAAACATGAAACTATCTTGGAATATGTTTTTAGGATGTCGGAGTAGGAGGTAGCCTATATGGTGGATCTATCATTAATTCAAATACCTTTCCTAGAATTTTTGGGTTTTGTAGAAAAATAAACCTTGATTTTTGTTCATGTATAAACATCTTGATGCTACAACACACGATCAATACTGACGCAAAAATCTAGTTGCTACAACACATTGCGATGTTTCAACACATTTTTTGGGTTTTCTAATTACCTTTTGATTAAATGGAAAGACAAATAGAACAATTATCACTTTAACTTGTCAACCCATGGATTCGTATAGTTACTTGCAAACTGTCATGCACTATATATGCCAAGGAAAATTATTCACTTTACTCTCCTGATGATGTAGTTGTAGAAAATATTTATTGTTGGAATACTAAGAAGGGGGGGGGGGTGAATTAGTATGAGCATTTTTTTACCACTTTATATCATAATATATAAACTTCACTTTATCAACAATATATAATTTATTATTGCATTCAATATATCATGAGTATATAACCATAAGTAATATCATCACATCAAATAACCACATGCACAATACACTAGAATTTACGTGGAAACCCAAATAGGATAAAACCACAAAATGCTTTCTTATATATATCAAGAATACATTCATAGGAAACACCGACTTCAAAATTCTCTAGCACCAACTGGAAGGATGAACCAACCCCATTATTTACAAGCACCAACTCCCTGAGTTCTCCAACACCAACCGGAAGGAGGCTATGCCCCCCTCATTTATAGTCACCAACCTAAAGGAAGCTCCAAATCCCTGAGTTCCTCAACACAAACCTGTAGGAGGATACAACCCCCTTTCCTTTCCTCGTCCTGCCACCATGAAATATAAGTGTAGACTCGCTGTCACTATCACTGATCAAACTATAAATGCCACTATCATTGATACATCAACCAACCTGTCTCTGTCACTGTCACTATCACATCAACCAACATATCATTGTCAGTGTCACATCAACAAACTTGTCACTGTCAGTGTCACATCAACCGACCTATCACTATCACCATCACATCAACCAACATGTCACTGTCACCGTCACTATCAATGTCACTTATATACCATCATCAACCAGATCCACTCACATGGATACCAAAACCATCACCAAACCATGTACGCCAACCATGTACAAAAACCATGTACATCAACCTATACCATATCAACCATGTACACCAAACCTGTACATAAACCATGTACCAAACCTATACTATATTGTGCATCAACCATGTACCAAAACTTGTACCATACCATGTACATCAACCATGTACAAAACCTGTACCATATCATGCGTCAACCATATACTAAAACCTATACCATACCATGTACATCAACCATGCACATCAAACCTGTACCATATCATGCATCAACCATGTACTGAAACATATACCATACCATGTACATCAACCATGTATCACAACATCAACCAAGTGCCAAAACCTGTACCATACCATGTATCAACCATATACCATATCACTCATGATATGTCTCAATCATGCCATACACCATGTACCATAAAATATAATCAATGATGTGCCTCAACTAAGTACCATAAGATGTTCCTCAAACATGTGATAACATCACCATGACATATACCATGTGATAACCAGATACCAAGATAGCCAAGATATACTTCTAACAATGTATCATATCATCAAAAAGGTGTACCATATCATGTACCATCATCATCAAGATATGCCTCAAGCATGTACCATAAACACAACCCTCAATAACACATGTAAATCATACCTATGATCATGTAGTAGATCTGATACACAATATTACAGACCTATAACTCTTCCTCAACTTCAACAACAAGAGAATAACATCTTCATCAAACTTTACCCCAGTCTCACATGAATAGTTTTGGATTAGTCACAAACAATAACTTTCAACAAGCATACCTATGTACCTGTAACGAATAAAGGTATGAAATTTTAACCACATATACTTTGCAATATTTCTTCAATCTCTTCAAAATTTTAGGGTCTAAAACTTCTCAGAACATAAGTTATAGAAAAAATGGTAGACCTTTCTGAATTCTAGCCTATTCTGGAGAGAGAACTTGTACAACATGCCGCACGCTCAATATTTGATATCTAATTCTGAAAATTGCACACAATATATTAAAGGCTATTATTTTTTCACTAAAATTTGTCTCACATAATTTGGATCCTATATGAAGAAGTTATTACTGTTTTTCCTGAAACACCTGTTTGAGACTAGTTTCAGGACTAGTCAAAAACCCTATCTTACATAACATCTATCTCCAAAATTAAAACAACCCATAAGCTAAAATTGTTACCAAAGGTACCTTGAAATGTCTTCACAACCTCCTCCAATTTTCACTATCTTATTCATTCTAAAATAAATGTTATAGTGAAAATGGTAAGATGAACTTTAAATAACATACCTTAGAACACATCATCACAAGACTTCATCCTCCTTTGGAATTCCACCCTTACTCACTTCATATTCCCTATGAAATTCACCTCAGATCTTCTTTGTTACCTCAGATAAGAATCACTTACTCACATAGAATATATTCAATAGAATGCGTGTGTGAATTTTCTTATGAGTGATTTCTTGAGGTGTATATATACTTTTTCTAAGTAACCTCTTTCCTTAACTTTAGGGATTATTGATCTTTCTTGTTACAACAACTTTACCATTTCATTAATGACTTGCAACTAATTAGGAGATTATTAACCCGTATTGAAACCAATGAGGGGCTTCTTAACCCATATTGAAACCATTAAGGAGCTTCTTAACCCATATTTGGGGCTTCCAACTTCATGACCTCATAGCTCCTCAACCGTGAGGAACTATGTGGCATTCTACCTACCATTGGAAACAAAATGATGAGTACTATCCATCTATAAGTGTGTTACATGAATTTACGTTTTCATTCATGTCCTTATTCCTCAAACAACTTCAAGATTCATGACCACACCTATGTGTTTCTTGTAGAATTCTTCAAAGCATCTTTCTGTGAGGGCCATGTTTAGAGATTCACCATAAGGGGACCACTTTGGAGACTTCTCCAAAGACACCCATCACATATTTTGACATCAATGATAGCCAAATATCCAACATCAATGAAAACCAATTGTCCAACATTTGTGACTACACAAATCAAAATGTAAGATACTTTTGACAAAGTCACCAACTTCTAACAATCTTAGAAAATAAATCAATAGTCTAGGCTATCAAAAAATGAAAGCAAGCTTAATCTAGTTCAACCAGCCTGGAAGCACATCGTGTTGTAACCCTAGTTGAACGCAATTGAAATTTGTAACTAACTAATTCAATTGGTATGGAAGCACACTATGTTGTGACCCCAATATGAATATGAAAATAATTGAATTTTACTCTAAGTATTAAAAGAAAACACACTTCGGTTGAGATCCAAACCTAGATGGTGATTATGTCAAGGAATATTCTCTTGCTTTAATACTGTAATCATTTAATGAAATAATTATGCATATGATTATGATTAAGCTTGGACCATTCAAAATATTCAATAACTAAACAACACAACTAATTAGAACAAGAAGTATGAAAATGTTAAAAACAGAGTAATACAATATAGTGTTATAGCATAACATAAACATATAGACAACAATTCTGAAAGAGAAATCAATCTACATAAAGAAAACCTATACTTACAGTACATCAATACCTAACTAAGGAGGGGGACCTACCTCCTTAGGTGAGGTACTGAATGAAACCTTCAATCACACACTGAGCTTCAGATGATCATTTACATGAAAAATAGAGAAAATCAACAGTCTAGGCTATGGAAAATGAAAGCAAGCTTAATCTAGTTCAATCGGATTAGAAGCACATTGTGCTATAACCCCAGTTGAACGTAATTGAAATTTTTAACTAACTGATTCAATCATCCTAGAAGCACACCTTGCTATGACCCTGATATGAATACGAAAATAATTGATTTTTACTCTAAGTATTAAAAGAAAACACACTTCGGATGGGATCTAAACCTAGATGGTGACTATGTCCAAGAATATTCTCTTGCTTTAATATTGTAATAATTTGATCAAATAATTCTACATACGATTATGATGAAGCTTGGACCATTCACAATATTCAATAACTAAACAACAAAAATGATTAGAACAAGAAGTATGAAACTTCTAAAAACAAAGTAATACAATATAGTGCTATAGCATAACATAAACAGATTCACAACAATTCTAAAAGAACAATCAATATGCAAAAAGAAAACCTATACTTACAATACATCAATACCTAACTAAGGAGGCGGCCCTACCTCCTTAGGAAAGGTACTAAATAAAAAATTCAATCACACATTGAGCTTCAGATGATCATTTACATGAAAAAAGAGAGAAAATTGACAATCTAGGATATGGAAAATGAAAGCAAGATTAATCTAGTTCAATTGGCCTAGAAGGACACTGTGTTGTAACCCCAGTTGAACATAATTGAAATTTGTAAATAACCGATTCAATCGATCTATAAGAACACCATGTTGTGACCTTGATATGAATATGACAAGAATTGAATTTTACTGTAAGTGTTAAAAGAAAACACACTTCGACCAAGATCCAAACCTAGATGGTGACTATGTCAAGGAATATTCTCTTGCTTTAATTTTGTAATCATTTAATAAAAGAATTCTGCATACTATTATGATTAATCTTGGACTATTCACAATATTCAACAACTAAACAACACAACTGATTAGAACAAGAAGTATGAAACTGCTAAAACCAAAGTAAAACAATATAGTGCTATAGCAAAACAACATAGTGCTATAACAAAACATAAACATATACACAAGAATTCTAAAAGAGAAATCAATATGCAAAAATCAAAGCTATACTTACAATACATAAGTACCTAACTAAGGAGGGTGCCCTACCTCCTTAGGTGAGGTATTGAATAAAACCTTCAATCACAAACTAAACTTTAGATGATCATTGACATGAAAAATAGAGCACGAGAATCATAATAACAACTTTATTACTTCTGAGAAACATAGTTTAAGATTACAATATCTAATGCACCTTTTTCATATCAATCTAGGAATTTATACATTTTACATCGTGATTTCTTTATCAATAAATCATTAAGGACAACCATGAGGATCTGAGATCCTCATGATGTTCTCTAATTCATTCAACAACTTGAATAAGCTAGACATGGTGGTTTCCTTTGTGACCCAACATCTTCCTTGACTAGAAAAATATTGTTGGAGTGGTTTCCTGTACCTTGTACCAGTAGTTTCTAGCTATTTTCTTGTCATTTCCTCTTTTTTTTGTTTGCTTGTGTTTCTTAAGGTGATGGGCTGGTGATGAATTTCTATAATATGGTTTCCACAGCTAGAAAGCTTCAAACAAAATAATTGGTGTCATGTTGCAGTAGCGACAATTAAAGATCATCATTGTTGTGTTGCAGCTACTGGGAGTCGTGTTGTAGCAACATTGATGGAATTGAGTTGTAGCAACATCAGGTTGTGTTGCAACAACAAAATATTGTGTTGCAACAACTAGGAATTGTGTTGCAACAACGTAAGATTGTGTTGCAACAACATAAGATTGTGTTGCAACAACTACTAATTATGTTGCACACACTTCCTTACTATGCCTATGGAATACCTTTTGTAATAGTATCTCAACACATTCATTAGTACGCATAAAAAGGTCAACTTTACCTCTATTTACACTATAAAAATAATCTAAAATGACATGATTTGTGGTGAATAAACCTGGGGAAAAAATATGTCGTTATACTCAATATCTAGCTGGGATAATGGAAAAAGGTAGTGCAAGAAATTAATATAAGGGTGTGAAAAAAGTGGTATTTTGGATGCCTATCATCTCCCCCCAACCAAAAGTGTTGCATGTCCTCATGCAACTACTCCGATTAGTTTGAATATGAAAGGGAAGCGATGGAATGAAGTTTGTTGATGCTGAAATCCTTATGTCAGTGATGTGACCCCAATTTGAATATGAAATGAATTGAATTTTACTCAAATATAGAAAGAAAACACGCTTTCGCCGAGATCCAAACCTAGATGGTGACTATGTCAAGGAATATCCTCTTACTTTAATCTTGTAATCATTTAATGAAATAATTCTGCATATGATTATGATTGAGCTCGGGCCATTCACAATATTCAATAACTAAACAACACAACTGATTATGGTAAGAAGTATGCAATTGCTAAAAACAAAGAAACACGATATAGTGTTGTAGCAAAACATCACAGATACATAATAATTCTGAAAGAGAAATCAATCTACATAAAGAAAACCTATACTTACAGTACACCAATACTTGACTAAGGAGGGGGGGGATACCTCCTTAGGTGAGGTACAAAATAAAAACTTCAATCACACACTAAGATTCAGATGATCATTTACATGAAAAATAGAGCACAATAATCACAATAAAAACTTTATTACTTCAGAGAAACATAGTTCGAGATTACAATATTTGATGCCCTTTTTTCAAATCAAGCTTGGCATTTATACATTTTACATCATGATTTCTTTAGAAAGAAAGTGTTGAGGAAAACCATCAGGATCTAGGATCCTTAGTTTTTTCTCTAATTCATTCAACAACTTGACTAAGATAGACACGATGGTGTCGTTCCTGAACCAACATCTTCCTTGATTAGAAGAATCTTGTGGGAGCGATTGCTCAGACCTTGGACTGAAAGTTTCCAGCTGTCTTCTTGTTATTTCCTCTTTTTTCTATTTTCTTTTGTTTCTTGAGATGATGGATTGGTGATAGATTTATTTAATATGGTTTTCACAGATGACAATCTTTGGATAAAATTGTTGGTGTCTTGTTGTAGCATCAACAATTAATGATCACCATTGTTGTGTTGCAACCACTGGGAGTCATGTTGACTCAATAGTTCTATAATTGAGTTGTAGAAATGTCAGGTCGTGTTGCAACAATGGAATATCGTGTTGCATCAACTATGAATTGTATTGAAACAACGTAATATTGTGTTGCAACAACTAGGAACTGTGTCACAATAATGTAAGATTATGTTGCAACAACTTGGAATAATGTTGCAACAACTTGGAATAATGTTGCAACAACTTCATTGTTGTTCCCGTGACATACCTTCTGTAATACTATGTCAACACATTCGTTAGTAAGCATGAAAAGGTTAAATTTACCCCTATTTACACTAGACAAATCATCTAAAATGACATGAGATGTGGTGAACGAACATGGGGAAAATATGTAGTTATACTCAAGATCTATCTGGGATAATGGAAAAAGGTAGTGCAAGAAAGAAAGATAAAAGTGTGAAAAAGGTGGTCTTTCAGATGCTCATCATCTCCCACCAACAAAAAGAATTTCATGTACTCATGCAATTACTTTGAGCAATCTAAATCTGAAAGGGAAGCAATGAAATGGAGATTGTTGATGTTGAAATCTTTATTTCCAGCCTCATATGCATCATAATACCCTCCATTTATTTCAATTTCATGCCAAGTGTTCCTCCTCCATCTGTCTTGTAACATCCCCTAGCCCAACCAAGGGACATTACGATGCAGAATACACATAAAAATGAAATTTACAGCCAACTAAATGCTTCTTTACCATTTAACTCATTTATTGTAGCTTACAACTACAAGTTAAAACATATTTAGCTACTGTCTATAACCATAAAATAGATGCATATACAACATAAAAAAATAACATGAATGCAACTTAATCATTCACACAAAAAAATATAAATCATTCCTAAATACAAAAAGTTCATGCACAACAAATAAACTCATGAAATAACACAAAAACAATATAAAACACTTATCTTTAAACAAGAGTTGTGCAACCAGCTGCTTGGAACGAACGTTCCACCCAACCATAGACTGACTATTTCAAATATCAACAACTAGTAACCTCCGAGTTGAGGATAGTAATTCATAAAAGAGGGCGATCTCTCACAGTCCACTCACAACTCATAAAACTCACAACCCACTGATATCTTCATATAACTATCTCGATTTTCCACCATCTCTCTTCATCTTGACCTTCCCAACCCAAGAAATGTACTCCTTCACTGATATCAGTCCCTCATGTGTACCATTCATTTATCAGAGTCTCTCTGGCATAGGTAACCAATAATATCTTAGCTGGGAACTCAAGGGAACATGTTGCTAGAAAAATAACCAGTAAATCAACAACAAACACTTGTTGTTACAATGAAACTCACACGTGAGTTCACTCTTCAGGCTTGACAAACTGGTTCTTCAATTTACAGCTCCAAATACGCTCAAATATGCTCCAAATTTATCTAGAATTCACCCTCCATGGAAACACCAACTCTAAGCTCTCTTTCTTGTTCTTTCCTTCCTCATGCACAAAACTTGACTCTCTAAAACTGCTTTCCCAACCCATACAAATTTCCTCCCTTTTTATTGCCTTTCTTGAATCACACTCTTCCCAAAGTTGATTGTACTCAATCTCCATGTGCCCAATAAATTTGGGATGTGACTACTCACACCCACCCTCTTACATGTATTCAATGATTGGCTTTGGAAACACTCAATCAGAATTGGGAATGTTCATATACAATTTGCAAATTTAGGAAAATGGGTTGGATTAATATACATGGGTAATTCCCCCTTGGAACCCTATTGGCCATTATCCTAGACACTCCCCTTTATTGTGGATTAATTCATCCCCCATCTCTTATCCATGTCCCCTTCGCAGTTGGAATCAATTTTTTTATTTTTAAAACATAGAAAATACAATTCAGATATTACATCGCTAGGTCGTAGCCACAAATTATATCTACATAATCATTAATTAAACTTGGGATTATAGTGGGGATTTTACATTCCCCCTCCCCTACAATTGTGCACCATCCTTAGTGTACTCTATGTTGATATGCATATATGCAAATTTACATTATAATACCTAGAAATAAAAATTCTACAATTTAACAACTCCAACTACAGTTCCAACCATGATCTCATGTTCCTCTCAACTCGCTGACCAAAGGAATGTACCATTCATTTATTAGGGTTAACCCAAGGGATGTACCATCTATTTATCAAGGCTAAACCAAGGAATGAACCATTTGTTTATCAATGTCCCTGACATAGTTGGCTAAGACTCTGAGATGTGGTTCCAGAATTCTAGTTGCTCAAAATGGAGTCTTACATTCCATTTTATTCAAAATTGACAAAACGTCATAGGTATTCTGCCCACATGTGCTCTTCATGCTCTCATGTAGAATATTCAGGACCGTAGTAGGTATATTGAAGCTTTACCAACCCCATGGACTTGTTCTTGAGCACTTTGACTTTCTGGTCTAGGATGCATATTGGTACCACCCAAAAATCCCCTTCGTGCTCCACCTAGATCACATTCCAATCAATTATGTGGTTAGGTTTTGGCACACATTTCCTTAATAATGATACATGAAATACATTATGCACTCCCATGGATGTAGAAAATTCTAACATGTATGCAAATGGCCCTATCTTTTCTAATATTTCAAAAGGTCCATAATATCTCGTTGCCAACTTTGAGCAACTTCCTAATCTTATCGAACTTATATTTGCCTTTACTTTTAAGAACACATGTTCTCCCACTTTAAAATATCTAAAAACTCTGTTCTTATCTGCATAAATTTTCTGCCTATGTTGGGAAGCCTTTAAATTCTGCTTTATCTTTTCCATCCGCTCTTCCATTTCCTTTAACAATTATGGTCCAACAATTTCTATGTTTGCTGGATTATCCCAAATCACTGGTGTGTTACATTTTATCCCATACAATGCTTCAAAAAAAATCATTTTCAATGAGGCCTGATACCCATTATTGTATTCAAATTCCATTAAATGAATATATTTTTCCCACTTTGATGGCTGATCCATCACATACATTATAATCATGTCCTCAATTATTCTGTTGGTTCTTTCCATTTTCTCATCTAACTCTGGATTATGTGTTTTTCTAAGATTTAGATTTGTTCCAAATCCTTTGAACAAACCTTTCCAAAAATTAGAAGTAAACTTTGGATTTCTATCTTAAACTATTTCCTTAGGTGCTCCATGTAGCCTATCAACTTCTTTCATTTATATTTATGCAATATTTGCTACCTTGTGTGTAGTATTTACTGGAATAAAATATGTTTCCTTCGTCAATTTATCCACCACCACCATGATGGAATGATGTTGCTTCATTGTTCTGGGAAACTTAGTAATAAAATCAATTGTGACAATTTCTCACTTCCATTCTGAAATGTGCAATGGATGTAGCGAACTTACTGGATGCCTATGCTCTATTTTTACCTTTTGAAATTCTAGACATTTGGCTATGTAATTAGCCACTTCCTTTTTCATTCACAGCCAAAAGCATTTGATTCTTACAATTGAAATTGTTTTATGATATATTGGGTGCCCAACATATGGCACATTGTGCATTTCCTTCATAACTACATTTTTCATGTCACTGGAATTCAACACATATACGTTTCCCTTGTATATGCAAACTCCATCTTCTTTAAACTCATAAGAATTACATTTTTGCTGAAATCTACCTTGCTATATTATCTCTTTTTTTAAACATAATTTTGATATGAATTTGATGTTGCAATGATTTGATCCTTTAGATCAGTCCTCCACCTGCTGATGGATGCAATATGCACTTCATCAGATGATCTAAAAATAAAGAAGACTTGAAAAACTTGAATAATTATTGCAAGTGAAATGTTATGTGTTTAAAGCAACTGGATCAATTTGCAACACATAATTAAGGATTACTTATGTAAAGATACACATAGACACCAGCATAAAACATTGAACATCAACACATAAACACAACAACTTGATAAAGGAGTTCACCCCACTCCGGGCTACATCTCCTGGTCGAACTTCCAATGGGTCATTATTATTAAATTGCTCAAAGTGCTCAAAAACATGCCTTACAATGCTCAATATGACAAACCGACTGCTCCAATGGCTCCGCAGCATCCCAAAACCCCTGTCTGGGCTCTTTCGGCACCTCAATCGATCGAAAAATGAAGAAGATAGCCTCCTTGAAGTCTCCCCCTTCAACTTTGATGTCTCTGGTTCTACAAATCGCACCCTTGTGCTTCAAACCTAGCACACACGCTCTTTAAAGCGGAAAAAAACCAAGTCCCGTACGCAACCGCACACCGGTACAAACCGTAGGACGGTTAAGGCGCCTCTAGCCCCTAACCGCCTCGGTACTGGGTCATATGGTCATAGGACCAAACGCTGGGCGGAGAAGTGGTTAATTCATTTGTAAACCATGGGAACCTCCACAACCAATTCCCGCGCGCATATTTACGTTCCAAACAATAGTTATGGGTTAAAATATGGTTATACACATAATATAGTCCGTGGACTATATTCAAACCCGCGCCATTTGTTAACACCGCTCCATATATTTAAACATACGGTTATATGTTTTGTAATAGAACCACGGGCCGGGGCTAAGCCCCGACCCGACCCCCCGCCCAATATACATTTACACAAACTTAAATATATGCAAATACATATAGTTAACAAGAATCATTGTGTGGCCCAATGGTTGGGTGGTCGGGCGAAGTCGTTGGCTTGTGGAGAGGTCCCGGGGTCGAACCCCACAGACTCTCCATAAAAATTTTACACATAACCATATAAACCAGTGAAAAAGTGACACGTGGCACCAATGGGTTGGGCCACGTGTCCACACATTAATGGCTACAAATGACATGTGTCAACATCCAATTGGACAACCACAACCAATAACAATGCGCCACGTCTTCCCTCTACCACGTCATCATGATGGTACAGACCTCCATGTGGCTGTATGGACTGTACGGACATGTACAGTCAGCATCCCAAATTTTTGCATGTTTGGCTTGGCAGACAGATCATGATATCTCCTCCATACGGACTCCGTCTGTGAAAGTAAATATACCGCCAGAATCAGGAAGACGAGATGAACGCAATGGCACTGTTTTCGTCGCATTTCGAGCACTTTGAAAATTGAGCAAAATTTGATCCCCTGATCACACCTCCCCATTGGGAAGCTTTTGGACCTCCAAAAGACTATCTCAGTCTATGTGAAGATGAGGGTATAGTTC